>WOXC01007355.1:0-473411 GCA_011680675.1 Gymnobelideus leadbeateri | reverse complement strand
AAAGAAGCCACGGAGAGGTGTGCCTTGAGCAGTCATTAGCAGAGTAGTTCTGTGGTTGTGCCCACCACTATCCAAGCTGCAAGACTGAGCTCTTCCCTTCTACCTTGAATACTGTCAGTAATAAGTAGAAATTCTAGCCCCTGGGGTAATGGGAACAGTGGCTGAGATGACCTCTATTGTGCATGGTTGAGGAAGACTCGATATAGAGATCATCAAAGTTGAAGTAGAAAAATTGGAAGGCCAAAGTTCTAGAAAGGGGGAAGGATTGGGTTGGAAAAGATGATCAAAAAGACACTGAAATGATTGGGGAGAAGTGAGACTGCCTTGTAATTACTACAACAACCAAGTTCAACAGGATTTACTCAATAGAATTTAGCAAACTTTAAAAGAAGGGAGGTAGCTCCTAGAGGGAAGTTCTGAAAGAGGTAGTATGGAGCAGAGTAAGCTAAACACCCTTTCTGGCTCTGTGATAGGAGTGACTAGTCTTGAAGAGGGTGCCAAGAAATGGGTTATCTTTGGGAAAAAGCTAGGTTTTGGTGAGCACTGCTAGATGGAAGCAATCTGAAAGGAAGAAATCTATGATAAAGGGAGTTTATGAACCATAGAGGTTTCCAATGGGCATTGTGGAAAAGGAAGGCAGAAAATATGGACTGGGGAGCATTAGGGCTGAGTTTACTATCCAGAGGGAAGCAGCTGAGTTTCTTATTATACACCCCCATTCAGGGTAGTCCTTGGGAGGCAGTGACTCATGTCATTAGGCTGGATTTGGCAGAGAGGTATGGCCATCAAGGGGCACTGAAGGGTGACTGTGTAGCTTGGTGATGGGAAAGCCAGCCAACCTGGTTGGAGAGGGAGGAAGAGCAGCAAAGTAGCCCTTGGAGTGGGGGGTGGAGACTCACATCAGAAGGCTGGCTTTGGCAGAGGGGTTCGGCTGTCAAGTGACCCTGGCGGGGGGCCAGGCTGGTGGGGGAAGTGGGTGGGCAGCATCCTAAGTTCCTCTTTATTTCCATCCAAGGTAGCCCTTGGAGTGAAGTCAGTGGCCCACGTCAGAAGGATTACTTTGGCCGAGGGGCATGGCTATCAGAGGACCCTGGAGGGAGGAGAAGGTGAGAGCACCCTGTGCCTGTCAGCACCTGGGTCAAAGCCCTGACAACCCCGGCTTAGTTCTGGCTCTGCAGCACATGACAGACACTCTAGGAAATGCAGGCGCCCCTCACTCTGCGCACTCCCGCAGACCCAATGCGGGGGTGAGGCTAGTACTGCGCGAACTAGAGGGAGGGAGGAACCTTGGCAGGGGAAGGTGTCCAGGGCGCAATCCCAGCAACGGAGGAGAGAGGGGCGCGGCCTCCCCATCAGGCCCCGCCCGCTTCGCCGAGCGCCACGTACCTCTTAGGGAGGCCTCCCTCCTATCAGTCCCCGGCCTGCCTCCTCGCTTTCTTTTTCGCTCCCTCGCCCCGTCGGCCTCGTCCCCGCCCCGTCCAATCAGTGCCCTCCGCGAGCCGGAGCCGGCCATCCCGGACCAATCGGCGGCCGAAGGGGGCGTTGACTATCGCCATGGCAGCGGAGGAGGGCACGCTCGCGGCGGCGGCGGCGGCGGCTGGACGGCAAGAGAGAGGGGCCGGCGCCGCCGCAGCAGGGGAGCAGGCGCGAGCGCGAGCGAGGAGCAGCCGTCTTGGTCCGGGGCACCCGACGTGACCGCGCAGACGAGAGCCGGTGCCCAGGCTGAGCCTGTGGGCAAGGTGAGGCCAGCGGCCTGCTAGGGGTGGGTGGTCCCACTCCCTGGCGTTGTGGGTGAGGGGGGAAGCCGCCTCCTCCCGCGTCTTTCATCCTGTCCCCTTCCCTTTCGCTCTCGTGCGTGGAGGGGTGAAGGGGGCTCTCCGGCCTTGGCCCCCCAGGCAGGACCCCTCCCAGAGGCCGGGGGAGGGGGAGGGGTACCCTTTGAAGACTCCTCGCTCCCCTCTCCCTTGGCTGGGGGTAGGGTGGGCATTCCAGGCCCCCCAGCTGTAAGGATGCTGCAAACCCAAGGTAGTGCTCCCCTCCTCACCCAGAGCAGAGGCGAGCCCACATGGTCGCCTTATTGTTTCCTTATTAATTAAATCACCCCAAAACTAAGGAGAGGGAAACGTTCGCACTAATTTGGGAACGTCTCAATGAAGAAAAATCTGCATAATGATGACTCAGGTAAAAGTCGAATCCCCTGAGTGTCTGGGATGGTGAAAGTTGCCTTTCCTTGCTGCACCTGTTCGTTGGGTTCCTACTGAAGACCAAGGCTCAGGTCTGGCAGTTTAGCCTTAAGAAATATGAAGTGTTTATCGAAACCATTGAACGCGTTTCGTTTTCAGGTGGGCAGACGCTTTAGAATTGAATGTGGCAGGATATTTTGGAAAGTTTCAACCCAACTCCTGAAAGTTAGGTAATGTTTCCTTGCACAAGTGTGAACCATTTCACTTTACCATATTGCAAGGCTGTGGTTGATGAAGCATAAGCAAGAAGCTACAGTTCTACTTCTAACAAAGGGGAGGTTAACTAGGAAACATTTTTTGAACAATGTTTTTTTCTTCGGAGGAAGATTGTAACCTTCCCTTTAATTGGAGGTTTTAATGATTAAGTATGTTATGATTTAGGTTCAGATCACATAGTTTAGAGATTCCATCCATTTGACTCTGTTTTGAAATTTACTTGAGTTTAAAATCTTTCTGTGATGGATTCCTTTAACTGCATTCGTGCCTAGATGTAATGAGCCAGCAAAATCTGAATTCAACTCTAGCTTTAGTTCCTTACTAGCTGTATGAACCTGGACAAGTCACTTAACCTCTGCTTCAGTTCCCTTAACTGTAAAATGAGAATAATAGCATTTACTTAGGGTGTTTTCGAGAATCAAATGAGATTATATTTGTAAAATTCTCTGGCACATAGTAGGTACTATATAAATGTTTATTTTCTTACTTTCTTCATGCATTATTCCAGAAAACTCATATAACTGTGAACTTATCTAAAGGTTTAATATTGAATGTGTTAAGCTCTTTTTGTTTTATGACTATGTAAACAACAAATACATGTTTTGTATTTATTAAGTGCTTGCTAAGGGACTCTACTAGGTATTGGGAATTTTTTTTTGTTCTGGTCTTTGATTTTATTGCCTTTGTGAGGAAACTCTTTACCGATGCAGATCAGCAGCCATTAGGTTTAATAATAATCTTAGAGAGTTCCTTTGGTCACTGAGAGGTTAAGTGACTTGTCTGAATCCAGTAGCCAGAGTGTGTCTGAGAGGGATCTTGAACCCAGGTCATACCTATTCCCAGTTTAGGTCATAGAACACACTGCCGCTCAGGCACTACGGGTAGTGGGTAGTTTGTGCTCTCTCTCTCTCTCGCTCTCTCGCTCTCTCTCGCTCTCTCTCTCTGTCTCTCTCTGTCTCTCTCTGTCTCTCTCGCCCTCTCTGTCTCTCTGTCTCTCGCACTCTTGCTCTCTCTCGCGCTCTCTGTCTCTCGCGCTCTCTGTCTCTCGCGCTCTCTGTCTCTCGCGCTCTCTGTCTCTCGCGCTCTCTGTCTCTCTTGCTCTCTGTCTCTCGAGCTCTCTGTCTCTCTTGCTCTGTCTCTCTTTACTTCTGCCTCTCTTCCTCACTCCATCTCTGTCTTTCCCTCCCTCTCTCCTCCTCTTTCTCTACGTATTTCTCCTTCCTTCACTCTGTCTCACTTCTTAGCTCTTGGAGCTTACATTTAGAGAAGAGAGCAAGATATATGCCTGCAGATAAGTAAAATATAAACTATATAGACAGTAATTTTAGAGGGAGAAAACACTAGCAACTGGGAGAAATCAGGAAAGGTTTCTGGTAGTGAGCTAGGGGTTTCAAGAGGAACGTTTCCAAGTTAATATTAATATTGATGAGACAAAATGATAGCCAAGCCAAGGAAACAGTTAACACTTTGACTTTTGAGTGTTTCTTTGATATATTCATAATTTTCTTTAATGTTAGGGTTAACACACTCTCAGCTCATCCAGGTTTTTTTTTTTTTGTTGTTTGTTTTTTTTTGTTTTTGGAGGGCAGTTGGGGTTAAGTAACTTGCCCAAGGTCACACAGCTAGGTTTTTTTTTTTTGTTTTTGTGTGTGCATTAAGTGTCTGAGGTCAGATCCGAACTCAGGTCCTTCTGACTCCAGGGCTGACACTCTACTCTGCGCCACCTAGCTGCCCCGCTCATCCAGGTTTTAAACGCCCTTAGACATCTGGTCCCATCCTTGGTTATTCAACTCCAATTTTCAACAAAAACCATCTGATCAAATCAATCCATTCACTTGATTCTGTTTATTTCTGCCTCTTTGCCTTTGCTCCAGTTGTTTTCCTTTCCTAGAAAGAGCACCCCTCCTTTTCCTGTCCAAGTTTTTCCCAGCTTTCAAGGCCCAGGTCTAGTCTCAACTTCTCTATAATTCTGTGCTTGACTTATTTTGTCTAAGCTGATCTCTCATTGGTCTGGTTTCCTATGGATAACACTGTCTGTCACATATTTGGCATTTAATTCTTTCTATTATATATCTTGTCTTCTTTTTTTGGAGGGAGAAGGCAGGGCAGTTGGGGTTAAGTGACTTGCCCAAGGTGTCTCTTAAAAAATATTTCATAGATGCTTTTATTTATTTTCCATTTTTCACCATTATTGTCTCTGTGTTCTCTTAGCGCTCAACTCACTTCCCCCTCATTAATAGCAAAACCCCCCCAAACCTCCCTTATAACAAATTAGAATAGTCAAACAAAACAGATTCACACAGTGGCCATTTGCAAAAATGTACATTTTTTAAAAGCAAACAGTTTCCTTTGAAGATCTCCCAGAAGGGGGAACCACTCACCTCTTGAAGTAGCCTGTTCTACCTTAGGACAGTTCTAGTAATTAGGAATTTTTTCCTTATGTCAAGTATAAATTTGCTTCTTTGTAACTTCCCTTCATTGCTCCTGATTCTGCCCACCATGTCTAATCCTTCTTACACACTATATTCCTTCAGTTAGTTGAAGACAGCTATCAAATTCTTTGAGTCTTCTCCAAAGAAGACTTTGATTATTGAAAACAGGACCAGAGGACTAGACATGAATAATTAATGTGGGCAGCTGTGGAGATTAGCCTGTTAGTTTTTGGACTTCTGTAGCACCTGTTCCATCTTGGCCTTGGAGGGGGGGTTAAAGAGAAGGAATAGGCTGAACAGGAAGAAAGAAGAATTGCTGGTCACTAACACTTTATTTGCCCACACCTTGTCCAGATGTGTTAAGTATTCTGTGAAGTTTGTTTTTTAGAACCCTTTAAGTTCCTCATTTGGGTCTTAACTTTAGGATGGAAACCAATAACCTGTGGCAATATATCACTATATTTCTATTTTCTTATCTTTAAATTGAAAAATTCTTCCAAGCATCTGACTCTTAACAAAAACCAGTTCATTGACCCCTCTGTTAAATGATTTCTTTAGAAACAGACTGTTGTAGCGGAAAGAGAATAGGACTAGAGACCAGGTGGATAAAGGTTGTAGTCTCACCTCTGCCAACTCAGCTTTCTGACTTGGCCAAGTTACTTAAACTCTCTTCACCTCAGTTTTCTCATCTAAGATTCTTTCCAGCTCTGAAATTCTATGATGGGAATTTAAGCCATTGGGAAGTGAGATAACAGCTGTACACTACTTTTTGGCAGTTTTTAAACATACTGTATTTTTGTTGTCAATATAGATATGTAAATGTTGATGACCTTATATATTTACAAAGCATGTTGCTTAAGCGATATAGATAGGTTATGATATAAAGACATTGTAATACACTGATAAAAATATTTTGCTGATTAAATGCTATTTAAGCTGGGGGTGGGGAAGGAGGTAATCTCTTAAGTACCTACTGCCAACAGAGTTGATCAGAGATCCTAACACCTCTGTAACAGGAACATTTTATATTATAGCACTTTAAGGTTTTGTGCAGCACTTTCTTTTTATAGATTTGCTTGATAAAAGGATTGATCACATTGCATTACGGTACAATTGGCCATAAAACAAGTTATATATTGAAATTAAGTTTCCTGTTTGCCCACCTCCCTTTTAAAATTGATCTGGGATCTTACCTGCTTATATGTTCCCTCATACCTGTCAGGAAATCGGAGGCTAGAATTCTGATGGCTTCTACTTCCTACTGATCCAGCATAAGAAGGGGTTTTTGCCCCTCCTTAGATTATGGGTATTAAGCACATCATCATTAATGTTAACATTAAATATAAGTTTTGGGTCTCTGTTACTCTCCAGAGTAACACTAGAGTACAAAGTACCACTAGAATCACATTAAATCACATTAAATAAAACCTGTTATGATTTTAAATGATCTAACCCTGGATTTCTGTATATATAATCTACTGAGGGAGTTGAGGGGATCAGGACAGCAAGTGGTTAATTGTGGAAATTAGGTGAACCACACTGACTCCATCTTGTGAATCAATTCTGGAGCTAGCTCTTTCTCTTTCTATTCCGTTATGGTAGAGTCTAAATTTTGTCTTGTGAGAAAAATTTACTCAATTGTGGGAATTGTAAGAAAACTTTATTGCATTGTTTGAACCTAGTCCTGCATAGCTGGGGGGCTGGACCACCTCTACCTACTGCTTAAGAGACCCTTAACTAAGAGCCTCCTGGTGACCAGAAACTCGGTCACATCCAAAGACTGATTCAAGTTTTTACACAATTGTATATCTCAAAAAATTCATATCTTATTTGAAAACTGGCCCTGTATTGATCCATCAGTTATGGTTTCCATGTTCCTTTGATTGTTCACAGACAGCAGGAGGGGAGCAGGGACACAACACCTCTTTTTCTGAATTCAGGGAATTGCACCTGTTCACTGTCCCTGTCCCAACTTGGAAAGTCCCTTATCTTTCCTCCAATTAGGGATCAGGTTACATAATGTTGTATTGTTTCCTTTTAATTAATTGGTCTCATTTGATTGATGGCCAAAATAGAATGATCACATCGTAGTTATTAATCTGTATTCTCAAATTAGATTGGTGTTTAGACAGTAGACATAGCCTGTCGTTTGTCCTTGAAACCTTTCCAGTTTGGTAGAACCTTCTGGAGCTTGTGCTTTGATGGCACAGTATTGAACAACCCAAGATCACTTCTAAGCTATGGAGAGGAATTGAAATTCGACTTTGTGGATGAAGTGCCAGGATACTCTAAAAAGTCTCCTGGACCTGACCAAATACATATATTCAGAAGAAACCTGTGCTGCAGGAGCCAATTTTTTTTTTTTTTGAGGGCAATTGGGGTTAAGTAACCCAAGGTCACACGGCTGGGTTTTTGTTTGTGTGTGCATTAAGTGTCTGAGGCCGGAACCGAACTCAGGTCCTTCTGACTCCATGGCCGACGCTCTACTCACTGTGCCACCTAGCCGCCCCAAGGAGCCAATTTTAAAAGCACTTAGGGACTGACTTTTAACATATTTCAAGGAGGAGAAGGTTACAACAGAAGGAAAAGGAAGCCCTTTTTCCATGAGCAGGGTTTGTACTGAAAAGATACATGATTATTGCCAATGATTTTATAACTACTTTTGTCAGCTTTACAAAATGATACTTTTGAAAAAGAACTTATGAACCCATCAAAATTATCTTTGATGAACTATGAGAAAGGAACAGACTAAATTTTAAGGGCAAATTTTTGTTTTAATTTTTTTTACCCCAATAGCAAAAATATGTAATGAAGTCTAGGGAATTGGGTAACACAGCAACATTTACTGAATCTATAGACTTGGAGAAGATCAGTCTCTTGGAATTCCAGAGGAGCTTTACTCTGATTGTTAGGAATCTTTTCCAGACTGTGAGTCTAAATTACCTTTTTGCCTTTTCTACCTATTACCCCTGGTTCTTCCCTGAGGTCAATTGGAACAAATCTAGTCCTTCCTCTATGTGCTAACTCTTGAAGATGATTATCATGTCCCCTTCTGAGTCCCTTACTTTTTTCTCCAGGCTAAGCATGACTACTTCCTTCAACTGATCCTCATATAACACCCTTCACCATCCTGGTTGCCCATCTCTGGATGTTCTCTAGCTTATTAATGTCCTTGGTGCCCAGAATTGAACAAGACTCCAGCTGAAGTGTGTTGAGGATAGAGTACATTGGAACAATCACTTCCCTATTTCTGGAAGCTATCCCTGATCAAATGCAGCCCAAGATTCTATTACCGTTTTTTGACTAGCATGTCATACCACTGGCTTATTTTGAATTTGAAGTTCATTGAAACTCCCACGTCTTTTTCAGAACTACTGTCTTAAGAATACCTTCCACATTTTATACTTTGCAGTTGAGTTTTAACTTTAAGTGTAATACTTTACATTTATTCCTGTTGAATTTCATATTATCCAGTTCAGCCCAATGCCTCAGCTTGTCATAATCCTTTTGGATCCTGATTGTGTATTGCATGTTTTAGCTATCCCTCTTATTTGGGTACTATCCACAAATTTGATGAGCAGATCATGTATGTTTCTATCCAAGTCATTGATAAAAGTGTTAAACAGTTTTAGGGCACGGATGGGGAACTTGTGACCTCAAGGCCATATGTGACCCTCTAGGTCCTCAAGTGCAGCCCTTTGACTGAATCCAAACTACATAGCACAAATCCCCTCAAAAAAAGGATTTATTCTGTAAAACTTGAACTCATTCAAAAGGCTGTAATCAGGGACCTAAAAGGCTACATGTGGCATCAAGGCCTCAGGTTCCCCACCCCTGGTTTAGGGCCAAGCACAGATATTTGAGATATTCTCCTGGAGCCCCCTTGTCATTAACCAGTTGATTACTCTTTGAGTCTGACCATCCAATTATTTCTGAATTCATCTGATTGAATTAGTATCTAATCCAGAAATTCTTAACACCTTTTAGGGGTCCATGGATAGATTTCATGTGATCTTGTGATTGGAAAAAAATTACACCTTTATTTCATTAATTTACTCAATTTAATCTCATGTATTTTATTTTATGCATTTAAAAACAATTTCTGAGAAGAGGTTCATAAACTCCACCAGACTGCTGAAGGTCTGAGACATAAAAAAGGTTAAGGATGAACTGAATGTTGTAAACTAAAAGTAAATAATTTTAAAAAAAGGTTAAGAATCCCTGACTTGATCTGTATTATTCCACCTTCTTCACAAGAATTACATGAGATACTTTATCAGGAACTTAGCTAATCCATAGCATTCTTCTCATTTACCAGTTTAGTATTTTTGTCAAAAAGAAAAGTGAGGCTAATCTGTGATCTGTTTTTGATGAAGCCATGCTGTATCTTTGTAATTACCACTTCATTTCTGGATGTTCTAAGTCATATCTTTAAGGATCTCTTCTAAAATTTCCCTAGGAATTGAAGTTTATGGCTTATATTTTACACTCTGTTCTCTTTTCTTTTTTGAAAATCTGAAGACCATTTGTCTGTCTGTAGTCTTGTGGGACGATTCTAGTTTTCCATGATCTTTCAGACAATCTTGACACTGGTTCATAGTTATATCTGCTGATTCTTTCAAGACATGAGTATATTGTTCATCTGGGCTAGGCGTCTCTAATTTATCAACAGTGGTTACTGTGCCCTTATATTCTCCTAGTTTAACTTAGGTATCAACTCCCTGTCAGCCAGGGCTTTTTTTTTTTTTAAACCCATTGTCATTCTTTCTACCCCAAGTAAAGGTACCATTCCTCTCTTAAGACTCCTTTTCTTCCCAATATGGCTAAAAAAGAAAAACCCTGATTCAGCCCTTTTTGTTGTCTTTAGCTTATCATTCCAGCCTTAGCTTATTATGAGTTTTAGCATTCTTGATGTCATTTTCTTTACAAGATTATCAGGTTCTTATATTCATTTTTTGTTGCCTGATCTTGCTTTCATCTTCTGTATGTTTCTTTTTTAAAACCTAATCTAAGTTAGTTGTCAAATTTTCTTTGCATTAACATTTGTCTCTTTGAATAAATTGCATTTTTTTTCTCCTCAAGAGAATTGTTTACTTTTGTGTCTTCAGGATTTCATTCGAGCATTTTCATCTTTTTCAAGGTAACTTCCTCTGAAGTATTTTACTGCATGAAATCCTACCTAGCTTTCCTCTGAACCCTTTGAAATCTAGGGTGCCTGTCATATATTGCCTAGATTCTACTCTTCTCTCATAAACTAAGATCTAATGGTCATTTTACCCCAAGGTTCTCATTATTTGTCTTAGCAACCACTAACTTCCTGTTAGTGAGAATCAGATCCAAACAGCATCTCCCCTTGTTGGTTCCTCCATGTTTTGAAGGATAGAATCATAACTAAGGCAAATCAAGTAGCTATTAACTGCTTTGCTTTTTTGGGCAGAGAGAACTAACTACAGATGTCTGTATAGATGCTGTCTAATTGAAGTTCCTCATCACTCCTAAATCATAGCTCTGTGCCAGACTTGTAATCTGTTTTACAAGCTCTTCATTATTTCCTCTTTCAGTATAGATGACCTATAAATCTATATGTCTATTAAAAATAACTGTTTTTTTTCTCCTTTGGCATTCATACAGATACTCGCTGTCTTACTTCCCCTCTCAGGTTCCTGGATTTCTTCACATGAGTATACCTTTTTAAAAAACATATAATGCTACCCTGACCCCCATTTTATTGATTCAGTTTCTTTTGAATAAGGTTATGTCTATCCAAATCTGTAGTCTAAGCCTAGGTTTCATTCTACCAAGTCTTAGTGAAACATACATGATCAAATTTAACTTGAATTAGAACCTTTAGCTACTCTTTGTTGTTGCTAGAATTGTGTATAGATATGTGACCCTAGGGGTTTTTTTATTTTTATTTTTTTTATTCCCAAATGCTTTATTGAATTGTGGTTTACATCATTCATTTCTGCCAGATATTGAGTTACAACTTTTTTTCCCAACCCCCCCACCCCAGAATAGCAGTCCCACAGGATATCCCCTCATCGAATCTGCTCTCTCCCATATCTCTCCCATACCCCCCTCGACTTACCCCCCTCGACTCTCCCAGTAGGGCAAGGTAAATCTTCGTGCCCCAATGCCTGTACAACTTATTTCCCAATTATATGTAAAATAGTATTAATAATAGTATTTATATTTTTTACACATTTGATTTTAAAACTTTGAATTCCAAATTCATTCCCTTCCTCTCTTGTCACCCACCCTTACTGAGAAAATAAGCAGTTTAGTATATGTTGTGTATGTGTAGCTATGCAAAACATTACCATAGTAGATATATTATAAAAGACTGACTATATTTCCTTCCCTCCTATCCCACCTCCCACTTGGTCTATTCCCTACTTTGATCCTGTCCCTTTTCATAAGTGGGTGCTTCCAACTTCCCTCCCCCCTTCCCTCCCGCATCCCCTTCCATCATCCCCCCTCTCATTCCCTTCCCCCCTACTCTCCTGTAGGGTGAGATATCCTATTTATTATGTATGTCATTCTCTCCCTGATCCAAATTCAATGAGAATAAGGTTTTGCCTTTTAGCCTTCCTGTTCTTCCCCTCCCTTGGTTAAATTTTCCCTTGCCTCTTCTATATGAAATAGTTTACCTCATTCTGTCTCTCCCCATCTCCTCTCATTATATTCTGACCCTAAGGGTTTTAATACTGACTTCTTTCTTGGATTTTGTTTCTCTCAATTTGTGGATATCCCAGCTGTTTTTCTTCCATCTTCGAGGCTACTCTTTATGGTATCTAACTTGGGCATTATACATATGTAGTTTTTCTTTCCACCTACCTCCCCCTTACTTTTTACTTTAAAGTCCTTTATGGTAAACTGATCTAGAATCCAAATCCTATCTTTAAATACTACCTTCTTGGCCAGCTCTTCATTTACAACCTCTTTTTTTTTCTTCGTTTCTTGTTTTTGATAGAATCGTGGTGATAGTTAACTTCCATTTTGTAAAAGAAACTGTGAGGGAGGGAGATTTGGAGAGTTAACTGTCATAGAGAAAGAATCTGTGAGAAACTACAATAGCTAGCTGTCATCTTTGTGAGAGTCCCATGAGAACTGAATTGTTAGACTATGGTTCTAGTGTTAAGAATGAGTCAGCAGTGAGAGGTACTATGGCTGTGATCAGTTCATGACTGACACATTGTAGCATTTATCTTCCACCCCCCCCCCCCATCATTTGTTACTGTTAACAAGTTATCTAACCAGTAACATTGATGTTTTTCAAAGCTAACAAAATTGAGGTTTGAGAATGAGATGAGGTAAAGCTTATGGGAAGAGGATTTTTATAAATCATTTTGGGGACTTGGAGCTAAATAATGAGAGTTTCTGTGTGTGTGAATTTATTTTATAGTTTCAGAATACCCCTTAATTGCTGTTAAACCCAGTGAGAGGAATTAGTAACAGGTAGAGGATTTGTAGATTTGGTGTATACACCAGAGGTGTCAAACTACCTGCAAAATTCTGGAGTAAACCAGATTAAAATGTAAATGAAAATATAATACACCATAGTTATTTTTTGGCCCAACCTTGTTAGACTGTGTTATGATAAATAATAATAACTATTAATGTCCCTCTCCATTTTAATGGAATGTGCTTTGTTGTTGCAAAAAATGGGTGTTAATTTAAGGGCTCAAACACATAAAAATTTGACCCTTTGAAAGTAATGGTAATTATATTTTCAACTGAAGAGAATTGGCTTAGGGTATTTTTTCCTCGAAGAACCAGTTACACGTGTGAGGCAGGGGAAAGCTATGTAAGCTTGTGATTGGAACAATTTTTTGCTATAGGTATCTTTATTTGGAAACCCTCACTCCCGTGGTTTAACAAAATATTGATTTGCCACATTTAAATTTTCTTTGCTTATATTTAGCTTAAGGAGTTGAATGCAATGGAGTAAGAAATGATGACTATGAAAAATTTAAAGAAGCATGTAAAGACATGTGAATTGATGTGGACTAAAATAAACAGAAATAGGAAAGCAATACATATTAGCTACCACAGTGTAAATTCGAAGAATAATTATTTAAAAAACTGAATATTTTGTAATTATAACGACTAAGGGCCCTAGAGAAGAGGAAAAACTCTGTAGATGGTAAGGTCCTGTGGATGTTAAATATTACATATAATGTTGAACATTTTTGATGTGTTGGTTAGTTTTGTTGAACTTTTTTCTTTTTGTGGATGGCTCAGTGTAGAAGTGGAAAGAGGGATAAATCTGGAAATAAAAATGATGTAAAAACAAATGACTAATAAAATTAAAAAAAAATTCTCTGTGCCAATTAAAAATTTCATTCAAGTTCAATTATAGATATTATTAATGCAATTTAAATATCTTACAATATTTGCATTGAAATATTATCAAGAAAAATTGTAATGTTATCATAATTTATTCTTTTATTTCAGATGTGGTGGAGAACCATACAACTACAGTGTTATTTTCTTTTAGTTACATGTCTCCTAACTGGTTTAGAAGCTGTGCCTATAGACATAGACAAGACAAAAGTAAAAGATATTCCTAATGTGGAAGGAGAAAAAATAGAAACTCCAGTAAGTGAAATAAATTCTATTACAATTCAAACATAGTTAATCCTGAAAAAATTGAAGCCATTGCATTCATTACTAATATCTTCAATTTATTAAATATCATGTTTTGAATTTAGTGATCGGCCCTGAGCAAATCCTGAAAAACTCTTCTCTGTTCTCTCTGGCTTTGGGTTAAGAGCACACCCTTGAATATAAGAATGCTTAACAAATGTTTAATACTATTTTTTCAATTTTATTGAGAATAAGTAGTGTAGTGGTTATTCCATGGTTCCTGTTGTGTAGGTAAGTGAAATGATGACAGTGGATGTCGGGAGACGGTAGCAAGTATGCCTCATTGGTCGCATCATCATTATTTTCTCTGTATAACATGGAGATTAAGTCCATTGGGTACATAGGGCAACAGCAATCTGACATTTACTTTCTTTCTTTGTAGGTTGGCCCTAATCTTCTGCTGTACTTAGTTACTCTTCCCAAAGGGCAGCAGAGCCTTCTTGAGCCTGCTGCTTTAGCAGCTTGCTGATGGGAGGAAATCGTCTCTCCCTGTTGCTCATTATCCTCTTAGCAGCTGTGTTAGTTTCTTTTGCAGCTGCATAAACAGCACGTTGATGGAACTTCTGTGATTCAGGAACTGTAGCTGGTCCTGAACTTCAGCTGTGATTTATTCAAGAAATAAACTGGCCCTAAATTTAGGGGAAGATTAAAAAAATTAACCTTAAAAGTTGGTATATATGTACTGGTAAAGGAAAGCAAACATGACTTAGAGATATAATCTGTAGTTGGAGCTATTCTAAAAAGACAAACATCAGGTTTCTTACCTTATCACAGATAATATTAGGGTTTCTCTGCCTTAGTATGAAGAGGGGGAAAATAGTGCTTGAGATGTAATACTTTTATTGGATTGTGAGCTTGTAAGTCTAAATCATTTTATTCTTCTAGCATAGTATGGACAAGTAGCATGGGCAACTATTTCTGTGCAGTGGAAAGGGTATTACCTTTGATGTTAAGAGGACTTGGGGTCTAATTCTGGCTCTCATACTTACTGCCTTGGGTAAGTCTTTTAAACTTCCTGAGCCTCAGTTTCCTCATTTTTAAAATGAGGGGGTTGGACTAGATGACCTCGGAGGTACCAGTGCTATATCTATAATGCTATGATCATTTTACTGTCATGACTATGTCAGTATATTATGTAATATTCTGGAATTTCCTGAAATTTCGTAGTTATAATGAGATAGCACATTCCATTCTGCTTTATAATTTGGTGATTGTAATACAACTTTAATAGCTTTTAAAAGTATGATGAAGCTCTTTGGAGAGAAGAGTTTTAAATTGCTATTTTAAAACTTTGATACTTGAAGGGAAAAGTTTTGAAAGAACCAATATTGTTTGTTAATTTGAAGGATACTGGATTATATTATGATGAGTATCTCAGGCAAGTGATTGATGTGTTGGAAACAGACAAACATTTCAGAGAAAAGCTCCAGAATGCAGACATAGAGGATATCAAGGTAAGCATAACTGTTTTTGGAACAGAATTTATTTTTAATGTAACATTTTTCTCAGTAAAATAAATCATCACAGATGATTAACAAGTTACAATGGATAAAATTTACCAATGTTTAGGAAGTTGTTGACCAGATCTGTTTCATTTGGAAGAAGAATCTGTTTTATGTGATCCTAATATTTGAAAATCTATGATAGTCAAGTTAACAGGTATTTGTTAAGCACTTACTCTGAGCCAAGCACTGTGCTGAGTTCCAGGGATATAAATACAAGCAGAAAGATAATCTCTGACCTTAAGGATCTTACAGTCAAATGGAGGAAGACAGTACATAAAAGGGAGCTGAGGAGTTGGGAATAGGGAGGCATGAGTGTAGTCCAAAGAGGAATGAAGACATGGCTGGTTTGGGCACTTTGCTAAAATGGAGATGTTGGGATGAACCAACCAATCAAAGGAAAGTGCTACAGGTTGCCGAGCCTACTTCTAGTATGAGAAGGTCAGGGTCATAGTGATGTAAAGACTACTGTGTCATGGTAGAAAAATTTGGGAGGGTGAGAAGTGCAGTCTGGAGAAGAATAAAGACTGGAAATAATAACAGGAAATAGGAAAATGCTTTGGAGAAACCGTTACTTTTACACCAGATTTATAATTCACTTCTACTCATTAGCCAAGGAAATTTATGCCATCTCTATGATAACTTTAAATTTTAAATTGGTTTTAGTTATCTTGGTTTTTTTCTATTAGAGTAATTCTGGAAAATATTATTTTTATGTAATATTATTTAATAAATATTTGTTGAATGCCTACTGTGAACATGACCTTGTCCTAAGGTGTTGTATGGGAAATGTAAAGAAGCACAAGTAGAGTTTTTGCCCTCCAGAAATGCACAGTCTATCAGAGGATCCCAGGTGTAGCCAAAAGAAAATATCTATTTGCCTTTGGTGCTTCAAATCCTATTAACAAATTAAGTTTTCACAGCCATTACATAAAGCATTATACTTTCTTACCTGCCCTCATTCTGAGAGTGGGAATCAAATACATTTATTTATGGTTAAGCTGTAGACAAAATTGGATTTCCTAAATTCAGGTGATTATTATATCAAGTCTAAACTCAGCCTGGTACTTGTCCCACCATTAGCTGAATCAGGCCTCTAAAATGTTTGGAACTCATCGTTTGTTCAGCATGGGCTCCTGCCTTTGAGCCAAACTAATATCCCAATTATGTTATATAGATATTTGCCCACACAGAGCATGCCTCATCAGGAATTCATCTGCTCTTCATCAGTTCAGTCATATCTGTCCCTTCTTTCAACGTTTAACTTAAAATTTACCTGTTTTGGGAAATCTTACTAGATCAATTCCATCTCACCCTATTTTTCTTGTATCAAGATCCTAAGTTATTTGACTACAGATCACATGTCTTCTGATTCTCTTTTCTTCCCCCAATAATAGTTAACTGGCAGAGCAGACAATTTGGTCTTTGATACTCCTTGAAGAATTTTTTTTTGTTGCTTTTTTGGAGGGGCAATTGGGGTTAAGTGACTTGCCCAAAGTCACATGGCTAGTAAGTGTTAAATGTCTGAGGTTGGATTTGAACTCAGGTCTTCCTGACTCCAGGGCTGGTGCTCTATTCACTGCGCTACCTAGCCACTCCAAAGAATTTTTTTTTAACATTATTTTTTTTCCCTGATAAAGGTTAAAATGAAATTAAATGTTAAGGAAAAACATTAGAAAACTTTTGATTTGATCTGATAAAATTCTTTGAAAACAAAATTTTTGAGATAAAATGAAGGGGCAGCAAAGAGGCAAAAATTTCTGGTAATGTGTCTTACTCTTAGATGTATAAAATCAGCCTTTTCCTTTATGTTGAGTGAACATTTGTTAAAGGTGTTTCAGATCAACACAAAATGAAATGATGCTAGTGTAGTTTCATCATTGCTTGCAAAATGAATCAGGTGCCTTCATTCAATTTTTTTTTTGCACTTAATTGTGTTATGCTGGAGGTGAAAATTGTGGTTATGGGAGCATGGACAAAAGAGAGAAAATATGGTTAGCTCTATTGAAATGGTTATGGAGCATGCATCTTAAGTGTTTAAGAAATAAAAACACTTGGGGTGGCTAGGTCGCACAGTGAATAGAGCACTGACCCTGGAGTCAGGAGGACCTGAGTTCAAATTCGGCCTCAGACACTTAACACAAAAACTAGCTGTGTGACCTTGGGCAAGTCACTTAACCCCAATTACCCTCCAAAAATAAAAGCAAAAAAAAAAAAAAGAAATAACACTCAAAAAAAACAAAAATAAAAATTTATTTGAAATTTGAAGTTATTTAAATATTTCAAATAATACTTCAAAGTAAAAATGCTTTGAAGAGCCAAGGCATATCCTTATCTTTCCTTTCTAGCTTAATTTTTGCCTATTCAGAATTCTTTATTTGATTTTTTTTTTTACTAAATTAATATAATCTGAAGGCATTATTTCTAGGTGTTATCATTGTTAAGAATATCAAAATTTGGGGCGGAGCCAAGATGGCGGCATAGAAGTAGGAAAACTCCCTGTGCTGCCCCCATAATCACCTCAAATACCTATAACAATGACTCTAAACAAACTTTAGAGCTACAGAACCCACAAAGTGACAGAGAGAGACAAACCTCCCACTGAAGACAGCCACAGGTGTATAGGAAGGGTTCATGAATAGGAAGGGTTCATCACAGGGCTGGGAGTCAGGCCCAGCCCTGTGTGAGCCCTCGATTTTAGCCTCAGGGTGGCCCGACCAGCTGCTGAAGGGTCTTTGGGAGAGTGGATCGCCAGCAGCTATAGGGGTTTCCAGAATTATCAATCCATAGATGCCAAAGATAAAGTGAGAGGTCATTGTGGAGTCTGTGGGAACAGGGAGTCAGGGAGTGGGGTTTGTCCTCTGTCCTCAGAGGGAGAAGCAGCTGAGGTATGGCGGCCACAGCCACATGGCTGCTCCAGAGCTCCTGGCCTGCAGATTGTAGGGGGACCAAGCAACCATTCTGAGGGGTAATAAATCTTGCTTTAACCTGCTTGGATCTGCATTGCTGTCTATGGTGGAGGTCCTGGGGTGCGTGGCCAGTGAGCCAGAGTGTGTGAAGGCTTCAGAGAGGGCAGCCAACTAATAGCTCCAGCAGCTTTGAAAACCCCAGTGATTTGGGACAAAGCTCTCCTCTCTGGAAGCAGAGTTCTACTGTGGCAAAAACCTCAAAAGTCAAGTAATTGAGAGGCAACATGAGCAAGCAAAGCAAGCACAGCAATATGACTTTGGATTCCTTTTTTTGGGGACAAAAAAAAAAGTATGGAACAGGAGGAAGACAATGAAATCAGAACTCCTGCACCAAAAGCTTCCAAGAAAAATATGAGCTGGTTACATAGAGGAGCTTAAGAAGGATTTTGAAAACCAAATAAGAGAGGTGGAGGAAAAATTGGGAAGAGAAATGAGAAAGATGCAAGAAAATCATGAAAAGAGAGTCAACAACCTGACTGAAGAAAATAACACCTTAAAAATTAGACTAACTAAAATGGCAAAAGAGGCTCAAAAAGCCAATGAGGAGAAGAATGCCTTAAAGAGCTGAATTTGCCAGATGGAAAAAGAATCTCAAAAGCTGACTGAAGAGAATTATTTCTTCAGAATTAGATTGAAGCAAATGGAAGCTAATGACTTTATGAGAAATCAAGATACTATTAAACAGATCTAAACAAATGAGAAAATAGAAGGCAATGTGAAATATGTCATTGGAAAAACCACTGACCTGGAAAATAGATCCAGGAGAGATAATTTTAAAATTATTGGACTACCTGAAAGCCATAATCAAAAAAACCTAGAAATCATCCTTCAAGAAATTCTCAAGGAAAATTGCCCTGATGTTTTAGAACCAGAGGGCAAAATAGAGGTTGAAAGAATCCACCAATCACCTCCTGAAAAAGATCCCAAAAAGAAAACTCCTAGGAATATTATAGCCAATTTCCAGAGTTCCCAGATCAAGGAGAAAATATTACAAGCAACCAAGAAGAAATAATTTGAATATTGTGGAAACACAATCAATATAACACAGGACCTGGCAGCTTCTACACTGAGGGATTGAAAGGCTTGGAATATGATATTCTGGAGATCAAAGCAGTTGAGAATAAAACCAAGAATCACCTACCCAACAAAACTGAGTATCATGTTTCAGGGGAAAATATGGTCATTCAATGAAATAGAGGGCTTTCAAGCATTCTTGAAGAAACAGAGTTGAATAGAAAATTTGACATTCAGATACAAGAACCAAGAGAAGCATAAGAAGGTAAACAGGGAAAAGAAATCATAAGGAACTTATCAAAGTTGAACTATTTACATTCCACATGGAAAAACGATAATTGTAACTTATAAAACTTTTCTCAGTATGAGAATAGTTGAAGGCAATATAAATGTATATATATGTATATGTCTATATAGGAGGGTATATGTTATAATGGGAATGTAAAGGGGATGTAGATTTAATATCTTCCCTGCCCCTAGGCCATTTGATAGGCTTAAGTGCACCTGGAGCCTGTGTTGGGAGGCTTGTTTTTCAGGAGATACTTTGTGATTAGGCAGTGAGTGGGTCAAAAAGGTTATTACATTCTCTGAGTCAGAAGGCTATATAATCCCTGATATGAGGCTTTGTTTTGGTGCTCACTCTGAGAAGTGTTGTGTGATTTGACTAGACGAGACTCTGGGCAAGCCGTTGAGAGCCCTCCGACTTTGAAAACCCAGATGTTGGTGCCTCCCTCTCTGGTAACTGACTAGGTATGGATATAATGGTTGGATAGTTGGAGACCTTTCTGCTTGATCTGTTTTTTTTTTCTTTTTGGAGGGCATTTGGGGTTAAGTAACTTGCCCAAGGCCACACGGCTAGGTTTTTATTTGTGTGCATTAAGTGTCTGAGGTGGGATTCGAACTCAGGTCCTTCCAACTCCAGGGTCAACGCTCTACTCACTGCGCCACCTAGCTGCCCCTTGATCTGTTTTTCTGTCTTGTAACTTCTGCTTGTAACCTGTCTTTATGCTTTGAAGTTTGGGGTGTTGACTTTTTCCCTGAACTAGCTGTGACTATATGTTTGATTTATTAAAGCAAGATCGTTAACCCATTTTGAGTTGCTTTCCTTTAGAAAAGCAGATCTGAGAACCTGTGTTGGCAACCACCCTGGGGATGCTGGGGTGTTTGCTGCTACATATGGGTGTATGAATACATATGTGAGGGTGTGTATATACGTGTACCGGTATACATAGAGAGAGGGCACAGGACCAATTGAATAGGAAGGAATGATATTTAAAAGGTGAAATTCAAAGGTAAGAGAGGAATATAATATAGAAGAGGCAAGGGAAAACTGTTATAATGGAAGGAAAGAACAGGAAGGCAAAAGGGAATGGGACAACCTCACTCTTATTGAATTTGGCTTAGGGAAGGAATGACATATACCCTAAATAGAGTATCTCACCCTACAGGAGAGTAGGGGGAAAGGGGATGAAAGGGGGGATTATGGAGGGGAGGGCAGGTTGGAGCGGGAGGGAAATTAGAAGCACACACTTTTGAAAAGGGATAGGTTCAAAGTAGAGAATAGAACAAATGGGGGGCGGGATAGGATTGAGGGAAACATAGTCAATCTTTCACAGTATATCTAGTATGGAAATGTTTTGTGTAGCTACACATATACAATCTATATTGAATTGCCTATCTTCCCAGTAAGGTTGGGTGATGAGGGAGGAAGGGAAAGAATCTGGAATTCAAAGTTTTAAAATCAAATGTTTAAAATGTGTGTGTGTGTGTATATATGTATATGTATATATAATACACACACACACACACATATATATGCACACATATATAATTATTATTTTACATGCAACTGGGAAATAAGATATACAGGCACTGGGGCATAGGGTATTTTGCCCTACTGGAAAGTTCAAGGGATGATGGGGAAGGATATAGGAGAGAGCAGATTGGGGGAGGGGTTATACAGTGGGATCAGTGTTTTGGGGTGGTGGGTAGGGGAAAGACAAGGAGAAAATTTGTAACTCAGAATATTGTGGAAATGAATGATGTAAACTAAAAATAAACATAAAATTTAATTTAAAAAACACACAAAAAAAGGAAAAAAGGATATCAAAGTTTGTTAGAATTACTTATATAGTTTGGTATGATGCTTCTGACTTTTATTGTTACTTGAGCTTAGCCTACTATAATTTAATTTCTTTTATCTCGTTAACAGAGTGGGAAACTAAGCAAAGAGCTTGATTTAGTAAGTCACCATGTCAGGACAAGACTTGATGAGCTAAAGAGACAGGAAGTGGCAAGATTAAGAATGTTAATTAAAGCTAAATTGGATTCCATTCAAGGTAAGCCCCTAAACTGAGGTCAAGAAAAACTATCATTTGATTGATAAAATGTCCATTCATAATTGTTAATTGTATACTATTAGAGTACTAAGTGCTATCCCAGACTTGATTTAGTTTAAACGCTGGCTTGGTTCACAAAATCAGAGAAATCTCAGTGGAAAGACCTTTGAAGCTCTCTTACCCAGTCTTGTCATTGATACTTGCACTGTGTCACAATGCCTTCTGATTGGTGGAGAATTAATAATTTTAGTTGTCAAAACTTCATTTTTCACTAGATTTTTTTTAGGTACAAGCTAAATTAATAGTTGAAATGGATAAAGGTTTCAGCTAACTTGACTCCCTGTTGTCGGTTGGAATCCTATTTTCTTTAAGCAGCAATCTTTTTTCATCACTGAAAATTACTCAAGGGAGTCTTATTTTTTTTTTTTGCTTTTTGGAGGGCAATTGGGGTTAAGTAACTTGCCCAATGTCATACAGCTAGGTTTTTTGTTTGTGCATGCATTAAGTGTCTGAGGCCGGATCCGAACTCAGGTCCTTCTGACTCCAGGGTCTACTCACTGCGCCACCTAGCGGCCCCGGGAGTCTTATTTTTAAAGTAAGATTAGAGTTAAAGTAAAAAATCTCCAAATGTTTGTATTTTCACATAATTTTAACAAGACACTTTTTGAATTCAACCCTTGTTATTGTAGCCTACATAATTTAAAAGTTAAATATATTAATATTCTAAACAGGTCATATGATGCATTATGTTACATAGTAGACATAATAATTAAAGGTTACTAGCTAAAAGAGATCTCTACTTATGTTCTAATTGGACACTTCATCATCGTGAGGAAGTGAGCTGAGTTTCCGAGGTCAAATCTGATCAATACAGAAATTCGAACTAGATTTCCAAATAACCATCCATCTCTGTATCCTTTAATGCCTTGGTGTAGGCATTCCCAGCATAGATAGACACTGCAACCCCTATTGGTTTTAAGTTTATGCTGTTTACGAATTTCTGTGGTACAAAGAGTTCCACCTCCTGGTGCCCGTCTTCTCTGGTGATGATTCTTTCTGTACTGATAGAATTTGACCCTGCACCCCAGAAGCATACTTTCTCTCCCTCGGTACATACTTGAAACTTTTCTCTCTTGATAAGGTCTGTAATACCTGGAAGAACCTCAGGTTACTTTATCATCATGATGAAGTGTCCAACTAGAACTTTAGTAGAGATTTGTTTTAGCCAGTAACGTTTAATGATTATATCTACTATGTAACAAAAATGTATCACATGACCTGTTTAGAATATATCAATATAGCTATTTAAGACTATATTGTTAAATATTAACTCTAACATTTTAAAATTTAATGTCATAGCATATAGAACATTCCTGTTGTTCTCGCATCATATATTTTTAGTACTGATGCACTTCTGTGGTGTTCTCATCTATCATTCTAGACAATAAAAGCTGTAGTTGGGTATTGGAGACAAAAAGTTAAATTAAACTTTTGAAATAAAGAATCCTTCTGTTTGAAAGGGAAGTAAAGATACTATAAACAACTGAAGGTAAAATACTTAAGTGCTGATACAACCAGTAGAACAGTATACAGTGATTACAATAATGTGAAAGAAAACAACCGTAAAAAGACTGGTGAACTCAAATGAATGTTAGTGACCAATCTTGGTACTGAAGAATAGATTGTTAGACCAAGGAGAGAGGTGGTCAGCAGTGGGTACAGGAGGCTGTAAATGTGATACGTTATCCAGTACAGTTTTGTGGAGGTAATTTGACTAGTGGTTCTCATTGCCATAAGGGAGGGTTCAGTAGGATAGGGAGTATATCAGAAAATGACTATGATGTAAAAGAATAAAATTTACTTAAAAAAAACCCCCACATATTCATATTAGCTAGAGTGAAAGCTAAAATTTTAGTTAAAATAAATTTTAATTAAAATTTAAATAAAGGAGCAAAATTTTAATGTAAATATACATTATGATTTTATGGGGGAAAATGTTTGAAATGCTTTGGCAATGATGTTTTTGACAGGTGAACATTAAGAATATAGGTGCCGGGGTGGCTAGGTGGTGGAGTGAATAGAGCACCGGCCCTGGAGTTAGGAGGACCTGAGTTCAAATCCGGCCTCAGTCACTTAACACAAAAACTAGCCGTGTGACCTTGGGCAAGTCACTTAACCCTAATTGCTCTCCAAAAAGCAAAAAAAAAAAAAGAATATAGATGCCAAGACATCTGGCTTGAAGATTATTCTGCTTTTTAAATTTTGAACAAACTATTTGATAATCAAATCTCCTTTAAGGGAACACTTTGCACTTAGGCATTATCTTAAACTAAACATGTCTAAAACTGAACTCATTATCTTTCCCCCTAAATCCCCCCCCCCCCCGCTCCTCCCTCACCTCTAACTTGCATATTGTAGAGGGCAATACCATTCTACTAGTCCCTCAGGCTTAAAACCTAGGTGCCATCCTTGACTCCTCATATTCAATATTGTTACCAAGGCCCATAGATTTTAACTTTGCAACATCTCTTGAATATTCTGCCTTCTCTCCTCTGACACCACTACCATCTTGGTACAGGCCCTCATCATGTCACACCTGGACTGCTGCAGAGTCTGTTGGTGGGTTTGTCTCTCATCCAATTCATCTTCCATCCAGCCACTAAAGTGATTTTCTGAAAGCACAAGGCTAACTGTATTACTCAGTAATCTCCAGTAGCTCCTTATTACCCCAGGATCATATGTAAAATCTTCTTGTTTAGGGTTCAAAACCCTTTATAACCTAGTCTTCTCCTACCTTTCCAGTCTTACACCTTCCTTCCTGATCCAATGACAAGAGTCTCTTTGCTATTCCATGAAGAAGACACTTTATTTCTTAATTCTGGGCATTTTCTCTGGCTC
This sequence comes from Gymnobelideus leadbeateri, assembly GCA_011680675.1. Lineage (NCBI taxonomy): Eukaryota > Metazoa > Chordata > Mammalia > Diprotodontia > Petauridae > Gymnobelideus > Gymnobelideus leadbeateri. Next base: position 449,149 of record WOXC01007355.1, on the reverse strand, counting down.
TCTGTCATGCCTGGAATGCACTCTCTCCTTCACTCTACCTACTGATTTCCCTTGGCATCCCAACTAAAATTTCACCAGCTATAGAAAGCCTTTCTCAAGTCCTCTTAATTCTAGTGTCTTTCTTTTGTTAGTTTTTTTTCCCATTTATCCAGTATATAGTTTGCTTTATATATATATTTGTTTCCTTGTTGTCTCCTCCATTAGGTTGGGGGCTCCTTGAGGGCAAGGACTGTCTTTTTTGGGCATCCTTAGTGCTTAGCACAGTGCCTGGCACATTGTAGGTGCTTCATATTAATATTTATTGACTGACCAAAAAAAGTATTGTCCTGTGTCCAGGATAGCAATGTAACATTGTGCAAAGAATTAGAAATGCTCTATAAATGGGACTATGTGGGGCAGATAACAATTTGTTCACACACTGTACCTTCACTTTTATGTAGCAGACTAGCTTCTAGGAAAGATTTCTTCCTCTCCTTTTTTAGAATTTTTTTTTTTTTTTTTTTGCTTTGTGGAGGGCAATTGGGGTTAAGTAACTTGCCCAAGCTCACATGGCTAGGTTTTTGTTTGTGTGCATTAAGTGTCTGAGGCCGGATCCGAACTCAGGTCCTTCTGACTCCAGGGCCGACGCTCTACTCACTGCGCCACCTAGCCGCCCCTCTTTTTAGAATTCTTTTTAAAAATCAATGTCATATTGCTATGAATTATAGTGCCTGTTTTTTGTAGCAAATAGAAGCACACCTTATCTTCCTTAATCAGAAAACTTGCATTTTTTTCCCTTTATAAATAACATTTTAGCAGTCATTAGTAAACTGATAGGAAGATATACTTCATTATTATGAGCAAAATGCCACATTTTCCGGAGACCTTAGATTAAATCAAGAAGCATTGGGACTTTTGATTTGATCTGTAACATTTTGACTTTGAATGTTCCTTTGTTTCTGAAAAGCAAAGGAACTGACATGCTGACTTGTAGCCTAAATGGATGGGACAAGTTCTATTCTTCAGCTGTAATCAAGTTTCTTATATCTCCAAAGAATAGATCCTCAGATAGCCTAAGTTCAACAATACAATGTCTATGAATACTTAAGAACAAAATAATTCTGAATGATTGATTCCCCTCCCTCCCCAAAAGTATAAGAATTAGAGCACGGCATTATCTTTTTTACTTGATTAAAAAAAAAATCAAACCATCCTTCTTGTGCCAGAGCTCTAGTGATTCAGTTTGATTGTTTTACAGCTATCAGCAAAGGTTTGCATGGAGATTGACTATGCTCAAAGAGTGAAGAACTCATATTCATATGGTGTGATGAAGCAAGCAAGGTCTTTGCATGTGGAGGCATTGCAAATAGTAGAGTTTTGTTTTAAAGTTGTACAATTGAGCTGAGATTGGTTATGTTTTTTGTTTTAAAATAACCTCCAAAAACATTTGTTTCATTTTCTTTCAGACACAGGCATAGATCATCAAGCTCTTCTGAAACAGTTTGAGCACCTAAATCATCAGAATCCTGACAAGTTTGAACCAACAGACTTAGATATGTTAATCAAAGCTGTGAGTATGCTGTACTGAAGAAAGTCTTGTCTGTCTCATTGTACTGAGGTCTTGTTATTTGGCAGGGAACTCAGAGTCAGGCCACCATATTTTTTACAGTCTTTGTGGTGTCTCGCACAGTAATGGAGCATAATGTTTCAATAGCATAAACACATAATTTCCTTCTATGGAGTTATCAAACTAGGTATTCTAACCTGTTGGTTTCTGAATTTGGTTCCTTTGTATGGCGCTGCCCAGTTTTTCATATTTTTGTTTAATTTCCTAATCTTATTTTTAAGTGGCATTGTCTGAACCCTATAGTAACTATTTTTTTTGGTTGTTGATCAAAATGGTAGTTTTTAATACTTAAAGAAAAGATGCAGTACTTTCTCAAAAGGAGGTGAAGCTGCAACTTTTTAGGATTTAAATTAAACAAAAGTTACAGACTCAGAGAAAGAGAAAACTCCAGACTGAATAATAATGACACTGGCCTTGGGATTTTCCATCAAATGAAATAACAAAAAGAATACATTTTGTAAATCCCAAAGTACTTTATAAACACTAGCTATCATTATGGTAATAATCATGTTTCAGCTTGACCTCCTGGTCTTGATCATCTTGAGTATCTTAAGTATGATTTATTTACATGGATATTCCCTATAGTTGAACTTTTTTTCATTTGCTTCAAATGACTGTGTATCTAAAAATAAAATTATAGAATTAGAAAACAAAACATGATAAATTTAACTTTATCTTACTGTTTGTTTTAGTATTATTTACTATTTTACTATTTATCTTACTATTTTACTGATATTAAGTTTTTCTGTAAAATTTTTTGAAGTTAAATTTTATTCAAGAATTTCAATTGTATTTCTAGTAGACTTTCACTTTTAAAATATCTTACTTACCTAGGCTACAAGTGATTTAGAAAACTATGATAAAACTCGCCATGAAGAATTTAAAAAATATGAAATGATGAAGGAGCATGAAAGGCGAGAATATTTGAAAACATTGAATGAAGAAAAAAGGCATGAAGAAGAATCTAAATTTGAGGAAATGAAGAAGAAACATGGAAATCATCCAAAAGTTAACCACCCAGTAAGGACTGTTACTTTATGAACATTAGCTAAGGGAAAACCTTTGGTCTGTCTTATAAAATAGCCAAGATTTGCTGTCAAGGAAATCGGGATTACTTACTAATTAATGGTGCTTAAAAATAATTATACATAAATTATTTTTAATACTATGAACCTCTTATAACACCAAAATAGTTAAGATTGATGCCTTATTTTCCTATTAATTTAAAAAAAAATCAATTTTGTAGGGAAGCAAAGACCAATTAAAAGAGGTATGGGAGGAGACAGATGGACTGGATCCTAGTGACTTTGACCCGAAGACATTTTTCAAATTGCATGGTAACAAATTTATTATCTATATTATATTTGTGTATCCTTTTTTGCAAAAGTTGAAAACTAAATTGCCGTACATCAGAGGTGTCAAATATACTGTCTACAACACTCTTAAGAACACCCTGAACCAGATTAAAATATAATTAGAAAATGTTTAACAACATAAGCAAAAATACAATAAAAGATAGATACTATTACAGTTTAAAACTAAGCCAATATGAGGCTTTATGTGTGATTTTGACACTACTACCATTGTACATATATTTCACCCTGAGCCTTTTATTGAGTCTTATTGTCACTTTGAAAATTTTACATTTTTCCCCCTATAATAAAATGAATAGTCTTTATTGATGAATGTTGATATAGAATATTGGAAGTCAGTAACTTTTGGTTTTGTACCTGGTGGGAAATCATTATGTGACTTAATTCAGACTGTTTCCTTCTCTATAAACTCAGAATAATTCTATGGATTTAACTGCTTATGATTATTTGAAAAACACTGAACACTAAATATTATTTTTACTACCAGAGCTTAGAAAAAGAAATCTGCACATGTGCTCAGTTTTTAAAAATTCTTCTAAAAGATGAGTTATTTAGAATTATTTTGTTCTTAATTATGAGTAGACATTATATTGTCTGACTTAGACTTATCTGGGGATCTCATTCTTTGTAAAAGAAAGAAATTTGGTTTAGTTGAAAATGAGAAGTTATCCTATTTAGGCTGAATGTCAGAACTTGCCATTTCAAAACCATTATAAAACTACTGAATTTTTTTTTTTTTTTTGCTTTTTGGAAGGCAGTTGGGGTTAAGTGACTTGTCCAAAGTCACACAGCTAGTATGTGTGTCAAGTGTCTGAGGCTGGAAAAAACTACTGTATTTTTAATGATTTATTTTCTTTTCTAGTTTATTAAAAACAATTTTGCATTTGTTACTTTTCAACTTTAGATGTCAATAGCGATGGTTTCTTAGATGAGCAAGAATTAGAAGCCCTGTTTACCAAAGAGGTAAAAATGGAACCTGCTGAGTTTATTTATTATTCATTGTTTTCTCTTTTTCTTCCTATTCCTCTTTTTGTGGGCTTTTTCCTTATTAAAAATGTTTTATTGATACCTTTTGTCTCTGTAATAATAATTTCCTAACTCTCCCCTATGATAAAGAAAAACAATGAAAAAAAATTCCCTTCTTTTAATTTTCCACCTCCTTGCCATGAGAGAACTGTGTTTGTTTTCTCTCAGTACCTTCATTTCCCCCTTATATTGATTAAATTAATTTACTTTTAGAGATTCTTTCATTTACATCACTGTACTTGTTATTTATATTGTTCTCTTTGTTCTGCTTATTTCACTTTGCATCTACTTGCATACTGATTTTTTCAACCTCTTTTTAGTTAGCAAAAGTATATGACCCTAAAAATGAAGAGGATGACATGGTAGAAATGGAAGAAGAAAGGCTTAGGATGAGGGAACACGTTATGAATGAGGTATGGTTTACAAGTTTGACTCTATTGGGATAGCTATAAATATTGAATGAAAATATCTTACTGGCAGCAAATTTCTAGGTTCTTGGTACTTGGAACAAATTCTACCATGATATGGAGTAATGAATGTATATAAAACAAATTTCAATCTAGAATTTTTTATTTTCTATAAATCTAACGCTGTGTGAACGCAAAAGCAATGCCTGGTCCAATAAGAATTGTGTCAGAAATGCTCAGAATAAGCTGCAGTTGATGAAGCAAGCTAAAGATTACAAAAATATCTCTCAGAACAAAAAGCTGTATGACTGCACATGTATAACCTGTGTCAAATTGCTTGCCTTCTCAATGGAGAGGGCCAGGGAAGGGAGAGAATTTGCACCTCAAAATTTGAAAAAAAATGTTAGAATTGTTTTTACATCCAATTGGAAAAAAATAAAGTATTAAATAAGATTTTAAAAATAAAATAAAACAGTGGAGATAATGAAAAAATGCTATGTTAGAACTTTTTCTTTTCAACAATTCATGAACAAACATCACAGTTTTCGAACAGGGGAAGAAGGTAGAGACAGCAGAAGTCCTTTTCTTTTCCTAACAAAGTCTAGAATGTATTATTAAACATACAGTGAACATTTAGAAACAAAAAGCAGTGATTACTAATGGCCATGATAATGGCATCAAGAAAAGGTCAGGCCATACTGTCTTTCCTTTTTCGTAGGGTTGTTAGAGTGGTAGATCAAGGAATGCTGTATGTATAAAAGATATAGATTAGTTGGTAGTGTATCATCTTAGGTCATTTCAGGACTGGTTGAATGATCAGGTCTAAAGAGTAGGCATTAATGTTTTAATGTCATCATGGAAAGAGGAATGTTACCATTAAGTCTCATTTATTTCATTTAAGTCTTATTTTTAATAAAATAACAACATATTCAATACATTTGTTAAATTCCTGCTATCTACAAGGCTTCCGCTGAAGTCCTGTTGTAGTGCTTCACCATGGTATAAAGAGTAACCTTTGGTTCCAGTAAGATATGTCAAAAGAACACAACCTCTAGAAGCTCTTAGCAGCTTGTAAAGACTTAGGGTAGGTCAAAGTGGCCAGTTGTATGTCTATTTTTGGAGGGCCAGCCTGGTGAAATAGAGAGACAGCCTCTTGTCATCAGAGACTGGCTGTGAGCCGATGAATTTTTATAGCATTGCAACTGTATTTAAATTTAAATAGTCTACTTAAGGTATGGTGATGTTGCCATCTCTGTTGGTGAAAGGAGTGTTCACATCAATTAAGTCACTGATACTTCAGTATGAGAGAGCTGGAAGGACTCTCAGATTATCTAGACCAACCCTCTTGCTTTATAGAGGAGGGAACTGAGGTTTCAAAGAGAGTTGCAGTGACTTTTCCCAGTTCAGTAACCAGAACTGGGATGTGAACGCAGGTCTTCTGAAACTAAATTCACCATTTTCTCCATTATACCACTAATGTATCAGAGTAAGTGCTTGATACTGAGGATACAAATGTAGGTATGACACATGTCTACCCTCAAGGAGCCCATAGTTAATAGAGTAAAATGACCTATCCACCAGTAACTTAATATATGGTAGATTGGGTTAAGTACAAAAGAGAGATTCAAGGTAAAGTGCTATCAGAAGTATATAGAAGGGGAATGATCGTTTTCAGCTGGGGAAAAGGACAACAGTCAAGGAAGATTTCATGGACCACATGACAGTTGAGTGGGGACATGAAGGAAGAAAATAATTTCAGCAAAAGAGATGAGAGATGAAGAGTTTTGGGGGCAAAGAGAGAGCATTGTTCATGTCAGATTTGGGGGAACCACTTGAGGAAAGGAATGGATAAAAGGAGGACGAAAATCAGGATGGAGGAGTCCAGTTTGTCTAAAACCTAATGTTTGAATGGAAAAAGACTGACGTAAGACTGGAAACATAGCTGGGTTTTAGAGAGCCTGGAATGGAACTTTGTACTTTATTCCTAGGTTAAAGGGAGCTACTGAATGTTTTTGAGTGGGAAAATGAGACTAACACCACATTTATGTAGCGTTTTGAGATGTGCAAAGCATTAGAAATCCTATAAGGTTGGTAGTACAAATATCATCTCCTTTATAAAGTAAGGCTAAGGAGACTCTGAAAAATTGAGTGAGTTTCCAGCCTCGGTTCCCTCATCTGTAACATGGGGACCTGGATTTCAAGCCTGAGCATTTGCAGAAGACTCTTTGTTAGAGGATAGAATGACTGTTGACTCTCCTTGAGTGCTTGATGTACAGGTTAGGCTTGTGAAAACCTGGATTACACAGGGCTGTTAAAAGGATTTAACAAAATAGTATATGTATAAGATTTTCCAAACCCTAAAGCTCTTTATGAGAGATAACTATTAGAATTATTATGCCAGTGCCTTGCAATAGTAAGCACTTAAATTTGCTTGTTAACTGATTCTGTAGTGCTCCAGAACAATTTTTTTTAAAGCAATTGGGGTTAAGTAGCTTGCTCAAGGTTACATGGCTAGTTATTTATTTATGTGTGGGTGCTAATTTTCTGAGGCTGGAACTGATCCCCGGTCTTCCCGACACTGGGGCCAGAGTTCTTACTGTGCCACCTAGCCACCCCTAGAACAATTTTTTAAACTAAGAGGTATTGTTAAAACAAAACAAAACAAAACAAAAAAACTCTAGCCTCAGTGTTAGAAAGATTTTCTTCCCCATTGAGAGAGGCAGCTAGGTGGCACACTGGATGGAGTGGATGGCCTGGAGTCAAGAGGTCTGTATTCAAATCCAGCCTAAAAAAAAAAAAGTCAAGGTTCCTATGATTCAGTAAGAATCTGAGGCATAATTCTAGCTCAGATCCTCCAGACTCAGAATTTCAGCATTGTATGGCATTGATTAGAGGGGTATGTTAGGAAGATACTTGGACAGAGGTGGGAAGGATAAATGGAAGAGGGGATCACCTTGAGGGAGGAAGACAAATTAGGAGACGGTTATAATGCCCCCAGTAAGAAGTTATAAGGGACTGGAGCTAGTGATACAAAAGCTATTGACAAGGTAACTGAAAAGAGTGACTGGCATCTAAATGGTGGAGGGAAAAGTTACTATTACATTCCTCTTTTCCTCTAATCAGGTTGATACTAACAACGACCGGTTAGTGACTTTGGAAGAGTTTCTAAAAGCTACTGAGAAAAAAGAATTCTTGGAGCCAGATAGCTGGGAGGTAATCTCTGTTTTAAATGGACTTATATCATGTTTCCTTCATTTCATCAAGATGTTCACTGGTAACTCTCTGATTTTTGTATTATATTTAGATACTTAATGACTTTTTATAGAAGACCAATTTTTGTGAACTGGTAGAATTTCTACTACTTTATATACTCCAAGGGGAGATCAGCATACATAAATTTAAAGAGATGCTGAACTATGCTAACATAAACAGAATTTGACATTTTCCAAACATAATAATAGCAACAAGAGCTAGCATTGATATAGTGCTTTAAGGTTTCCAAATCGCTTTACAAATATTATTTTATCCTCATAACACCCTGGGAGGTAGGTACTATTTTTTTTTTCTTTGAGGGCAATTGTGGTTAAGTAACTTGCCCAAGGTCACATGGCTAGTTTGTGTGTGTGTGTGTATGTGTGTGTGTGTGTGTGTGTGTGTGTGTTAAGTGTGTGTGTGTTAAGTGTGTGTGTGTTAAGTGTCTGAGGTGGGATCCGAACTCAGGTCCTCCTGGCTCCAGGGCCAGCTTTCTACTCACTGCGCCACCTAGCCGCCCTGAGGTAGGTACTATTATTCCCATTTTACAGATGAGGACACTGAGAGGTAGGCAGAGGTTAAGTGATTTGCCCCAGGATCACATAACTTGTGAGTGAGGTCAAATTTGAACTCAGGTCTTCCTGGCTCCAGGCGTGATGTTCTATCTATTCTATTTTAACACCTAGCTGCCTCTGATATTTAGTAAAGGTATACATTTATCAATTCAGATAGTTTTGATAATATTTTGAGAGGTTGATTCTTTGACCTTAGAGGCTTCATTTAAAACATGAATAAGAATGGCTGAGGGAAGATAACAGAGGACCATCATCTCCTTCTAGTGCCTTCTAGTGAGCTTTAGGATGTCATAGAAGGGTTGCTTCTGTTCCCTAATCAGGAGCAGTGATTTCATCACTTTTGAAGAATTCTAGTTTGGAAACTCCCTCTGCTGATTTTCAATTTTTTAATTAAAATATTTTTTCTACTTTAAATTATTTTGCTTTTAATAATGAAAATTAGAAGGTAAGCTTCATTGCATCTTTTTTTTTCAGAATTTATTTATTTATTTTTAGTTTTCAATATTCATTTCCACAAGCTTTTGAGTTCCAAATTTCTCCCCATCTCTCCCCTACCCCACCCCAAGATAGCAAGCATATTGATTACTCCTTCCCCCAGTGTTCCTTCTCATATATCCCCTCCTATCCTTCCCCTTACCCTCTTCTCCCTTTCTTGTAGGGCAAGATGGATTTCTATACCCCATTGCTTGTATATCTTATTTCCTGGTTGACGTAACAACAATTTTTTAATATTTGTTTTTGAAACTTTGAATTCCAGATTCTCTTCCTTCTTCCCTCCTGACCCACCCCCACGGAGAAGACAAGCAGTTCAGTATAGGTTATACATGTGTAGTTATGTAAAACATTTCCATAGTAGTCATGTTGTGAAACACTATATTTCCCTCCATCCTATTCCACCCCCCCCCCCGTTTTTTTCTATTTTATCCTTTGACCCTGTCCCTCTTCAAAAGTATTTGCTTCTGACTACCCCTTTCCCCAATCTACCCTGCTTTCTATCATCCCTCCTTCTTATCCCCTTCCCCCTACTTTCCTGTGGGGTAAGATACCTAATTGAGCATGTATGTTATTCCTTTCTTAAGCCAAATCCAGTGAGAGTAAGGTTGACCCATTCCCTTTTACCTCCCTCCTCTTGCCCTCCATTGTAATAGCTTTCTCTTGCCTCCTTTATGTGAGATAATTTACCCTATTCTATCTCTCCCTTTCTCCTCCCAATATATTCTTCTCTCACCTCTTAATTTTATTTTTAGATATCATACTTTCATATTCAACTCATTCTGTGCCCTCTATGTATACATGCATACACATATACATAATACATATATATACACATACACACACACACACACACACATACACACACACACACACACACATCTACCCACATATATATTCCCTTCAGCTATCATACTGAAAAAAGTCTCATGAATTAGAAATACTGTCTTTCCATGTGGGAATGTAAACAGTTCAACTTTAATAAGTTCCTTATGATTTCTCTTTCTTGTTTACCTTTTCATTGATTCTTGATTCTCTTGATTCTTATATTTGAAAGTCAGATTTTCTGTTCAGCTCTGGTCTTTTCATCAAGTATGCTTGAAAGTCCTCTATTACATTGAGTATCCATATTTTCCCCTCAAGTATTATACTTAGTATTGCTGGGTAGATGATTCTTGATTTTAATCCCAGCTCCTTTGACCTCTGGAATATCATATTCCAATCTTTTCAATCCCTTAATGTAGAAGCTACTAGATCTTGTGTTATCCTGATTGTGTTTCCACAATACTCAAATTTTTTCTTCCTGACTGCTTGTAATATTTTCTTCTTGACTTAGGAACTCTGGAATTTGACTATAGTATTCTTAGGAGTTTTCTTTTTGGGATATTTTTCAAGAGGTGATTGGTGAATTCTTTCAATTTCTATTTTACCCTCTGGTTCTAGAATATCAGGGTAGTTTTCCTTGATAATATCTTTTTTTAAAAATTTATTTATTTTTAGTTTTCAACATTCATTTCCATAAAATTTTGAGTTAGTTTTTTCTCCCCGTCATAGCAAGCCTACTAAATACTCCTTCCCCCAACCTGTTCTCTCTTATATCCTCCCCCACCACCCCCACCTAACTTCCTAGTAGGGCAAGATGGCTTTCTACACCCCAGTGCCTGTATATCTTATTTCCCAGTTTCATGTAGAAAACAAATTTTTAAAAAAAATATTTGTTTTTAAAACTTTGAGTTCCAGATTTTTTCCCTTCTTCCCTTGTTACCCGCCCCCACTGGGAAGATAAGCAATTTAATATAGGTTATACATGTGTAGTTACCCAAATCATTTCCATAATTGTTATATTGTGAGAGACCAACTATATACTTCCTTCCATCCTTTCCCGCCTCCCACTTATTCTATTTTCTTCTTTGACCCTATCACTTTTAAAAAATGTTTGTTTCTAACTACCCTTTCCCCCAATTTGCCCTCCCTTCTATCATCCCCCCTCTGATTCCCTACCCCCCTATTTTCCTGTAGGGTAAGATACCTAATTGAGTATGTATGTTATTCTCTCCTTAAGCCAAATTCAATGAGAGTAAGGTTGACCCATTCCCTTTCACCTTCCTGCTCTTCCCCTCCATTGTAACAGTTTTCTCTTGTTTCTTTTATATGTGATAATTTACCCTAATCTATCTCTCCTTTTCTCCTTCTCTAAATAAATTCCTCCGTCACCTCTTAAATTTTATTTTTTAGATATCATCCCTTCATTTCATATTCAACTCATCCTGTGCCTTGTGTTATAACCCTGATTGTGTTTCCATAATACTCAAATTGTTTCTTGATTGCTTGCAGTATTTTCTCCTTGACCTGGGAACTCTGGAATTTGGCTATAATATTCCTAGGAGTTTTCTTTTTGGGATCATTTTCAAGAGGCTATTGGTGAATTCTTTCAATTTCTATCTTGCCCTCTGGTTCTAGAATATCAGGGCAATTTTGCTTGATAATTTCCTGAAAGATGGTGTCTAAGTTTTTTTTTTTTTAATTAAAAATTTTTTTTAAAATTTACTTTCATTTTGCAACATTCAGTTCCACATTCCCTTGAATTTCAAATTTTCTCCCCCTTCCTCTCCTCTCTCCCACCATCATGGTGGCATGCACTTGAATATAGGATCTACAAATATCTTCACATTAATCATTAGTCAGGTTTTAAAGAAGAATTATAACTGAGGAATGATCATTGGGAAAGAGGAAACACAACAAAACAAGAAAAAGAGAGCAAGTACTTTGCTTCAGTCTGCATTCAGACTCCGCAGCTCTTTCTCTGGATGTGGATATCTCTTTCCATCATGAGTCTTTTGGAGTTGTCTTATAACCTTACATTGCTGAGAGGAGCCCAGTCTGTTGAAGTTAGTTGTCACACATATGTTGTTTTTGTGATTGTGTAGAGATTTCTCCTGGTTTTGTTCTTCTCACTCAGCATCAGTTTATATATGTCTCTCCAGGTTATTGTGAAGTCCGTCTGTTCCTCATTTCTTATAGCACAGTAGTATTCCATTACATTCATATGTCACAACTCGTTCAGCCATTCCCCAATTGATTGGCATCCCCTTGATTTCCAATTCTTTGCCATCACAAAAAGAGCCGCTATAAATATTTTTGTACATATGGGTCTTCTTCCCATATGTACAAAAATTCTATTATCTCTTTGGGATACAACCCTAGAAGTGGTATTGTTGGGTCAAAGGGTATGAAATTATTTATAGCCTTTTGGGTATAGTTACAGATTGTTCTCCAGAATGGCTGAATCAGTTCACAACTCCACCAACAATGCATTAGTGTTTCAATTTTTCCACATCCTCTCCAGCATTTATTATTTTCCTGTTTTGTCATCTTAGCCAATCTGGCCAGTGAGATGTTGTACCTAAGAGTTGTTTTGATTTGCATTTCTTTAATCACTAGTGATTTAGAGCATTTTTCATATGCTTATAGGTATCTTTAATTTCATCTTCTGAAAACTACCTGTTCATATCCTTTGACCATTTATCAATTAGGGAGTGGCTTGTATTCTTAGAGATTTGACTCAATTCTTTGTATATTTTAGAAATGAGGCCTTTATCAGAGACATTGGTTGTAAAAATTCTTTCCCAATTTTCCACTTCCCTCTTAATCTTGGTGACATTGGATTTACTTGTACAGAAGCTTTTCAATTTAATGTAATCAAAATTATCTGTTTTGCACTTTATAATGCTCTCAAACTCTTGTTTCATCATAAAGTCTTTCCCTTTCCCTAAATCTGACAGGTAAACTATCTCTTGCTCTCTCAGATTGCTTACAGTATCAGCCTTTATACCTAGATCATATATAGGTTCTTTTTTTGATCATGGCTTTCAGGTAGTCCAATAATTTTTAAATTATCTCTCCTGGATCTGTTTTCCAAATCAGTGTTTTTTCCAGTGAGCTATTTCACATTGCCTTTTATTTTTTCACTTGTTTGGATCTGTTTTGTAGTATCTTGATTTCTCACAAAGTCATTAGCTTCTAATTGCTCCAATCTAATTTTGAAGGAGTTATTCTCTTCAGTGAATAAGGAATTTTGAAAATTGAAAAAAAAAAGGAATTTTTGAAATTCCTTTTCCATATGGCAGAGTCACCTTTTTAAGGCATTCTTCTCCTCAGTGGCTTTTTGGGCCTCTTTTGCCATTTGAGTTAGTCTATTTTTTAAGGTGTTATTTCCTCCAGTGTATTTTTGGGTCTCCTTTAGCAGGCTGTTGACTTGCTTTTCCTGATTTTCTTGCATCATTCTCATTTCTCTTCCCAGTTTTTCTTCCACTTCTCTTACTTGATTTTCAAAATCCTTCTTGAGCTCCTCCATGGCCTGTGACCATGAACATTCATATTTTTCTTGGAGGCTTTTGATGCAGGAGTTCTGACTTTGTTGTCTTCCTCCCTCTCCATGCCTTGATCCTTTTTGTCCCCAGAAAAGGATTCTATGGTCTATTTGTGCTTCCTGTGCTTGCTCACATTGCTAGTCAATTACTTGACTTTTGAACTCTTTGCCACAGGAGAACTCTGCTTCCAGAATGGAGAGAGCTTTGTCCCAAATTTTTGAGGTTTTGTGCAGCTATTGTAAGAGCTTCTTCTAGGCACTTGCCTCAGAACTGTGAGGAGGACTGACTCTCCATAGCCTTAACAAGCTTTGCCAAGCTAGTGCTCCTCACCCCAGGACCACCACCCAAGACTTCGACCCAGATCCAGGCAGGGCAAAGGAAGAGAATCCTGCCTCAGGGTGCTGATTTTCTAATGTACTTTATTAACCCCTCTGTAACTTTTGGTCTTAGAGCTCTACAGGCCACTGGCAGTTCAGTGATTTGGCCAGACTCATAGAGCTGGTATGTAGGTATCAGCAGCAGGGTTTGAAACTGAGGCTTCCTTTACTCCAAGGCTGATTCTCAATCCACTCTGTCTTACTACCCCTCAAAACACAATTCCAGTGATAAAATTGTAAAACTTTAAAAGCTAGAAGGTACCTCAAATTGTTACCACCTTGTAAAAATTTTCCTTTTATTTTTATTTTTGCTTTTTGGAGGGCAATTGGAGTTAAGCAACTTGCCCAAGGTCACACGGCTAGGTTTTTGTTTGTTTGTTTGTGTGTGTTAAGTGCCTGAGGCCGGATCTGGACTCAGGTCCTTGTGACTCCAGGGCCAGTGCTCTACTCACTGGGCCACCTAGCCACCCCTGCTATAAAAATTTTCCTTTCTTAATAATGAGCTTAAACACCAACATTTCAATATGTAAAGAATAGAAGATAGCATTGTATCTAAAACCATGACCTTTATTTTTATAGAGTTTTTAAAAGTGCATATTAAGTGTAATACAATAGTGACAGATCTGCCCTGCATATCTTCATCAGAAATTCCTTCTCTCATAGACATTTCTTAATAGGTTACTAAGGTTCCTTTCTTCCCTCTTCTCCCTTCCCCCTTCTTCTTCCATCTCTTCTCTTTTTTCCCTTCCCTTCCCTTTCCCTGCTCCTTTTCCTCCCCTGACCACCCCTCCCCCTTCCTGCCCTATTCCCTTCCCTCCATCCTTTTCTCCTTCCTTCCTCTTGCTAGCCCAAATGGAAGTTCTCCCTTGTATCAAGTCATAGTCAAGCAAAAGAAGGAGACATGTTGCCTGGTCTGGAAATGGGTCTCACTTTGCCCTTGCTTGGCAGGCTTCAGCCTCAGTTTCCTGAAGTCTTGTTTTCTCGGTGAATTGAGGCTATCTTCTGTGACAGTGGTCACCATTTGAGGAGTGTAGTGCTCCCCTCTGGTGCTCCATCTCATGTTGGTCCCTTCTTTCTACAATAAAACTTAGAGCTTTCCTTAGTCTGTGGCTAATTTTTCCTTAATAGACACTGGATCAGCAGCAGCTTTTCACAGAGGAAGAGCTGAAAGAATTTGAAAACCATATCTATGAACAAGAACACAAGCTCAGGCAGAAGGCAGAAGATCTCCAGAAGCAAAGGGAAGAGCTCCAGCGTCAGCATGACCAGCTCCAGGCCCAGAAACATGAATATCAGCAGGTCAGCCCTTGGGCTTCCTCCAAGGGGGGTAGGAGGTAGATGTCTTCACCAGTGAAATCCTCTCTTAGCTCATGCACACATTTAGCTCTCACTTTTTTCATTTGTCAGGTGGTACAGCAAATGGAACAAAAGAAATTACAACAAGGAGCACCTCCAGCAGGGCCAGGCGGAGAATTAAAATTCCAGCCACGTAAGTAATTGCAATTTTTTTTTTCTTGAAGAAAACTCACAAACTATTAACAGTACCAAATGAAATTTATTTAAATGAAATATTAATAAATTAATTGCAATTTCAAAGGGTAAGATGTGTACATTTTTCTATTCATCTACAAAAACGTAAAAGTTACTATATTGAAGAGGAAAAAATATAAAATTTCTTTTTTTTTTAATATAAATTTTATTCACCAAAGTACAATTCATAGATTTTCCTTAAATGATAACTTGGTTAACATTCATATGCTTAATTAAAAATCTATTCAATTAGGTATATATTTATTAAACACTTACTGTTTGCAAGGAGATGTGGTTACTAAGCTAAAAATGAGGTAGTTCCTTATTTGTAGGAGTTTACATTCTACTGGGGGAAGGAAGAAGGCAGAACATACTCTGACCAAAATAAAATTTGAGGGAAGGAGGAAGAGGAAGAATCAATAAGAGGAGCTCAGGAAAGTCTTTCCAGAAGAGGTGCAGTTTCAGATGAGCTTTGAAGTGATATAAGGATTCAGAGAGAAGACAGTGAAGGAGGACATTGTAGGTCCTTTACTTTCTGTGTAGTAACTTTTTCTTGTTCTTACCTCCTCAATAGCATCTTTCCCCTGCTGTTCCCCTTTCCTTCCCCCACTGAAGATGTAAAGATGATCATCTTTGGCAACTGATAAAATAATAAAAGAAGGAAGGGATAGAGATTAGGGGGTCAGAGGTGACATCAAGGTTTGAACCTGATAGCCTCCATAACAATAAGGAAGGGGTGGTAGGGGTGCAGGAAAAATACCATAACGAGATTGCATTTGTCTATCCCATGAAACTCCCTCTGCCCAAGTGAGTTAGGTGGGCTGCCAATTTACTGAAACTGAAAGTCAGGCAGGCTCTTATTACATTATTCTCCAGGTGAGTCTAGGGGTGCCTACTCTAGCTGTGAGGTGATTTAGGAGGGGGAGGGTGGGTGTGTTAGGGAAATAGACTTTCCTGTTGGCACCTACATAACATCTCTCATGGGTACCTGGGTATCAGTTAGGTTAGGTTATGACTGCCCTGAGAGACCAAGGCCTGACTCAGAAGGATATGAAGTTTGGAGAGCTTACACTGTGGAAGGAGGTAGAGAGTGGGGAAGATGATATAAATAAGTATGGTTGTAAGAATTGGTTGTCATAAGAGCAGGAACTGTCTTTTACCTTCTTTTGTATCCCTCACACTTAGCACAGTGCCTGGCACATAGCATCTATCCACTTAATAAATGTTTATTTTTTTTTTGTAGTTTATTTTTTTATTTTTTAGTTTACATCATTCATTTCCACAAGATTTTGAGTTACAAATTTTCTCCTCATTTTTTCCCTACTCACCATCCCAAAACAGTGATCCCACTGAATATCCCCTCCCCCAATCTGCTCTTTCCTATATCTTCCCTCATTCCCCCTCTGATTTTCCAGTAGGGCATGGTGGATCTCTATGCCCTAGTGCCTATATATATTATTTCTCAGTTACATGTAAAATAATAATAATGATAATATATTTTTTAAACATTTGATTTTAAACCTTTGAATTCTATTTGATTCTATTCCCTACCTCCCTCGTCACTCTCCCTTACTGGGAAGATAAGCAATTTAATATAAGGTTTTACATGTGTAGCTATACAAAACATTTCCATAGTGGATATATTGTGAAAGACTGACTATATTTCCCCTCCCTCTTATCCCACCTCCCACTTGTTCTATTCTCTGCTTTGATCCTGTCCCTTTTCAAAAGTGGATGCTTCCAACTTCCCTCCCCACCAGCCTGCCCTCCCTTCCATCATTGCCTTCCCCCTACTCTCCTGTAGGGTGAGATACCCTATTTAATGTGTATGTCATTCCCTCCCTAAGCCAAATTCATTGAGAATAAGGTTGACTTATTCCCTTTTGCCTTCCTGTTCTTCCCCTCCATTGTAACAGTTTTCCCTTGCTATCTACATGAGATAATTTACCCCATTCTGTCTCTCCTCATCTCCTCTCATTTTATTCCTCTCTCACCTCTTAATTTCACCTTTTAAGTATTATCCTTTTCTATTCAACTGGTCCTGTACCCTCTGTCTATGTATACCTGTACACATATATACACATACTCACATATGTATTCATACGCCCATATACCTTCCTATATAGAGATATATATGTATGTATACATATATGTGTGTGTGTGTGTGTATATATATGTATATATATACATATATACATATATATACATATATATATATGCATTTCTGTTCCCTTCAACTATTTTCATACTGAGAAAAGTTTCATAAGTTACAATTACTGTTTTTCCATGTAAGAATGTAAATAGTTCAATTTTGATAAGTTCCTTACGATTTCTTTTCTCTGTTTACCTTCTCATGCTTCCCTTGCTTCTTGTATTTGAATGTCAAATTTGCTGTTCAACTCTGTTTTTTTCATTAAGAATGCTTGAATGACCATATTTTCCCCTGGAGTATGATACTCAGTTTTGCTGGGTAGGTGATTCTTGGTTTTAATCCCAGCTCCTTTGACCTCTGGAATATCATATTCCAAGCCCTTCAGTCCCTCAGTAGAAGCTGCCAAGTCCTGTGTTATCCTGATTGTGTTTTCACAATATTCAAATTGTTTCTTCCTGGCTGCTTGTAATATTCTCTCCTTGATCTGGGAGTTCTAGAACCTGGCTATAATATTCCTGGGAGTTTTCTTTTTGGGATCTTTTTCAGAAGGTGATTGGTGGATTCTTTTTTTTTTTTAACGCAATTGGGGTTAAGTAACTTGCTCAGGGTTACACAGCTAGTCATTATTTATGTGTGGGTGCTCATTTTCTGAGGCCAGTTTCTATCCCAACTCTGAGGCCGGCGCTCTTACTCACTGCACCACCTAGCCGCCCCGATTGGTGGATTTTTTCAACCTCTATTTTGCCCTCTGGTTCTAAAACATCATGGCAATTTTCCTTGAGAATTTCTTGAAGGATGATTTCTAGGTTCTTTTTCTGATCATGGCTTTCAGGTAGTCCAATAATTTTTAAATTATCTCTCCTGGATCTATTTTCCAGGTCAGTGGTTTTTCCAATGACATATTTGACATTGCCTTCTATTTTTTCATTTATTTGCATCTGTTTAATAGTATCTTGATTTCTCATAACGTCACTAACTTCCATTTGCTCCAATCTAATTCTGAAGGAATGATTCTCTTCAGTGAGCTTTTGAGATTGTTTTTCCATCTGGCAAATTTGGCTCTTTAAGGTATTCTTCTCCTCATTGGCTTTTTGAGCCTCTTTTGCCATACGAGTTAGTCTGTTTTTTAAGGTGTTATTTTCTTCAGTCAGGTTTTTGACTCTCTTTATAATTTTCTTGCATCATTCTCATTTCTCTTCTCAAATTTTCCTCCACTTCTCTTATTTGGTTTTCAAAATCCTTCTTAAGCTCCTCTGTGGCCTGTAAGCAGCTTTTCTTTTCTTGGAAGCTTCTGGTTGAGGAATTCTGACTTGAATTCTGCCGGGGTGGCAGCTGTGTGAGTGGAGAGATGGGGAGATATACAAGAGATGGTATTAAGGTAGAATCAACAGAATTTGGCAAAAGATTAGATGTGTAGGATGAATGGGAGAAGAGTTAAGGATTGAATGAGTAAGAATGGCACTTAGGTTGTAAGCCTGGGTGACTGAGAAGATGGTGGTACCCTGGACAGTAATTGGGAAGGGGGAAGTGTTTGAGGGGAAATCTAATGAGTTCATTTTGGACCCTGTTGAGTTTGTCATGTCTGTGGGGCAGCTAGTTTGTGATGTCCAAATAGGTGACTGGAGATTGGAGACTGGATCCAGGTCAAGAGAGAGATTAGCACTTGATAAATAAATCTGAAGAATCATCTTCATAGAGATTAGAAATGAATCCATGGAAATAGATGAGATGACCAAGTGAGATGGTAAAGAGGAAGAAAAAAAAAGGGGGAGCCCAGGATAGAACCTTGGGAGGTCCTTCAAAAGTTAACTGAAGGTTGCGCAGCAGCTAGGTGGTGCAGTGAGTAGAGAGCTGGCCCTGGAGTCAGAAGGACCTGAGTTCAGATCCGGCCTCAGACACTTAACACACACAAACAAAAAAACCTAGCCGTGTGACCTTGGGCAAGTTACTTAACCCCAATTGCCCTCCAAAAAGCCAAAAAAAAAAAAAAGTTAACTGAAGGTCAAAGGAGAGGTTACTGCTTGGTAAATAGATTTGAAAATCATATTCATAGAAATCAGAAATGAATCTATGGAAATAGATGAGATGAGCAACTGACATAGTAAATAAAAAGAAAGGGGGTGGGGCAGCCCAGAGCCTTGGGGAATGCTTCACAAGTTAGTAGGCATGATCTGAATGAAATTCTCCCAAAGAACTGAAAAGGATCGAACAGATAAGAGAACCAGGATAGTGTAGTGTCTAGGTTTTCTACAGAGGACAGAATATCTAGGAGGCGTATAATGAACAGTGTCAAAGTCTGCAGAGAGGCCAAGAAGGATGAAGATTGGATAAATGAACTCTAATGCTGATTATTCCAACAGTCTTCACTGTGTGAAATCTTTCCTTTAGACTGGATGTCTTCTCCTGTAAAATTAGCCATTGGCTCTTAGTCTGATCTCTTTAGACATGGCAGCTTTTTTGGGTAAAACAACACAGTTCCTTATTCAGTAAATATTTTTTGATGATGATGGCTTGTTCTTTTTGTATAAAAACCTTTCAAAATATTAAATTACTCTGTTTTGATAGTTCTATAAGGTTGAACCTTTCCTTATAGGTCTCCCTCCTTCCTTGCTTGAACTTTGAATCACTTTTGTTATTTGCTTCTGAGAATTCTCAATTTCTCTGAAATTGTGAACTCCACTAGAAATAGAACTCTGTGAAGGGTCTGATTAGTGTTAACCACTGTGGAGAATGGCAGACCTGTGGCATTTTTTCAAACTGAAACAGAAGTACTAGAGTTGGAATAATATTCCTGTGCCTACTGCTGTTTGATGTATAATGAGAATGTTCATTTGTGAACTTCTCTGGAAAGGCAGCCATGATCTGCCTTGAAAACAGCAGTGCCCAGTGTAGTGCAGGCCTGGAAGACAGCAGAGGGAGATTAAACCAGGCTGAAGATGGAGCTGAGTTTTAATTCCCCATAGAACCAATAATATGACACACCTTTCCTTGGTAAGAGACATTTCCTGGGAATGAAAAACTGTGAGAAAGAAAAAACCAAAAAAAGTGAAAATAGTATGCTTTGATCTGCATTCAGACTTCATCGTTCTTTCTCTGGATGTGGATAGAATTTTCTATCATAAGTCTTTTGGAATTGTCTTGGATTGTTTTATTGCTAAGAAGAGTTATGTCTATCATAGTTGATCATAATACGATGTTACAGTTATTGTATGCAACGTTCTGGTTCTGCTCACCTCACTCAGCATCAGTACATGTAAGTCTTTACAAATTTTTCTGAAATCTTCTCATAATTTCTTTTTTTCTTTTCTTTTCTTCTTCTTTTTTTCTTTTTGGCTTTTTGGAGGGGAGAAGGAAGGGCAATTGGGGTTAAGTGACTTGCCCAAGGTCACACAGCTAGTAAGTGTTAAGTGTCTGAGGCCGGATTTGAACTCAGGTCCTTCTGACTCCAGGGCCTGTGCTCTATTCACTGTGCCACCTAGCCACCCCCTCATCATTTCCTATGGCACAATAGTATTCCATTAAGTTCATATACCACAATTTGTTCAGCCATTCCCCAATTGATGGGCATCTTCTCAATTTCCAATTCTTTGCCAAAAAGAGCTGCTATAAATACTTTTGTACATGTGTAAAAACCCTTCAAATTTTCAAATTCAGAAGCTCCAGCAAAAGAGGATTGAGAACCTGGATGTACATATATAAAAATGTACATGTACATTTTTACTTTTTTATGATTTCTTTGGGATACAGACCTAGAAATGATATTGCTGGATCAAAGGATATGTGCAATTTTGTAGTCCTTTGGACATAGTTCCAAATAGAGTGCATTATTTTCAAGTATCTGCTCTTGACCATTAGAAGATTTCTGTGTCACTCAGATTTAATTAACAGTGTACATTTCAGAAGACATGATGGTAGATTGATCTAACCCTACAAGAAGATACTGATGTTGTTTTTCACACCGTGTCCTGTGAATTGTCTAAAGCTTGACTAAGTTGTATCCTTTGGCAAAATATTGTAATACTAGAATTATTACTTTAAAAAATTAATAATTGCTGGTTTCTTCAAAAGTATTTGACTTATTTGAAAATGTGTTGCAGAAGTAAGTAGAGAAATCTTTGAACCATAGATCTATATTTTAATTTCCCACAGATTTGCTTATTCAGAATTATTATGTTAATTGAACAACTCTCTTTTTTTTGATGTTCTAAATTTATTTTTTAGTTTTCAACATTCATTTCCATAAGATTTTGAGTTACAATTTTTTCTTTCCCCATCTTTCCCCTACCCCACCCCCAAATTGCAAGCCTGCTGAATACCCCTTCCCCCAATCTCTTCTCTCTAATATCCTCCCCCTTCACCCTCCTAACTTTCTAGTAGGGCTAAATGGGTTTCTATACTCTAGTACCTGTATATCTTATTTCCCAGTTGCATACAACTCTTATTTTTTAAAAGAATCTACTATTTTTTTTCTTATAGAAGAAAATGGTTTTTAAAAACTTTTCATATTAGTGCCAGGTTGAAACTTTTTCTTGAAAATAGTCTCAAAAAGAAACATAAAGATTTAATGTCTGAGAGAGAAGTCTTTTGGGGCCCTATTCTGCTACTAGTTGCAGTATTATATTGATCTTTCTCTGTTTTACAGCTGGGCAGCAGCAAGAGGAGACGTCAGAAAAGCATCCTCTTGGCAGTGACCACCTTCAGCCTTTGTCATCGCAGCACGTTTCTCCTCTTCAGGAAGGAGCAGCCATGGCCGAACATGTCCAGATTCACCCTTAACCACGTGGTGCCTCAACTTTATACCTTTCTGGTTTATTTTTTTGTTTGTTTAAAAAGGGAGACTAAAGTGGATTAAGAAATTAAATTTAAAATGTCCTATTTCTTGCTCCTACTTGTAGCATCATCAAAAAGATATAATTGTAATTTTGCTTTTAGCTACACTTTAAAGCAATCTTTCTTCATTATCTCCTGAAAAATGTGAGGGAAGAGAAGGTTATTAAAAATCTAGTTCCCTTTTTCTGACTCCCTTTTGTAAAGGCAGATTTTAGTAGGTGGGGGATAAGATCCCATTTAAAACAAAACAAAACACCCAGTAGTTTGCTGTGACTAACAGCCTCTTCTCAGGAGAATCCCAGAATTAACCTAGAACATATGTGTTATCCTCCAACAAAAGAGGATTGAGAACCTGGATCCAAGGGTCAAGATTTTCCATTTTTTGCACTGCCAACCTGCTTGTTGTTACTGAGACCAAAAAAGTACCCCTCAAAACAAAACTTTGAAACTTCAGCTTTGATTTTTTTTAATTGCCTTGAAGAATTATGCAGAACATTAGTGATCATTCAGGTTTACAGATCCCTCAGATTCTCACTATGGAAAGCCTTTAGGATAAATATTTTTACTAACTTTGGTTATAATGGAGGTAAATGCATTGTACCAGCATTATTGTAGGCCAACAGTTTACAATATTCTTCCTGAATAATAGCCTGCCTTCCTAAGAGTTTTTAAAACTCTGCATGTTATTCAAATGATGATCATTTTTATTGGAAAAAAAAATATCACAAGAAATAATGTTGGAGTTTGCCGAGCAAATTTGCCTCCCTTCTTTCATTTCTCCATTCATGGTATATTTCCCTAAATTTTCTGTATTTAAAATGATAAATTTCAGTGTTAATGGTGGGTAGTTTGTGGGCTTCTTATCTTTATTTAATTGGTATAATTTGACTCTTCACTGGGTTATTTTTTTTTGCTTTGATAGAAACGTTTCATTTTCCTCATAATTTACCACAAGTTAATGGCTTATCTGTGTACTTGACAAGTGGGAAAAGAAATGTAATTCATTCTGGTTCTGTGAAACATTTTTCATAAATTGGCTTGTCCAAATTCTTTTGTTTTTTATCTTGGTCTTCAGTTTTAACCATCTTTTTGAAAGATGGTGCTAAGAGTTATACATGCCATTTTATTATATTGCTAGCACCTTGATTTTCTTGTGTTTCTCAAGTTCCCCTTCTGCACCCTTTTTTAGTTTAGGGCAATAACTTACAGAATTACTAGAGAAGTAGTTTATTCATGATTATTGTGCAGTGATTATTATTTCTTTTCATGTCAGTTTGACCTGCCATTCTGCATTATGTTTTAAGAATCATTTTGTAGTAGTTTAAAATGGAAATTTTGTTAAACATGAATTTTAAAATTAAGTATACTTAATGTTATAGGAGAAAACATAACAGATATATTGAGGCTCCTTTCATTGGCTTACATTTTTCCTTAGAAATGCTTGTCTGCATTTCTTTCTTCCCTTAGTTTGACTGAATTTTGTTTTCATTGACATTTGTATTGTTTGAGAGGTGAAGCTGAAGTTTGGGGAAAGAAAAAAGCTGCCTTGAAAAAATCATCTTATTACTCTTGCCAAGCCAAATCAGTAGGCAGGATCCTTTCCTACAGGGAGACCTTTTGGATTTTTGGACCTTGCCGCAAGGAAAACTATTCATCCTGTAGAGAAATCTCTTAACTTGATACATAGGCCTGAACTTCAAGGGGAAAGCTAATGGGGGAAGGTGGGAACCCATTGCTTTCACCACAGTGTAGTAAGATCCTGATGAGTAGATGTCTCTTGTCCAATTCTTTGATGGTTTTTGTTCCATTAAAATAATAATGGTCATGAAAACAAACCAAAACCCATATTCCACCCTTGATGTATGATAGCAAATATTTTCCATCTCTCTAATTGGTGATAAGGGACTACAAATCTTTTTTAATATAAAGTCATGCCCATATATTGGTGAAGTAGCTCTAATTCATTCTTTTTTTGTTGTTGTCATTGTTACTGTTTTTAAAAGACTTGAGCCCTTTTCCTGATTCGTTACTTCCACTCCCAGACAACATAATAAAGTCTTTCCCCTCTGTGGCTCCTTTCTGTTTTATTTGCCTTTCCTGGTTTTTAGATTGTGTTTGCAGGACGTCCTACCGGTTTCTAGGGAAGAGAAAAGTAATTCCTTCTTGATTTTAAGTTGTTGGCTCCAGCTCTCCTGAAATGTCATAACCAACAACCTCAAAACAATAGCTATTGGACTTGTCATATCTAGTATGTAGTATAGTATGTCTATGCCCTCACAATGCTAAGGCTGGTTTTTTTCTTCCTGGGAGGCCATCCTACAGTGGTCCTAATTAAGACTAAGAAACTTGTTAAAATAGGCTTCTGTTCCAAGACATTTGTGTAAAAGAAAAAATACATGCTAAATCTTGAGGATCTGATTTGAAGAATGAGTGTTTCATTTTTGTATGATAACCTAGGTTACCTTTACTTGAAATAAGTTGAATGTTTTCCATTTCTGTTCTTCTTTTCTATTACTTCATATGACTCTCCTTGTCCTGTTTCCTTTCATATCTGAGTTTAGTGTTGAAAAAGCTTTGCAGACTTTTCATAGTTCTTGAGCACATCCTTGTATGCCAGAATGAGGAAAGGAGTGCCATCAAAAATTGTGACTTTTGTTCGATAGACATTTCCTTCTGTAAGGCTGTCTGGCACCTTTCCCATACACTGAATTTGGAAGCCATTAGAACTTTTAGAAGTGGCTGTGAGTGCTGATTCAGTACCATCAGTTTCATCTATGACCACAGATCAGGAATCTATAATTGGGGAGGGTGGGGAAGAACCATTTTGGGAAGGGGTTTGTGTCTGGTTTTCTGAAATAAGTGTGGAAAGAATAAGTTTACTTTCTGTTTTCAATGTAGTTTCATATTCTTTTTTTTTTTAAAGATTATTGCCTTTCCTTTTAATCAGTGAAACGAATGCTGCTTAATACACATTTAGTGTAACTGTCTTGTGTTCTTTAAAACTCTTTTGATAGTTTAGCAGTTTTATTTTAAATCTAGGAGCTTGATTAAATATTCTTTAGATTGTATTTTCTGTCATTAATTTTGAAGGGATTCTCAAGATTGTGCATTTTAGGTGTTGCTTTAAAATGCAAACCTGTGTACCAGTTTTTAAGCTGTACAGGCTCAGCTGTAAATGACCTTTAAAATGGACTTACATGATCTGTGCACCACTGTACTTAGATTGGTTTGTACTTTGTTTGGACCACTTAAAAATGAATCTTGATAACTGAGTCAAGGAGACACAGATTCAAGCATTAGCTTTTCAATTTGTGTATAGATTTCTTTTCTTTTTGGATATATGTTGTAAAAAATCATATTCTCCAGTGCAATATTTGTTAGAAAATGTTGTTCTAGTCATCCTTTGTATAGATTTTTTAAAAATTTGATTAAACAGAAAATCAGATAAAATGTGATGTTTGGTGTAACTTTCTGTGGAACTCACATTTGATGATGAAAACCATGCTCTTTGCTGTACACCAACATTATAGTTAGGAGTTTGGAGAGATCTCCTATCTAACCTCAGAATTCTTTTTTACAATATTAAGGCAATTGAGGGTAAGTGACTTGCCCAAGGTCACACAGCTAGTTAAGTGTCAAGTGTCTGAGGTGGGATTTGAACTCAGGTCCTCCTGACTCCAAGGCTGGTGCACCACCTAGCCGCCCCCCCTTTTTATAATATTCTTGACAGGCTGATATACTGACTCTGCTGGAACACTTTCAGGGATTGGAAGCTCAGGACCTCATAAATCCATTTCATTGTTAGATGATATCAGGCACGAGGAAGTGATTTTTCAAGCTGAAACTTGCTTTTTCTAACTTCCATCCTTGCTCAGCCCTTTGGAAAAATGCAAAGGACTCTTCCCTCTGCCCAGGACCACCCTAGAACAACTCTCCTGAGGTTTGGAAGGGAATTCAAAGCTCATGTAGTCCAATCCATAACTGAGCAGCAATGCTCTTTACACTATTCCCAACAGGCAGTCTTCAGCTTCTCCTGAAAGACCTACACTGACTGCCCAGCACAGCAGTTCTCATTCACCTTTTGGACGATAGTTTTGTTAGCATTTCCCCTCTCCTCCTCATATTAAGCAGTCCTGTCACCCCTTGCCTTTTCTTCATCCAGGGATCACCCCCAGTGCCTTCAACTCCTCTTAGAATAAGAGGATTTTTTAATGGCACTTGCCTATCCAGTGATTTCCTTACAGAGCAGCTGACATAAGAAGATCTCAGTACTTGGCCTTTTCCTAAAGATTATTAGGGAAAAAAGAAAAGAATCTATATGCTCTAAAATGTTTATAGAAGCTTTCTTTGTGGTGGCAAAGAATTGGAAGTTGCAGGAATGCCTATCAATTTGGGATATATGATTTTGATGGAATACAACTGGTATGAGAAATGAAGAGCTCAGTGATTTTAGAAAAACATGGAAGGACTTGCACGAAATAATGAAGAATGAAATGAGCAGAACCAAGAAAACATCATATACAGTAACAGCAATATTGTTTTAAGAAAAACTTTGAGTTAAATTATTTTGACTATTAAAAATATCTAAATTAACTATAAATAATATATGGAAATGGTATCTACATCCATAGAAAGACCTAGTAAATAGAACTATGTGTAGAATAATTTTACATACTTATATGCATACACTTATGTGGGACTAATTTTATCCATCTTGGGGTGGGGGTGGGGGAGGAAGGAAGAAAAAAAAAGATTTACCTGATAATTTTGTTGTACATTTAAAAAATGGTAAGTTGTCCATAGTAAGTTTGCAGTTTCATGTGTAATCATTTTTTATCATCTTTTTTATTGTGTTGTGGAAATGCTTGTTTTATTTCATAAATTAAAAATAAATTTAGAAAAGTAAAAATGGTTGAAAAAATGATTGATTGAATGAGTGAATTCGTCTTTCCCAGGAGGTGGCCCAGAGACAGAGGTCACTTACTGATTTCTGTATTTGGTATGTTGAGAAACAGATTCCTTCTTTCACTCCCCTCCCATTGCTATAGGTCTGCCCCCCTGGTGGTTTTCACGGCTTGGAAGGAAATATAAGCAGCTGTTTTCCCTCCAAAGCAGAATTTGCACAGCCACTTTTTAATCAGCCTGCCCTTGGGAAGCTCTGAAAGTCTCAGCCTGCAGTCACGGTCATGGTCGTCTCTTGTCAGTGTCCTGCAGCCGCTGGGATGCTCTTGGGAGTACTCCTGGTTCTGTGCTGGGCCCAACTCGCGCCAGGTAAGAAAGGATTTGAGTTCAGTATACCCGGGGAGGGATTGCGTTCCCAATCCTGGCAGGATGGCTCAGGGAGTGTGAGCGGCCCCACGCCTCCGTGTCCGAGCTCATGATGTTCTTTGGGCCGGCAGTCTTTGGAGGGTCTCCCCAGATTTGTCCAGGTGGAATGGGGCAGCCAGCCATGCTATTCCTGAATGAGGTCGGTGGCTTCGACTAATGTCCCTTTCTTCAAATGAATGCAGAGACGGTTAGAGCTACGAGACTTGAAGGATCATCTAGTGTCTAGACTCCAGAATATTCTAGCCCAATGCCCCTCCCCCGTGTGTGTGTGTGTGTGTGTTTGTGTGTGTGTGTGTGTGTGTGTGTGGAAATAGGTCCAGAAGGGGGAAGAGATGACACAGAGGGCAAGCACCAGCACCAGAACTGTGATTGGAATCTAGGACTCCTTCCCCTACTCTCTCCCCCTCTGCCTAGGATCCGGAACTAGAAAGAGGTACATTAATGAGTGATTCTGTCCCTCTGGACCAGTCTGAAGAGAATCCTGGGCGTCTTCACCTGTAAAATGAGGGATTTAGGTTAGTGAGCTCGAAATCTGTGACCCCCAGTCCCTTCATTTCTGGAGAAGAAAAATGCATGAAGTGCAGAGAGGTTTCATAGTAAGTAGTAAACGACAGAGGATGGACGTGGACCAGCTTCTCATCATAGCTGTCCTTCAGCTGAAGCAGGCAGAAACTGAGCTCAGGGGCTATGTTCTGTGCGGGAGTCAAGAGAACGGGGATTGAGCCCTTTCCCCTAGGACAGTAGGGCCGGAAGGGAGCTGGCCAGGTGATTTGCACTGTCAGAATCCATTAGCTAGAATCCCAGCACATCTATTTACCTTTGAACTACTGGAAAGTCAGCTTCTTTCTGTAGTTTTTAGTTTCTTCTGTAAAATGAGGTGGTGGAGAGAGGGAGGGTAGGTTTAGCAGGTGGGTCTAAAAGATTACAGGTCTGAAGACTAGATGAATCAAAGGCAGTGACTAAATACTAAAATATCAGGGCAACAGCTTTATGTCCCATAACTTTTGCGTCTTATCCCATGACCAGGAGATTGAACGACTGGACCGGTGCTCCTTGTGAATTTGTTCCATCTCTGTAGACCCAGATCCCTTCCCCAACTCCCTTCCCTGGGGCGGGTCCTTGTGTGTAGTTTTAAACCGGGGGCTCCTAGATGAATTTCAGGGTGGGGGAGGTCTGTGAGTTTGGAAGAAGAAAGGTATATGCTTTGGATGGAGAACTATATCTTTATTTCACTATAAAGGTTTCCTTTATAACCGTTGAAATTTTATGGAAATAAAACGCCTAAACACCTGTTTCATCAAGGCAGGGTAGGAGCCCAGGTCCCTGATATCAGACAGCCAGATCTAATGCATGGAATGCTTGGACCAGGTGTTGTCAGGCAAGTTACTGCCCCCCTCTAGGTCTCAGTTTTCCAATCTCTAAAATTGGGATAATGAATTGAGGGAGGTGAATTTACTCAAAATGCTGTTGTCCGCTTATGGAAGCAGGAAATACATATATTTATATATAAAGATCCTGCTTCCTTATCTCTTGGAGATGCAGAGAGCCTTGCTCATCCTCCTCCACAGGCACCAAACTTGCCCCCAAACAAAATGGGTACAACCTAAAGTTGCATGAATTCTTTTTTAATTTTTAATTTTATTTTTAAGTTATTGAATAAAATAAGATTTTCCATGGCAGTATAATGAAAAAGATGGTTGTAGATGAAACTGCAAATCTGCTATGCACAACTTGCTATTCCCTTCAAATATACAACAAAATTATCGTGTAAATTTATCTTTTTCTTCCCTTTACCCCTCAGCCCCACTTCCCCTCCAACAGTGAATCATAATTGGAAGGGACCTGGATCTCATTCAACTCCTTCACTTTACAATTATAGAAATGGAGGTACAGAGAGGAGGAAATTATTTTTTAATTAATTAATTTATTTTTAGTTTTCAACATTCACTTTCCATAAGATTTTGAGTTCCAAATTTTCTCTCCATCTTTCCCCTCCCCTTTCCCCAAGATGGCATGTAATTTAATATAGCTTCTACATATACATTTATATTGAATCAATTTTCACATTAGTTATGTTGTAAAGAAGAATTAGAACCAATGGTGGGAACTGCAAGAAAGAAGAAATAAACAAAAAAAGAAAAATGAGGGAGAGCAAATAATATGCTTCAATCTCCATTCAGACTCCATAGCTCTTTTTCTGGAGGTGGACAGCATTTTCCATCATAAGTCTTTTGGAATTGTCTTGGAGAGGAAGAAATTATTTTTATTTTTAAATTTAAAAACTTTTTTTCATTTTCAACTTTCACTTCTCTCCCTTCCTTCCCTCCCACTCTGCAAGACAGCATGTGATATAGGCTCTACGTATATATATATTCTTTGGTTTTTTTTTTCTTTTTGGAAGGGGGGAAGGTAAGAAAATTGGGTTTAAGTGACTTGCCCAAGGTCACGTGGCTGGTTTTGTGTTAAGTGTCTGAGGCCATGTTTGAACTCAGGTACTCCTGAATCCAGGGCCAGTGCTCTATTCACTGCACTACCTATCTGCCCCTACATATATATTCTTATTAAACATATTTTCATATTAGTCATGTTGTATAGAAGAATTAGAACAAATGGGAGTAACCATGAGAAAGAAAAACATAAAACAAAAGAAAAGAAAAAAGAAAATAATCTGCTTCAATCTGCATTTAGACTTCATATTTCTTTTTCTGGATGTGGACAGCATTTTCCACCATCAGTCTTTTGAAATTGCCTTGCTGAGAAAAGCTAAGCCTAGCAAAGTCAGCCATCACACACTGTGGCTATAACTATGTACAAAGTTCTCCTGGTTCCTCTCATTTCACTCAGGATCAGTTCATATAAATCTTTCCAGGTTTTTCTGAAGTCTGCCTGTTCATAATTTCTTATAGAGCAAAAGTATTCCATTACCTTCATATACCACAACTTGTTTAGCCATTCCCTTGCCCCAAGTACAGAGCATGATTCTTCTGAAAACAAAAATGATAATAAGTTACTTTTCTGTTGTGCTGTCAGGTTCATAGAGCCTTTTCCTCATAACTTTTGTTCATTCCATTGATCAGAGTTCCCAAGTATCTTATAGTTATTTTTCTTTATGATAATGTTAGTGCACAAATTATTTCTGTTTGCTTTCCTCTGCATAAGTTCAAATGTCTTCCCAGTTTTCTCTGAAATTGTTCATTTTATCATTTCTCATAACTCAATAATTCTCTAACCCAGTTCACTTTCTGACAATTTTTATTATTAGAAGTTTTTTTTTCACCCTATACTTCACTGAAGTCTGCCTTTGCCAGTTCTATGTAGTTCTGCCCTCTAAGGCCAATGGAAATAAATGTAACCACTTTTCTGAAGGCTTTTTCTTCAAATGCTTAAAGACAGTTATCATGTCTTCTCCTAATCTTTTCTTGTCCAGGCTATACATCTTTAGTTCTATTGACTGACTGAGGAATAACCTGGCCTCCATTCTACCACTTTCTTCTTCGTTTGCACATGGTCTTGCTGGTCAATGCCCATTCCAAAATGTGAAACCAGAACTTATCACCATGCTTCAATTATGATCAACTCAAGCAGAAGTTAAAGGTCACTAAACCCTATTTAAAGATTTAGTTAGACAGCTACATGTAAACCTTATCCAGTTTTAATTATATTTTTATTTTGTTAAAAATCTTAATAAATATTTTGTTAAAATATTAATATTAGTTAAAAACTATTTCCCAACTACATTTTAATGTGGTTTGGGCCACATTTGGGAGCGTTGCTTGACTGTATTATGGCCTCTGGGCCATGTGTTTGACCTGTCTATTCTAAGCAGGGAACCCACCAGGTATGTGGGAATGGGGAGAAGGTAGTATGTAGTATGACAAACATAGCTCCTATTTTCAGCAGCTTATTGTATAATAATAATAATAACAGTAACAATAATAGAATCTTACAGTGTAAGTATCTTTAGTGCTTTCAGGTTTAAGAATGTTTTCCTTACAACCACACAGGGAAGATATAAATAGTTAGAATGGGAACTCCCTGAGGACAGGAGTCTCTTTTGCCTATTTTTGTATCCCAGTGCTTAGCCCAGTGCCTAGCACATAGTAGGCATGTAATAAATGATTGTTGACTGACTGACTCACGATGAAGAAACTCTATCTCAGAGAAGTGAAGTGGTTTGTACTTAGACATGGAGCAAACACTGTTCTGAGTAAACTTGGACTTCAACTCTATGTCCTTCTCTGACTCCAAATTCTATTCTCTTCCTAACATAATGCTTCTTCCCTAAGTCTCTATAGGAAAATAGGACTTATGTACACAAAACTCCTAGAAAAAATATGTGATATAGAATTGAACTGCAGTGCACTTAACTAGAGAGTAAGTTTGCATACTATTTGTATACTATTTTACTTGGTGATCTCATCAGCTCCAATGAACTTAATGATTATTTCTATGAAATTATTCTCAGATCTATGTATCCTCTCCCAATCTCCCCCCTGACCTCCAGTCTTGAATCTCCAACTGTTTATTTGACAACTTGAAATGGCTTTCCCATAGACACCTACAGCTCAACATGTGCAAACTTGAACTTGTTATCTTCCCTTCCAAACCTTCCCCTCTTCCTAACTATTCTATTACAATTGAGGGCACAATCATCCTTCCACTTGCTCAGGCTCAAAACCTAGGTGTCATCCTTGACTCTTCACTTCCCCAGGCCCCATTCCCCCTTCCCGCTGGCCCCCCTCAGCCCTTCCGCCAAGTATTCAATCAGTTGCCCAGTCCTGTCAGGTCTACTTTCGTAACATTTCTTATAACTGTAGCATGCTGGTTAGTTTCTCTTCCTGAATTCTCTTCCCACTTTATTCCATTCTCCATTCAGCTATCAAAGAGAGTTTTCAAGCATAGATTTGACTATATTTTTGAGCCACTCGCTGCAACCCTTCTCCCAATCAACTTCAATCTCTTCCTATCATTTCCAGAAAAACCATAAAATTCTCTACTTGGTATTTAAAGCTCTTCATAACCTCCCCCCCACATCCTAAATTTCTAGCCTTCTTATATCTTACTCCCCTCCACATACTCTTTTTTTTCCTTTTTGGAGGACACTGGGGTTAAGTGACTTGCCCTCCATGTACTCTTCAGTCTAGTAGCACTAGCTTCCTTGCTGTTCCTTGCACAAGATACTCTGTCTTATGACTCTGGTGATTTTCACAGGTTATCCCCTATTCCTGTGCTGCTGTCCTCCCTCACCCCCACCTCCTGGTTTCTCTGACTTCTATCTGGTCTCAGTGAAAATCCCACTTTTTTTTTTTTTTTTGCGAGGCAATTGGGGTTAAATGATTTGCCCTGGATCACACAGCTAATAAGTGTCAAGTGTCTGAGGTTGGATTTGAACTCAGGTCCTCCTGACTCCAGGGCCAGTGTATCTATCCACTGTATCACATAGCTACTCCTGAAAATTCAACTTTTTGTAGGAAACTTTCCCAATCCCTCAATGCTAGTACCTTCTTCCTGAAATTAGCTTCTGCTTATCCAGTCAGTATCTTGTTTGTACATGGTTATTTCTATGTTGTCTTATCCATTAAATTGTGAGCTCCTTGAGGGCAGGGTTTGTTTATTTTTGTTTTTCTTTGTATCCTCAGAGCTTACTATAATACTTGACATATTGTAAGTGCGTTTTGACTCAACAACATATTGGGTAGTATGTACTATAGAGGTCATAAGGTCATAGTAAATAAAGCAGGAGGGAATTCAGCAATCACTGGATCAAAGCTTTAGAACCAAAGGGATGAAAAGAAAAAGAGGTCATCTACTGCACCTCCCTCACTTTGCAGATGTAGGAACTATATCTCTGAGAGGTGAGGGGAACATCCTAGCAGCAAAGCAGGAAAACTCCCTGTGGAAGGGAGTGATCAGTCAGTGTGGGCTGATGGTACTGAGGAACTGTCCTTAGTTCTGGGCCTCTGTTTAGGGACATGTTTCCCCTTTCCCTTTCCATGAAGATTCCCAGCCCCCTAGGATTCAGATGTCTGGCAGGGCTCAGAAGACTTCATGGCCTCTCCCAAAACAGTGTACCCCATCTTATGCCCTGACTCTGACTCTGGTGCTCTTTTTCTCTCCAGCTCAGCCCAAGCTGAAAAAATTCCTCAGACCATCCCCAGCCTGGGGAAAGTGTGACCTTGACATGCAGAATCTACTCCTTCTTTCCCAGAGCTGTCAGGGTGTCTTGGTATTAGGAGACAGGCTGATGCTGGAGGGCATCCAGGCATCAGAGGCTGTGGATATCTCAGAGGATGGACTTCTCTGCTCCTGAATCAGCAAGCTGGAGTTCTCCCCTCAGATGGAGGACATTGGGAAGGAAATCATATGTAAGGCTGAGATAGAAGGGGGTAAGCTTATACAGAGGCACTGGGTCCTGGGGGCACTGGGTCAATCCCCATGAAATTGTCCTACAGAAACAAGGCATGATTCTGAAGGGTCCCTTAACACTAATAAAAAGAAACAAAAGAATGTTGGGTTTTTAAACAAATAATTCAAGTTACTTCATTTTTATTTTTTTGCTTTTTTGGAGGGGGAGGGCAGGGTAATTGGGGTTAAATGACTTGCCCAAGGTCACATGGCTACTAAGTGTTAAGTGTCTGAGGCCAGGTTTGAACTCAGGTCCTCCTGAGTCTAGGGCTGATGCTCTATTCACTGGGCCACCCAGCTGCCCCCAAGTTACTTTATTTTTTATCTTTTATTAATTAATTTATTTTTATTTTTCAACATTAACTTCCACAAGATTTTGAGTTCCAGATTTTCTCCATTTCTCTTCCCTCCGCCACCTCAAGATGACTTGCATTCTGATTACTCCTTCCCCTAATCTGTCCTCCCTTCTATTACCATCCCTCCTTCTCTTATCCCCTTTCATTCTATTTTCTTATAGGGCAAGACAGACTTCTATACCCCATTGCCTATATATCTTATTCCCAGTTGCAGGTAAAAACAATTAGCTTTTAAAACTTTGGGTTCCAAAATCTCCCTTTCCTCCTTCCCCAGCCACCCTCCCTGAGAAGGCAAGCAATTCAATATAGATTACACATGTGTAGTCTTGCAAAATACTTCCATAATAGTCATGTTGTGAAAGACTGTATTTCCCTCCATCCTATCCTGCCCCCCCCCATTTATTCTATTCTTCCCTTTGACCCTGTCCTTCCTCAAAAGTGTTTGCTTCTGATTATTCCCTCCTCCAATCTGCCCCCCCTTCTATCACTCCCACCTCTCTTCTCCCCTTACCCCATACTTTCCTGTAGGGTAAGATAGATTTCCATACCTAATTAGGTGTGTATATTATTCCCTCCTTATGCCTAATCTGATTAGAGTAAGGTATACTCTTTTCCTCTCACCTTCCCCCTTCCCCTCCATTGTAAGAGCTTTTTCTTACCTCTTTTATGTGAGATAATCTACCTGTTCTACCTTTCTCCTTCTCCCAGTATATTCCTCTCTCATCCCTTAATTTATGTTTTAGATATCATTCCTTCATTTTCAACTCACCCTGTGGCTTCTTTATACATATATATATATATATATATATATATATATATATATATATATATTTATATATATATATACACATATATATTACATACATATTATATATTATTTATATGCATATATATTCCCTCCATCTGTCCTAATACTGAGAAAGGTCTCATGAGTTATATCATCTTTCCATGTAGGAATATAAACAATTAAACGTTTAATAAGTCCATTTCCTGTTTACCTTTTCAAGTTTCTCTTAAGTTTTTTTATCTGAAAATCAAAATTTCTATTCAATTCTGGTCTTTTTTATCGAGAACGCTTAAGAGTACTTTAATGTCCATTTTTACCCCTGAAGAATTATATTCAGTTTTGCTGGGTAGGTAATTCTTTATTTTAATCCTAGCTCCTTTGGCTCCAGAATATCATATTCCAACACTCTGAACCCTGAATGTAGAAGGTGCTAAATCTTGTGTTATCCTGATTGTGTTTATACAATACTCGAATTGTTTCTTTTGGACTGCTTATAATATTTTCTCCTTGACCTTGAACCTCTGGAATTTGGCTACAACATTCCTAGGAGTTTTTCTTTTGGGATCTCTTTTAGGAAGTGATTAGTATATTCTTTCAATTTCTATTTTCCCCTCTAGAGTATCAGGGCAGTTTTCCTTGATAATTGCTTAAAAGATGATGTCTAGGCTCTTTTTTTTTTTCATCTTGGCTTTCAGATAGTCCAATAATTTTTAAATTATCTCTCCTATATTTATTCTCCAAGTAAGTTGTTTTTTCAGTGTGCTATTTCACACTTCTATTTTTTCATTGGTTTGTTTTCATTTTATAATTCTTGATTTCTTATAGAGTCATTAGCTTCCATTTGCTCCATTTAATTTTTTTTTTTTTGCTTTTTTTTGGAGTGGGGAAAGGCAAGGCAATTGGGGTTAAATGACTTGCCCAAGGTCACATGGCTAGTAAGTGTTAAGTATCTGAGGCCAAATTTGAACTCAGGTCCTCCTGATTCCAGGGCTGGTATTCTATTCAATGGGCCACCTAGCCATCCCTCCATTTTAATTTTTAAGGAATTATTTTCTTCAGTAAGTTTTTGGACCTCTTCTTCCATTTGTACAATTTTGCTTTTTAAGGCATTTTTCTCCTCATTGACTTTTTGGACCTCTTTTGCCATATTTTTTTTTTTTTTAAGCAATTGGGGTTAAGTAACTTGCTCAAGGTTACACAGCTAGTCATTATTTATTCGTGGGTGCTCATTTTCTGAGGCCGGATCTTACTCACTGTGCCACCTAGCCGCCCCTTTAGGGCAATTGGGGTTAAATAACTTGCCCAAGGTTACAGGGCTAGGTTTTTGTTTGTGTGGATTAAGTGTCTGAGGCCGGCTCCAAACTCAGGTCCTTCTGATTCCAGGGCCGGCACTCTATTCACTGTGCCACCTAGCCGCCCCAGTCTATTTTTTAAGGTCTTATTTTCTTCAGTATTTTTTTCGGTCTCCTTTGGCAAGCTGTTGATTCATTTTTCAAGATTTTCGTGCATCACTCTCATTTCTCTTCCCACTTTTTCCTCTACTTCTCTTACTTGATTTTCAAAATCCTTTTTGAGTTCTTCCATGATCTGCAACTAATTCATATTCTTCTTGGAGACTTTGGATATAGGAGCTTTGACTTTGTTGTCTTCTTCTGGTTGTATGTTTTGATCTTGTTTGTCATCAAAGTAAAATTCTATAGTGGGATTTTTTTGGTTTTTTTTTCCTGCTGCTTGCTCATTTACCCATTCAGTTAATTGACTTTTTAATTCTTTGTTAATATAGGAGTCTGCTTCCAGTGTGCAGGGTATACTGCCCCAAGCTTCAGGGGTTTTTGTGCAGCTGTTTTCAGAGTTTTCAGAGACACTTCTAGGGACCTGCAAATTTTCAGTTCTTCCAAGGTGGTATGATGAAAAGAGAATTGTTTACTCTTCTCCTGGCCTGTGCTCTGGTCTGTGAGTGACCACAAGCTTTCTTTTCTGCCTTGTAACTGTGAGGAGGATTCCCTCTCCCCTGCTACCACAAGCTCAGGCATGAGCACTCCTCCCTGCCCCAGGACCTCCAACCAGAACCATGACCCAGATCTAAGCAGGGCAAAGCAAGAGAATCTTGCCTTAGCACCAGCAAAGAGATCCCTGCAATTCCCCTTTGATCAGTGGCTCAATACCCCCCACCATCTGTAGGCTGAGAATTCTGGAAGTAACCACTTTTGCCACTCTCCCAGGACTGGGGCCAGACCATGCTCCTCTCACCCAGATCCTGCAGACTTTTCCTATTGACCTTTTAAGTCCTCTTTGGTATTTGTGGGTTGAGATTTCTGGAAACTGCCATAGTTGCCCTGAGGCCTCTTTTGGGTTTACTGGGGTCAGGTCTATGCAAGAGCATTTTGTGCTGGTCTGAGTTCCTCTATCAAACTGGTGCAACAGACTTTTCCTGTTGACTTTCCAGGTCCTCGCTGGTGAACTGCATAAACCTTGGGCTGCTTTACAAATTTCCCTCCGATTACTCTGCACACCTCTCACCTGGACCTGACAATGACTGCCTGAGCGGTCTCCCTGCTCCCTCTGATGCGTCCTCTAGCCATGTGCCCACGCCAGGAAACCGGAGGTCTCACTCTGTGTGCTGCCACCCTTACATGAATCTATAGACGTCTATGTTATTTCCTCCTATATGTTTAGCTTCCTTGAAGGCAGGGGCTGTTTCAGTTTTTGCCTTTGGAGCCCCGGTGCATCGTGATTTTCCCTAAAGCCCAGGTCTCACTGGTCACTCCCCACTCAGTAAAGTCTAGAGGCCACTGTTTCCTGTTTAGTTGCTGCTGAGATCCTCTCAGAAGACCCACCCGTTTCCGATTTAAAAAAAAGAAACTAAACGCCCACAGTTCTAGTTCCTGATCTGCAGCCCTGGTGAGAGGCAGTAGTCTGGGGGATTCTTCGAGCCTGGCAGGTAGGAGAGAAGATGGGTACAGGGGTGAAGAGGAGGGGGCGGGGTTCCCTGGGCTGTAGGTGCAGCCCCCGTCCGGGGTCCGGAGAGGCTTAGAAGTGTGCAGAATGGTCCCCGTCCACTCCTCTTCTATCCCTCTTCTCCCGGAGCCTTTTCCCGTTACCCGGCTCCTCTCTGATCCTTCACCTCTGGAGCATCTATGGGACAGAGCATTGGGGTTGGGGACTTAGGATTCAATATAGACAAGCTGCCGGAGAGCGGACACAGCTGGTTGGTGAACGGGGAGCCTCCTGTCCCTCTTCTAGCATAGTCCAGGTCTCACATATGGCCTCTGAGACACCTAAGGAATGGAGAGACTTAAGTCCTGCCTCTTCATTTGGCATTGGAGGAAACTGACGCCCAGGGAGGGGATGAGATTGTTAAAATAATTCACACTGGTAGAAGAGCAGGGACTGGAATATGGATACTCTTTCTTTCTCAGAGTCAAGGCCCTAGGAATGGGCCAGGGGAATAGTCTGGGTGTGACTCTCGGGACTGGAGTGAGTCATGAGGCTGCTGGGCTCCAGTAGCTCTGTTGGAAGACTTACTCTCCCCTCCCCCTCCCCCTCCATTCTCTGCGAGCATAGCTCGCCATCCCCCCACTTCCCCACACTAACTAGCATAACTTCCTCTGTTATAAGTTTCTGCCCAACCCAAGTGACTGAGGAAACTTGTCGGTACCAGGGACCCTCCATTTATTTATTTGATTCTCGAAGCCATTTCTCTAGCAGACCAGTTTACAGGCCTGGAAATCTTCCCATAGCCTTCTCATCTCACTGAGATCCAAACCCTCCTCAAACCTCTCTTTCCATACTCTTAATGGAACAAGTCATTTAGCTCTACTACCTTCTCCATGGAAGGCTTTAAAGGCTGTCTAATGTTTTACAAAGAAGTACTGACTTTGGTGTCAGAAGATGGAAACTCAAAGTCCCAGATCAGCTTTTGAGAGCCCTGTGCCCTCTGGCCAAGGGATGCATCCTCCCAGAGACATGTCTGAAAAATCAGGGAATCAGTTTAGATGAACCCTAAGGCCCTTTCCAGCTCTAAATCAATGATCTTATGCTTCCTCATTTTCCAGATGAAGATTCTGTAAGCCAGTGTGGCCACAAGACAAGTCTGGCATCACCATACTTAAGTAGAAGCCTTAGTCCTGGGGGTCTGGGACTTTTCCTGTACACCTGTACACAAAACCAAGGGCCCATTTCACACCAAATGCATATTTACCGTCCATCAGTCAGGTCTTTACTGAGACCCTAGTAGTAATCTAGAGAGGTGGCCCCAAAGCCAGGAAGACATGAGTTCAAGTCTTTCCAACGTGACTCATGCTGACTGTGTGACCTTGGACAACTCACCTAACTATTCAGTAGTCTAGACAATTTTTGAGAGTATGAATTGCAGAGAAGATGCAGGGAAAGAAGGAGGGAGCAAGGAGCAGAGTGGAGAGGGGCACTGAAGGGCATTCACACTGTGAGGGGCTGTGGCTTCTGAATAGGGGCTCTCTGGTTTGTGGGATGCTGTTCTCCAGAGAAGGTCCCCATTACATGCAGGAACCAACAAGGGTACTGTGTCAGCACTTAGGATGGTGGTTAAGTGTTAGCACTTTAAAAAGAGGCAGTGCAGGGAAGTGGGTAGAGCACTAGACTTGGATCTGAAAGCCATGGGTTTTACTCCTGGCTTTGCACATTAAGAACTGTCACTTCGCTTTTGACAAATCCCCCAAGTTCTCTGGGCTTCAGCCTTCCTATCTGTACAATAAAGAGGTTGGACTGGATGAGCTCTTCAGGGATCTTTAAAGGTCTGATTCTGTGGGTTCTGAAGGGTCTAAGATTTCACTCATTTCTACCCATGAAGGCTCTTCACCCTTAGGGTCTTTCAGAGACTTTCTCTAGCTGGAAACAGTCCTCCCCCTGGTTTCCAGTTCTTTGGGTATGAACTCCATGGTACTTAGCCCGGTTGGTCCTTAGGTAAGGGGCACATAGAACTCTTTATGCCTATATTCAAAGACTTTTTATGTTTGTGCTCTTTGAGAAGCCAGCATGGTTATCTCCATGCTGAATCTGGATAGTTCTGCAGGGTTTTGAAGAGCAATGGTAATAATGATAGTCCTAATTCTAGTTTGCATTTTACTTTGAAGAACTCTTTCATCTGTCTATGCAGTCTCATGGGATCTGCACAGGAGGTCTGTGAGGTAGTTAGCAAATATACTCCTAAGCCCGTTTCCCAGATATGGAAACTGAAGATCTGGGAAGATAAGAGACTTGGTCAAGGTCACACAGTGTGTTCATGAGGGAGCCTGCACTAGAAGTTAGCATTTTAAAGTCTTCCTGCTCTCCCAGGCTACCTCTGCTGTGTGCTGAGGAATAAATAGAGAAATAAAAGTGATTCAGGGTTTTACCTTTCTTTGTATCCCCAATGCTTGGCACAGTCCATGGCACATAGGAGGCACTTATTAATGTTTATTAACTCAGTGATCTTCTGGTAACCTATTCCAAGTCGAATCATGTCAACAAGCCTTTATTAAGTAGCTAGATGATAAAGTGGATAGAACACCAGGCTTGGAGAGGCGAAGACTCATCTTCCTGAGTTCAAATATGACCTCAGACTCTTATTAGCTGTGTGACCCTGGGCCAGTCACTTAACCTTGTTTGCCTCAGTTTCCTCATCTGAAAAATGATCTGGAGAAGGGAATGGCAAAATAAAAAAAAACTATATTTGCCAAGAAAACTCCAAATGATGTCACAAAGAGTCTGACATGACTGAAATGGCTAAACAGCCTCAAAAAGATGCCAGACTCTGAGAAGTGTTGGGCATGAAAAGCAGGGCAAAAATAGCCTTTACCCTGAAGGAACTGTGGGGATTAAAATTGTCTGACCTCCAATAAAAGAAACTTAGCCAATGGTACTTTTTTTAAGGGATCCATGGGCCTTTCTAATGAAATGGACATCACATCTTCCTCATGATCTGACATGACCCCCCCTTTTTGGGGGGGATGTGCTGGTAAATTTTTAGTAATCGGCTCTCTAAAAAAGAAAAATATATTCCTTGTATACTTTAATGTTTAGTCTGCATTATTAATATTTTCTTCAATATATTCTTTGTTTTTCATTTTCAACATTCATTTCCACAAGATTTTGAGTTACAAACTTTTCTCCCTGTCTCTCCCCTACTCCCCACTGCAAAATATCAAGCCCACTGAATACTCCTTTCCCCAATCTGTTCTCTCTTAAATTGTCCCCCATCCCAACTTTCTAATAGGGCAAGATGGATTTCTATACTCCAGTGACTGTATCTTATTTCCCAGTTGCATGTAACATGCATTAACATTTGTTTTTTGAAAGTTTGAGTTCCAGAGTCTTTCCCTTCTTCCCTCCTCACTCACCCCCACTGGGAAGACATAATTTCTCACCCAATTTACATTTTAATGGGAGAGAAAACATCTAAATAACTATGCACAAGCCAGATAAGCACAGAGTAAAGGGGAGACAAGATCAGATGGAAGGTCCTAGCATCCTAGTATTGAGGGAGGTGGAGAAAGGCTTCCTGCAGTCAGTAGAATTTGAGCTGAGACTTGAAGGCAGAGATGAGGGAGACAGCCAGGAAAAGACAAGGAGTTGAGAGAAGTGTTGTGTCCAAAGGATGAGAAGGGTAGATCTTTGAGTGCACGGAGGCAAGTAAAGGTAAGAAGACTGGAAGGGAAACAAGTTATGAAGGGTTTTAAAAGTCAAACAGAAGATTTTATCTTTGATCAGGGGGCCACTGGAGTTGATTGCACAGGGGTGGTGGTGGTGCTGGAGGTCCTGGTGGTAGTGACATGGTCAGATTTGTGCTTTAGGAAGGTCATTTTGCCAGGTGAGTGGAGGATGGATTAGGGAATGGGAAGAGATTTGGGGCAGAAATACCAACCAGAAGGCTATGACAATAGTCCACTTGGGAGTTTATGGGACCTGATACTAGGTTGGCAGCATTGTGAGTGGAGAGATGGGGGCATATACAAGAGATGTTATGAAAGTAGAATCAACAGGATTTGGCAAAAGAATGTCTTTGTAGGGTGAGTGAGAGTGAAGAGTTGAGGATGGCACTTAGATTGTAAGCTTGGGTGACTGGGAGGATGGTGGTTTCCTGGACAGTAATAAGGAAGTTGGGAAGGGAAAAGTGTTTGGAGGGAAATCTAATTACTTCCATTTGGGCCATACTGAGTTTGAGATGTCTGTGGAATAACAAGTTTATAATGTCCAGTAGGTGACTGGAGAATGGAGACTGAAGTTGAGAGTGGTTAGCACTTGATAAATACATTTGAAAATCATTTACATAGAGATTAGAAGTGAATCCATGGGAATAGATGAGATGCCCAAGTGAAATGGTAAAGAGGAAGAAAAAAAAGGTAGAGTCTAGGACAGAGCCTTGGGGGATACTTCACAAGTTAACTGAGGTCAGTAGAGAGGTTACTGCTTGGTAAATAGATCTGAAAATCATATTCATAGAAATTAGAAGTGAATCCATAGAAATAGGTGAGCTGACCAAGTGATATTGTAAAGAAGAAGAAAGGGGGAGGGCCAGGACAGAGCCTTGTGATATCTTCACAAGTTATCAAGTATGACCTGGATGAAGTTCTCCCAAAGGAGATGGAAAATGATTGGACAGATAGGAGGAAAACCAGGATGGAGCAGTGCCTAGGTTTACTAGAGAGGGCAGAATATCTAGGAGGAGTGTAATGAACAGTGTCAGAGTCTGCAGAGAAGCCAAGAAGGATGTAGACTAAATAAATGTACTCTAACCTGGATTATTCCAACAGTCTTTGCTATCCGAAAACTTTTCCTTTAGACTGGTTGTCTTCTGCTGTAAAATTAGATGTTTCCCATTAGTCTGATCTCTTGACAGCACAGCCTTATTGCATAGAACAGCATAGTTCCTCATTCCTTAAATATTTGTTGATGATGATGACTTGTCCTTTTTGTACAGGAAACATTCAAAATATTAAATTGCAGAGTTTTTAAAAATTTAAATTAAATTAAATTTGCTTTTTGGAAGGGGGAAGGCAGGGCAATTGGGGTTAAGTGACTTGTCCAAGGTCACAAGGCTAGTAAGTGTTAAGTGTCTGAGGCCAAATTTGAACTCAGATCCTCCTGGTTCCAGGGCTGAAGCTCTATTCACTACACCTACCCTGCCCTGAGATTTGATGGTTCCATAAGGTTAAACCTTTTTTTTTTTACAGGTCTCCCTCCTTCCTTGCCTGAACTTTGAATCACTTTTGTTATTTGCTTCTGAAAATTTTCAATTTCTCTTAAATTGTCAACTTCACTAAAAATAGAACTCTGTGTTCTGATTAGTGTTAACCACAGTGGAAGAATGGCAGACTTGCATAGTTTTTTCAAACTGAAACAGCAATACTAAAGTAGGAATAATATTCCTATGCCTACTGCTATTTGAATTTTGATAAGGGACTGTTCATTTGTTTTGTTGCTGTTTTTATAATTTATTTTTTTATCTCTTTTTAATTTTTTAGTTTATATCATTCATTTCCACAGGATTTTGAGTTACAAATTTTCTCCTCATTTTCGCCTTACCCGACCCCAAAACATCAATCCCACTGAATATCCCTTCCCCCAATCTGCTATCTCCCATATCTTTCCCCTGTCCCTCTCTCCAATTTT
This sequence comes from Gymnobelideus leadbeateri, assembly GCA_011680675.1. Taxonomy (NCBI): domain Eukaryota; kingdom Metazoa; phylum Chordata; class Mammalia; order Diprotodontia; family Petauridae; genus Gymnobelideus; species Gymnobelideus leadbeateri. Next base: position 405,655 of record WOXC01007355.1, on the reverse strand, counting down.
CCAGTAGGGCATGGTGGATCTCCATGCTACAGTGCCTGTTTATCTTATTTCCCAGTTACATGTAAAATAATAATAATAATAATAAATACATATATTTAAACATTTGATTTTAAAACTTTAAATTCCAGATTCTTTCCCTTCCTCCCTCTTCACCCATTCTTACTGGGAAGATAAGCAACTCAATATAGGTTGTACATGTGTAGCTATGCAAAACATTTCCATAATGGATATATTGTGAAAGACTGACTATATTTCCCTCCCTCCTATCCCACCTCCCACTTGTTCTATTCCCTACTTTGATACTGTCCCTTTTCAAAAGTGGGTGCTTCCAACTTCCCTCCCCCCCAGCCTGTCCTCCCTTCCATCATCCCCCCTCTCATCCTCTTCCCTCCTACTCTGCTGTAGGGTGAGATACCCTATTTAGTATGTATGTCATTCCCTCCCTAAGCCAAATTCAGTGAGAATAAGGTTGACTCATTCCCTTTTGCCTTCCTGTTCTTCCCCTCCATCGTAACACTTTTCCCTTGCCTCTTCTATATGAGATAATTTACCCCATTCTATCTCTCCCCACCTCCTCTCATTATATTCCTCTCTCACCTCTTAAGTTTACCTTTTAAATATTATCCCTTCCTATTAAATTGGTCCTGTGCCCTCTGTCTATGTATACCTGTACACATATATACACACACACTCACATATGTATTCATATACCCATATACCCTCCTATACAGACATATACACACACATTTCTATTCCCTTCAACTATTCTCATACTGAGAAAAGTTTCATAAGTTACAATTATCATTCTTCCATGTAGGAATATAAATAGTTCAACTTTGATAAGTTCTTTACGATTTCTTTTCCCTGTTTACCTTCTCATGCTTCTCTTGCTTTTTATATCTGAATGTCAAATTTTCTATTCAAATCTGCTTTTTTCATCAAGAATGCTTGGAAGTCCTCTATTCCACTGAATGACCATATTTTCCCCTGAAACATGATACTCAGTTTTGCTGCATAGGTGATTCTTGGTTTTAATCCCAGCTCCTTTGACCTCCAGAATATCATATTCCAAGCCCTTCAATCCCTCAGAGTAGAAGCTGCCAGATCCTGTGTTATCCTGACTGTATTTCCACAATATTCAAATCGTTTCTTCCTGGCTGCTTGTAGTATTTTCTCCTTGATCTGGGAACTCTGGAGCCTGGCTATCATATTCCTAGGAGTTTTCTTTTTGGGATAATTTTCAGCAGGTGATTGGTGGATTCTTTCAACCTCTAATTTGCCCTCAGGTTCTAAAACATCAGGGCAATTTTCCTTGAGGAGTTCTTGAAGGATGATTTCTAGGTTCTTTTTTTGATCATAGCTTTCAGGTAGTCCAATAATTTTAAAATTATCTCTTCTGGATCTATTCTCCAGGTCAGTGGTTTTTCCCATGAGATATTTCACATTGCCTTCTATTTTTCGTTTGTTTGGATCTGCTTAATAGTATCTTCATTTCTCATAAAATCATTAGCTTCTATTTGTGTCAATCTAATTCTGAAGGAATGATTCTCTTCAGTGAGCTTTTGAGACTCTTTTTCCTTCTGGCAAATTTGGCTTTTTAAGGCATACTTCTCCTCATTGCCTTTTTCAGCCTCTTTTGCCATTTTAGTTAGTCTAATTTTTGAGGTATTATTTTATTCAGTCAGGTTGTTGACTCTCATCTCATCATTTTCTTGCATCTTTCATATTTTTCTTCCCAATTTTTCCTCCACTTCTCTTATTTGGTTTTCAAAATCCTTTTTAAGCTCCTCTATGGCCTGTAATCAGCTCATATTTTTCTTGGAAGCTTTTTTTTTTTTTAAAAGAAATAATGATCTTTAATGACATTTCCCCTCGGTATAAGTGAGATCCATGAATAGATTCAAACAAAATAAAGGTAAGAGAGAGAAATAAAAGAGGAAGAGATAAATATACTCTCCAATATCCACAGCTCCTCAAGAGTATCTTCTATCTCTTCTGTATTTCTTACAATGTCTAGCAACAGGTACTCAATATATACATTGATTTGAATGATCCCCTCTGAGGCTTATCTGCAGCAAAGTTAAATTCCAGCCTTTTTCCTAGGCTAGGATGAGGTCTGGCTTTTAGTCCTGGCCATTTACTGGCTATGTGGCCTTCAACAATCACCTAACCTTCTCTATGCATCAGTTTTCTCACCTGTTAAATGGAAATAAAAATGCCCGTGCTACTTATTTCACAGGCTAGTCATGATGGTAAAGTGATATAATAGATGAAGTCTTTGAAAAAATAAACAAAGGTGCTAGATGTATAAAGATGAGATAACTTTTGTGCTCAAGCAAGACAAAATCAGGAAATAACCCAGTTGCCAAAATTATAATATTCCCAACTAAATAAAAATTATTTGGGAATTATTCACTGCTATAGATAACCCTTACCCCTCAGATAATGCAGAAATTGAGAGTTGAGTATAGAAGAACCAAACACTGGATTCACTGTCCAACCCACAGGAGTTGGAGAGGGTACAAGGGGCTACACTTTGGCTGTAAAGTAGGACAATGTGCATGCAACGCTGGGGGTGGGGGAGTTGATGTTTAGGAAATGTATATACAGACCCCTAGAATAAGGGTCCTAGCCAGGAGGCACTCTGTGTATGTGGCAGAGGGGAGGAATAGGGGTGGGACATTTACCTCCCCCTGGCCAGGAAGTGGGGTTCTGGGATAGACTCTGAGGATTAAACATACTCTTTGAAGAAGAGCAAGCAAACACATCTGCCCCTAGTCTCCCAAGCCCAATCTGGGAGTCTCAGGCTAGAGGAGGACTTAGGGACAGGATGCGGGGGGAGGGGGAAGGGGGAGAGATAGAGTATCATTTCTAGCCCATAGGAAAACTTTGCATAAAACTTATTTAAACCTGGTACATGGTCAAAGGCACAAGGCTGGAGGTGGGACAGAATTTTATCCCTTTGAAGAAAAATCCTATTCCACTGGAGTTGTCCCCAAGATTCCTTTCTCCTGTTAGGGGGTCTTGCCCAGGCCCATCTAAAGGCCATGAGGCTTCAGGGGCACTAATAATCTGGTGGAGGAGAAGAAAAATTAATCTCTCCTTCAGGGCCTGAACCCTAGGATTCATGTCACTCAAAGATACAACAGAGTGCTGCAACCATAGCACTTTCCCCCAGAAAACTGTTGGAACTGGGACCAGAAAAGTGAAAGGGAGTGTCCTGGAGGTTGGAACAGGGTTGGGGACAGGATCGGGTCAGTTACAACTTCCATTCCACTGGCTGCTGAAGACATAGCTCACTGCCTGCAGAGATGATGGGGAGGTGATTGTCCATGTAGTAGCTGATGAGGTGACTGACACTCTCGAATCAGTGATCCTTTGTCCTAACCACACCTTCAGGATCAAGAAGCAGTAAATATTCAGCTGGCTACTCTGCAGACCCATGAGGACATACTGGCCCTGGGTGATTGTGCTCTCCCAAACCAGAAAGTCCCCATTGAGCCTCAGCTGTCCTTCGGCCTCCCGCCTCCTCAACTTCCCATGGTACCAAGGCTCCCCTCGGAGCTGCTCAGCCATTGGTGTTGTAGAGGCAGGTGGGGGGACACAAAGAACATCTTCAAATGGCTTCATGTCAAAGAGGTCATGTGGGGCACTGCCATTGGCAGTAGGGTTGGAAGGACCACCAGCTCCTTGCCAGACTTTTTCCAGGTTCTGGACATTGACATAGGTGGGATCATCAAATAGTTCTCTACCTGGTCCAGGAGTTGGGAGCTGTTTTTGAATACCAGGGTCACCACCAGCTAGCTGTCCAATGGGCAAAGTAGCTCCTAGGTGGTTGGAAGTCTGGATACTGGGTGGGGGTGGACGAGGAATCCCTGGGGCACCTCCATCCCGAAGCCTCTTGTCCACCACACCACCAAGAGGAGGCTCCTTACCTGGAAAGTCTTTGTAGTACTGATGTTCAGGTGGCTCCTCTTCCTCCTCATCCCAAGCTGAGCCATCAAAGCCAGCCATCCTGTCATGGGGGGTGATGAGCTCAGGTGGGTTCCTGAGGTATTATTTGAAGCACAGCTCAAAGGCCTGGCCAATGGTGTTGATGACATCCCGTGCTAGTCCTTCTGGACACTCCAGGATGTGGCAGGCTCTCTGATTGATAGGATCTTTGACAACATAGGCGACATACTCCACAGTGTCCAGATCCCCACTGGACGCAAATGAGATTGACTGCATGTGGTGACTGGAAATGATCTGTTTACAGTCTGCAGCCATGAGGTTGAAGCTGCTGGTAGAAACAGTTAGGGTGATGGGCATGCCAGCAAACTTTAGATTACTCCTCCCCAGTATGGAGGTGAGTGAGTGGCTACAGAGCTTTCTCCTTCATGCAGCCCCCTTGGCCCCTGGGGGGCTGCACAGCCTCACACACCAGACTAATTGCTTCTCTGGTGACCTGTGTTGGAGTACTAAAATCCAAGGCTCACGTCAACTGGGGGACCTCCACACAACCCATGTACTGAACAAGGTAGGAAACCCCATGTCCCATGACCTTGTCATTGGGATGTAACCAGCCCCGAGTTGGCTTGTTGACAAAGCTCCTGTGACAAGTCCACTCCTCACCCCCCAGCTGGCCGCCTTCCACAGGAGTTCTTTGCCCTCTGCTCAGTTTGTTCATGTCCAGGGCCACATGGGGTCTCTGCTCCATGCTGCAGGCTGGTCTCACTCTGGGTCTGGAGGCCACAGCTTCTTCTAGTAGACGCTCCAACTTTCTCTTCTTGGAAGCTTTAGGTGCAGGATTTTTGACTTTGCTGTCTTCTTCCTGTTTCATGCTTTGATCTTTTTTGTCCCCAAAATGGGAGTCTAATGTCAGATTGCTCTGCTTGCTTTGCTTCCTTTGCTTGCTCATGTTGCCACTCAATTACTTGACTTTTGAGCTTTTTGCCACAGTAGGACTCTGCTACCAGAGAGGGGGCTTTGTCCCAAATTGCTGGGGTTTTCTCTGCTGCTGGAGCTATTAGTTGGGTGCCCTTTCTGAAGCCTTGTAGCAGCAAGCACCCCAGCATCCCCAGAGTGGTTGCCAACCCAGGTTCTTAGATCTGCTTTTCAAAAGGAAAGCAACACAAAATGGGTTAACAAGCTCACTTTAATCAAACAAACATATATTACCTAGTTCAGGGGCAAAAAGGTCAGCACCCCAAACTTCAGAGTATGCAGACAGATCAAATAGACAGGCTTCCAAACTGTCCAACCATTATATCAATACCAAATCACAGTTACCAGAGAGGGAAGCATTAACATCTGGGTTTTCAAAGCTGGGGGGCTCTCAACAATGGCTTCCCAGAGTTTCATCTGGTCAAATCACACAACGCTTCTCAAAGTGAGCCCCAAAGCAAAGCCTCAAATCAGGGATTATATAGTCTTCTCCTGGCTCAGAGAATGTAACCACCCTCTTGACCCACTGCCCAATCACACAGCATCAAGGTGTGGTCATTCCTGAAAACCAAGCCTCCTACCACAGGCTCCATGTGACCACATTCAGCCTATTAGGGGGCAGAGTATACTTTCAAATCAAGGAAGGTTCTCAGAGTCACTTAAGTCAATCAAAGTCTCTTAAGCCAATCAAAGGGCCTATGGGCAGGGAAGATCTTCAAATCTGTATTTCCATTACAAGCCTTCACACACTCTGGCAAACTGGTCACACACCCCAGGACCTCCACCCAGGACAGTGATCCAGATCCAAGCAGGTTAAGATAAGAGTGATTATTCCTCACACTGGTTGCTTGGTTCCCCTACAATCCAGGAGCTCTGAAGCAGCCACTTGGCGGTGGCTACACTGCTGCAGAGCCTCAGCCACTTCTCCCTCCAGGGGGTAAAGACCAGACATACTCCCAAACTCACGGTTCCCAAAGTCCACACTGCACTGACCTGTCACTTTGTCCTTAGTATCTATGGGTTGATAATTCTGGAAACCACCACAGCTTCTGGTGATCTGAAGTCCCTCTAGCTGGCAGCTGGTTGTGGCCTCCCTGAGACTAAAACCTCAGGCTCATGTGGGGTTGGGTTCAGCTCCCAGAGTGCTGGGCTTGGCTCCCAGAGTGCTGGGCTGGCCACCTCCTGCCAGCCTACCTGGCTGTTTTCAGTGGGAAATTAGCTTCTCTCTGTCATTTTGTGGGTTCTGTAGCTCCAAAGTTTGTTTAGAATATTTTTTTTACATGAATTGGAGGAGGTAGAAGTGGGAGCCACACGGAAGTAGTGTTTCTACTGGGACTGTTTATTTATGAAAACAGCCATTATTTGCCTTGAAAATACCAATACCCAGTTTAGTGAAGTCCTGGAAGATAGGAGAGGAGATTACACCAGAGCGATTATGAAGCTGAGTTTAAATTCCCCATAAAATCAGGAATATGACACACCTTCCTTGGTCAGAGACATTTCCTGGTAATATTTCATTTACACTTATAAATATACATAGTCATATTTGAGACAGACATTTCACAGTTGCTAGCAAAGTATGTAATAAGTCAAATTATTCCAGGGAGAATTAATAGTTTGAATGGATTGATGAGATTCTTATCTTAAGAAATCATATTCCCTCAAGCAAAAAGAGTGCATTATTTTTCAAGAGATTGTTATTGACAATTAAAAAATTTCTGATGTCACTCAGATTTAATCAAAATGTACATTTCAGATGAGGTGATGGTAGACTAATACAACCTTACTAGGTAATATTGATGTTTTATTTAGTGTATTTTTTTAATGTTTCCCACACTGCATCCTGTGAAATATCTAAAGCTTGATATAATATATTTTAATATACTTTTAGCAAAGTATATTAATACTAACTAGAGTTATGATTTTCTGGTTGATTCAAAAGTATTTGAATGATTTAAACGTGAGTTGTAGAAAGAGGTGAGTGGTGATGCTTTCTGTGACAGACTGGGGCTGGTTACAGGATGTTGGTGTTAGTATTAGGAGATCAGCACATCTCTCAAATTTGTCAGCTAAGTTAAAAAAAAACAAACACCCCCAAAAAACCAAACATGAGGGTGCCAGGAAAAATTCAGCCTCATTCTCTGCACTGGAAACCAAAAGAAAGAAACCACCAAAGAAAGTTATTAGTATCTAAAGAATCTAGCTGGAGATGTTCATATTGTTAGAGGAAACTTTGATGAGAATGGGAATTATTCAGAAGGCGCTGCCTGTTGGGGGGTTCAAATTGGTTTGAGCCATGGACATCAGCTTATTCCATGGGGTGATATGGCCAGCTTAGCATTGTTACAAAGGCAGTTTGATGTGAACGTTCTCATGTCAGCACACACACGCACACACACACACACACACACACACACACACACACACACACACACTCATAGACACAAACTGGAAGCCTGTTCTTCCCCTCCCTTGTAACCATTTTCCCTTGCTTCTTCTATATGAGATAGTTCACCCCATTCTGTCTCTCTCCATCTCCTCTCAATATATTCCTCTCTTACCTCTTAATTTCACCTTTTAAGTATCATCCCTTCCTATTAAATTCAACCGATGCCCTCTATTTATGTATACCTGAAAACATATATACACACATTCACATATGTATTCATATGTCCATATACCCTTCTTCAACCATTTTCATACTGAGAAAAGTTTCATCAGTTACAGTTATCGTTTTTCCATGTAGCAATGTAAATAGTTCAACTTTGAGTATTAATGAATATTAATACAGGCTTCTGCAACTGTCACTTCTTTGTATCAGCTAATTGGGGATGGTGTGGTGTTGGGGGCGGGGATAGGCTTTGCTTTTACTGTGCTAATTTCCATATAAGGGCGTGGTTTAATGTATATAAGATGCTGTACTCGGAAGCATCTCTCTCTCGGGATGTGACCAGCCGTGAATAAACAACCCCTGAAACCTCGGGTGCTCTGTCTGGGTTAATTCCTCTTCGGAGGCCGGTGACGACCGAAGACTTGCCATGGGGATAGGTGAGTAGAGAGGACGGGGATATAATAGTTACAGATCAACCCGCCGCCGGTGCCGTAGATAAGGCCCCCGGCAGTGTGGAAGTGGAATGTATTGAAAGTAAAAAATCCTAAAACAGGCCGTCTTGATAATTTTTTGTATTATTCCCTTGTTTGAATAAAATAAGCATTCATAAACCACAAAAATTTGACATTTTTAAAGTATTGCTCATTAAAAACTCACATCTTATTTGGTGATACATAATTTGCTAAAATATTATTGTAAACTATAAGAATGTGTGTAGCTAATAGGGCATGATTTCTAAGAAATAACTTGTACTGCTTGATAAATTGATGTATGTAAAAAACGTTTAATTTCAATATTAGTAATATTAACTTAATTTAAATTTAACAAGTCCAACCTTTCTTATGAATGGAAGAATTCCAGACTGCCTCATTAAATACACTATTCTCCTCTTTATGTTGTAATAAACATTTACCTTTCACTTAAAAAAAATGTGTTGCAGAAGTTAGTGGGGAAATCCTTTGAACCATAGATCTATATTTTAGTTTCCCACAGATTTGCTGATTCAGAATTATTATGCTAATTTAACAGCTTTTTTCTTTTCTTTTCTTTTTTTACAAAACTAACTTTTTTCACACAGAATGGGTTTTTTTTTTCAGTCAAATGGTCATATTCATGTCATATTGAAACTTTTTCTCCACAGTATAGCTCCCAAAAGAAAACAGTAAATATTTAATTTCCAAGAGAGAAATCTTTTGGAGCTCCATTCTGCTACCAGCTGCAGTCACGTGTTTATCTTTCTCTGTTTTGCAGCTGGGTAGCATCAGGAGGAGAAGTCAGAAAAGCATTCTTCTAAGCAGTGAGTACCTTCAGCCTTTGCCACCACAGCACATTTCTCCTCCTCTGGAAGCAGCAGCCAAGGCTGAACATGTCTAGATTCACCTTTTACCCTACCCAGTGCCTCAACTTTATACCTTTTTTGTTCATTTTTAAAAATTTTAATGGGAGACTAAAAGTGGGTTAAGAAATTAAAAGCATCTTATTTCTTAGCCTTACCTGTAGCATCATCAAAATAATAATTGTAATAATAATAATAATAATAATTCTAGCAACATTTTAAGGTATTTTTTATCATCTTCTGAGAAATATGAGGGGAGAGATTCCTGAAAACCTAGTTCCATTCTTGACTCCATTTTCTTTTTTTTTTTAATGTCAGAACACAAAGGAGAATAAAAAACAAGAAACAAAAACATACCATAAACTTAAATATTGAAACTTAAATACAAAGTTATAAAGAAATAAAAGCATGTCATGTGTATAGCAGAAATGAGAGGATTCAAAATATGTAACAATAAATTTTCATTTGAAGAAATTCTATGTGGTACATGATACTTGTGTTGAGAAAACTGTCCGTTTTTGTTTGCTTCCTTGTGAATTTTTTTGTTCTGTTTATGTGCACTTTTTTACTTTGTTCTTTTTTCCCCTCCCCCAAGTCCTCCCAGAAGGCCACAATAAAGTTTAGATATGTTTCTCTATAGCTAGAGATAAATACATACATGTACAGATATATACTTTCCCAAACCTATTCTACTCCTGACCTTTGTTTTTTTATGTATGATTATATTTCTTTCCTATCCCTTCTGCCTCCTCTTCTATACATTTATCTACTGCCTTGCCATCCTATGATTTGCTTACACCCCTCCAAGGATCCCTCCCCTATCTTCCCTTTCTCATAAATCTAAATACCCCTAATTACCTATTCTCTTGCCCTCCCCTCTAAAGAATCCTCCTTTGTCCTCTTCCCCCTCCCTATGCCCCCCTTTTTATTTCTTCTGAATTTAGAAGACTATTATACTCTTCTATATATGTGTTGTTCCCTCTTAAACCCATTCCCTATGAAAGAAGGTTACTAGAACTACCAGCCCTCCTCCCCCATCTGATTCTTCTGTATCAATCCTCCCTTTTGTATCTCAAATAATTACTCTTTTAAGCTGTTCCTAAATGGTTTTGCTTTTTAAATTCATATCATTCTCAGGTTTGCCCCAATCTTTCTTATAAACTACCCAATTATTGATAAGAATCTTATATGTCTTACATTTAAAATCTTACATTTTATATATAAAAAAAGAATATAGTCCTTATGGGCCTTATATTCAGTCTTTTTTATGTACCTTATATTTTTCTTGGTTCTTATATATTGAATCTTCTATTAAGTTCAGGATTTTTTTTTCAAATCAAATACTTTATTAACTTCTGGTTTACATCATTCATTTTTGCCAGATTTTGAGTTACAAATTTTCTCTCTGTTTTTCCCCTACCCACCACCCCAAAACAGCAATCCCACTGGATATCCCCTCCTCCAATCTTCCCTCTCCCATATATTCTCCCATATCCCCGTCGACTTTTCAGTAGGGCACGGTGGATCTCTATGCCCCAGTGCCTGTATATATTATTTCCCAGTTACATGTAAAATAATATTAATAATAGTATATGTATTTTTAAACATTTGATTTTAAAACTTTGAATTCCAGATTCATTCCCTTCCTCCCTTGTCACCCACCCTTACTGGGAAGATAAACAATTCAGTATAGGTTGTACATGGGTAATTATGCAAAACATTTCCATAGTGAATATATTGTAAAAGACTGACTATATTTCCCTCCCTCTTATCCCAACTCCCTCTTGTTCTATTCTCTACTTTGATCCTGTCCCTTTTCAAAAGTGGATGCTTCCAACTTCCCTCCCCCTCAGCCTGCCCTTCCTTCTATCATTGCTCCTCTCATTCCCTTCCCCCCTACTCTCCTAGGTGAGATACCCTATTTTTTTTTAAAGCAATTGGGGTTAAGTAACTTGCTCAAGGTTACATGCCAGTTATTTTTGTGTGGGTGTTAAGTAGAATGCGGAATCGATCCCCGGATCCAGGGTCCTCCCAACTCCGGGGCGGTGCTCTTACTTACTGTGCCACCTAGCCGCCCCTGGGGAAGGTTCTTACCTTGATGTTCATGGCTCCTGACAGATAAGGGGGTTTGTTGCTGATGGTGGATGTGGGTACGGCAATTTCTTAAAATAAGGCAACAAGGAAATTTGCCATATCAGTTGACTCTTCCTTTCACTTGAACCCTTAGAGGTCATTGTAGGCTTATTACTTGGTCTAATTTCAATATTGTTGTGCCTCTGGGAACAGAGAAGCTGGAGGTGGGAAGGTCTGGTTAGTTGGTATTGATTAACTTCAGAGCTCAATATTGGCACCAGTCTTGGTGCCCCAAAACAATTGCAATAGTAACATCAAAGATCACTAATCCCCAAACACCATAACAGATATGCCAAAAATGAAAAAGTTTGAAGTATTGAGAAAATTACCAAAATGTGACATACAGACATGATGTGAATACATGCTGTTGGAAAATGGCATTAATAGACTTGCTCAATGTAGGGTTGCTACAAGCCTCAAATTTGCAAAAAACACAATATCTGTGAAGCACCATAAAGTGAAGTACAATAAAACAAGGTATGCCTATATTTTTTTACTTTTATTTTTTTTGTTGATCTGTGTTCTCTTTTTCATCATGACTAATATAGAAATTTATTTTGCATGACTACACATGTACAATTTATATTGCTATGCTTGTCTTCTCAAGGAAAGGGGATAGGTAGGAGGAAGACAGGTAATTGAGAACTCAAAAATTATTTTAAAAGAAGGTTAAATTGTTTTTTACATGCAAATGAGAAAAAAATTAAAAAAATCTAAAAATAACAGTAATTAGGTGTGAATCCATAGCCTGTTCTCAGGAGAATTCCAGAACTAACTTAGAACATATGTGCATAGCTCCAAAACAAGATGATCAAGAACCTGGCCTTTAAAATGAACTGTCATGATCTGTAGACCACTGTACTTAGTTTGTGCTGGGGACCTGCTCCACGATTGCCAGGCCAAAGAACACCAGGCCTGAGTTCCACCGAAGACTCGTGCAGCCTCTCACACTCCCTCAGCCATCCCAGCAGGCTTGGGAACGCTATCTAAAAGTGAATAATTATTTTCCAATTTTAAAAAGCAAGTCAAAAAGATCAAGATTCAAGCATTAGCTAACTTCTGTTGTATATGGGTTGCTTTTCTTTTTTGGATATAGTTTGCACAAAATCATATTCTCCAGTGTAATATTTGTTAGAAATATTAGAAAACTTCATTCCAGTCATCCTTGTATGGAGTTGTTTTGAATTTGATTAAAGAGAAAATCAGATAATATATGACGCTTGGTGTACCTTTTGGTGTTTGGTATGATGTTTGGTGTACCTGGAAGTGAACAGTGTGATAGCTAAAAGGCTGCTCAGATAACCTGAGTCTACAGATGCCACTGCTGCCTCCAGAGAGAAGAAACCCCATGGCCTGGGTCTCCTGTCTGCAGGGATGTGACTACAGCTCCCAGTGTATCTGCACATGCTACTTTGTCACTTGCCTGTCCCCACAGGACTTTGAGATGGCAAAATGGCATGGGTGATACCTTTTGCTTCGTGTGTAAATTGGGTTTAAGTGAGGCAGAGTTGCACAAAGTTGTCAGACTCACTCCCTGTTCCAGAGTCACAACAGTCCAGTGGCAGGACAGAGGACTGCTGATGGCTCAGGATGCAGAGGATGATCTTGGCATCTTCCAAGGTCTAACCAGACTCTAAGAACTCCACAGCTGCTGCTTCAGCTGCCTTCATGGCCATAGGAACAAATTTTTCTCATCTATCCATTCCACCAGGGGAAGTTTTCACACCCCACTATTGTACCTGATGGGTCTGAGACCCTTCAGTGACCCTCAGCCTGAGCCAAAGGTGTAGCCCCTGTGTATGCTACAGCTTGTTGGAGCCACAGGTGAGAGTTGGGTGGAATAGGTGGACAGCAAAGGTTGAAAGCAGCCCTGAAAAGGGTTCACCCTAGAGGTCCTGGCCTTCCCTGAACACACCCTACACCTCTCCCCCTCATATAACGTTGAGGGGTATTTCTTGGCTTTTCTTCATCCAGCGATCACCCCCAGTGCCTTCAACTCGTCTGAGAACAAGATGATTTTTTTTTTTTTGCCTTTTGGAGGGCAATTGGGGTTAAGTAACTTGCCCAGGGTTAAAACGGCCAGTAAGTTTTTTTTGTGTGTTAAGTGTCTGAGGTGGGATCTGAACCCCGGTCCTCTTGACTCCCAGCCGGCGCTTTACTCACTGCACCACCTAGCCGATTTTTTAATGACACTTGCCTCTCCAGTAACTTCTTTACAGACAGGTGAAGAGCTCAGTAAAACTTGGTTGGGTTGGGCAACTTCCTCCACTTTGGGAGGAAGTTGCCCAGAGAGGGGACATTTACTGATTTTAGGTTTTGGTAAGTTGCTACCACTGGAGGTAAGGTTCGCACTGTTATTAAAGGCGGAGGCTGCTCTCCACCTAACTGCACTGCGCAGCTGCTCCACGCCCCCCAAACACTGGCTGGTATAAAAGGAAGCTGCTCCGAAGGTCGGGGGCTGGAATCACAATTATGGCTGTTCGCGGTCACTTCCCTACCGCCCCCGGGATGCTCTTGGGAGTGCTCTTGGTTCTGTGCTGGGCCCAACACGCGCCAGGTAAGGAAGGAGTTGAGTTCAGTATACCGGGGAAGGGATCGCGTTCCCAAGCCTGGCGGGATGGCTCAGGGAGCGTAAGCGGCCGAACGCCTCCGGGGCTGGACTCGTGCCTGATGTTCTTTGAGCTGGCAATCTTGGAGCAGGTCCCCAGATTTGTCCAGGAGGGATGGGCAGCTTGTTGCTGAATGAGGCCGGCTGTCTCAATTTACCTCCTTCGCTTCCAATTCCTTAAATGCACAGACTGTTAGAGGTGCGGGGACCTTAAGAATCATTTAGATTAAGCCGCTTTTTCACCCTGCCACTCCTCCTTTTTAATAGTGAAGAAAAGAGCCCCAGATGGGCGAACAGATGACAAAGAGAGCAAGTATCAGAACTCTAATTGCAATCTAGAACTTCTCCCTCCCTTCCCCCACTCTCTTCCCCTCAGCCTAGGATCCAGAGCTAGAATGAGATACATTAATGAGCGATTCTGTCCATCCGGACCAGTCTGAAGAGAATCCTGGGCATCCTCATCTGAAAAATGAGGGGTTTAGACTAGATAAGCTCGAAATCTGTGGCCTCGGTTCCTTCATTTCCGGAGGAGAAAAATATATGAAGTCCTGAGAGTTTCTTAATACCTAGTAAATGACAGAGGATGGACCAGTTTTTCATCATAGCTCTCCTTCAACTACAGCAGGCAGAAACCGAGCTCAGGGGCGATGTTCCGTTGGAGAGTCTAGAGACCTGGGATTGAGCCCCTGCCCTAAGGGAGTTTACTAGCTAGGACGGCGAATAGGAAGGGGAATGGAATAACAGTCTTCTGAGGGTTGAAAGGGAATTCAAAACTCCTGTAGCAAAACTCTTTGCAATATCTTTATAAGATAGTCTCCCAGCCTCTTACTCAAAGACCTCCACTTACTGCTGAGCAAGGCACTTAGCCTAGTTAGGAGTGTAAGGATTTCCCCCCTCCCCCTCATATAAGGTGGCCTATCACTCTTTGGCTTTCCTTCATCCAGGAAGCACCCCACAAATCTTCTACTCCTCTGTAAATGACATTTTTTTGAACGTCGTTTGCCTACCCAACAATTTTCTTGGAGAGCTTCCGAAGCAGGAAGTATTCGGTAAAACTTGGTAGAATGAATGAGGTAGGAAGAGGGTGCTTTCTGATCTCTTTTATTGGTAGGTTGAGAGCTAACACAGATTTCCTCCCAGCCCTCTGCCTGCAGGGCGTCTATCTCTTCTGGTAGTCGGGTTTCCTACACTTCCAGGGAAAGAAGGGCGTCTTAGGGGTGGCCGTTAATTGTTGGCATTATTATGTCAATAATAATGGGCGCCTTAGGGGTGGCTGTTAGTTGTTGACATTATTATGAAAGCATAAATTGCTTTTCCACTTATTAGCTCCTTAAAGTCTTTTTTTTTTTCTTTTTGGAGGGCAATTGGGGTTAAGTAACTTGCTCAAGGCCATTAAGAGGCCCGATCCAAACTCAGGTCCTTCTGACTCCAGGGCCGACGCTCTACTCATTGCGCCACCTAGCCGCCCCTCCTTAAAGTCTTAATATTAAGTTTCGAGATGACCAGTTAACAACTGAGCCAAATGCTAATAAAGGTTTTTGTTGCACATTGAAAAGAAACTGAAATTCAGATTGGAAGGTGGGTAGCCGTTTTCCTGCCCGAGACTCTTAACTAAAAATTGGAGTTATGGTCACAGCATGATCACTCTTGGGTTGCTCTTACCAGGTGGAGAGCCGCCTTCCCCAGAGAACTCCAGGAACCTTGCATTGCTTTACAAGTTTCCCTTCCGATCATTCATCTCACCCCCACTCTCTTTTGGACCGCCTAATTGGTCTCCCTACTCCATCTAATGCGTCCTCAACACAGCTGCCCAGGCGAGGAAACCCGGGGTCTCACGGGGTGTGCTTCTATCTTTGCATGTACGTCTATTTGTCCACGCAATCTCCTCCTGTAAGATATAGCTTCCTTGAAAGCAGGGGCTGTTTCAATTTTTGCCTTTGGAGCCCCGGAGCCTCGTGATTTTCCTAAAGCACAGGTCTCACTGAGTCACTCCCCCCTCAGCAAAGTCTAGAGGCCAGTGTTTGCTGTTTAATTAGTTGCTGCTGAGATCCTCTCTAAAGTCCCACCCGTTTCCGATTTTAAAAAATGAAACTAAACCGCCCGCAGTTCTAGTTCCCTGATCTCCAGCCCTAGTGAGAGGCAGTAGTCTGTTGGATTCTGAATGCCTGGCAGGTAGGAGAGGAGATGGGTACAGGGGTGAAGAGGAGGGGGCGGGGTTCTCTGGGCTGTAGGTGCAGCCCCAGGCTTGTGTTCAGAGACGCTTGGAAGTGTGCAGAATCGTCCCGCTCTATCCTCCCTTCCCTTCCACCGCTCCTCTCCAACACTTCACCTTGGGGTTGGGAGGCAGGATTTAATACATAAAAGCTCTTATAGGGCAGCGGGACATGGTTGTTGGATGAGTAGGTGGGCTCCTCCTGCCCCCCTCTCCTGGCTAATCCCGGGCCTCATATGGGCATTTTTAGAGCTTGGAGACACTTAAGGGATCATAAAGCCATGCTTCTTCATTTGGCATTGGAGAAACCCGAGACCCAGGTAAGCTGGGGCGGAGATTGTTTAAATAATTCTTAAAAAAAATTTTTTTTTAAATTTTGCTCTTTTGGAGGGCAATTGGGGTTAAGTGACTTGCCCGAGGTCACCCGGTTAGTTTTTTTGTGTAAGCATCTGAGGCTGGATTTGAACTCAGGTTCTCCTGACTTCAGGGCAGGTGCTCAATTCGCTGCACCACCTAGCCCTCCAGGCTGTTCAAATAATTCGCCCAGATAACAGGGTCTGGGTGCTTCTCCTTTCCCAGAGCCCAGCTCCTGGGCGTGAACCAGAAGAAGGGCATTTTGGGAGTGGCTATCAGGACTCTAGAGTTTTTGCGGTTGTGATTCCTCCTTTCTCAGAGAGAGAGTTCCTTGAGGATGATGCCTGGACTTGCAGGCTGTGCAGTCACCAGCCTCACTTTCTCTTCGGAGATGAGTCTCAAGAGGGCGCCAGGTTCAAGCAGTTCCTTTGTAAGGATTCCCCTCTTCACTCCCAGCCTCTCCTCAAGCCGTCCAGGCCCACAACCTCCCCTTTTTGCTTCCCCAACCTCTGTGACTCACAAGACTGTCAGTGCTGGGAAGGCTTCATTTATTAGTTTATTTGATTCTAACAGACCTTTCTGCCATGAATGTGCACAATTTTACAGGCAGGGAAATCTTCCTATTTCCTCCTTATCTCGTGAGATCCAAACCTTCCTCAAACCTCTCTTTCCATCTTCAGAATTGAACCCTTCACTGCTTTCTCAGTGAGGTTTTAAAGGCACTCTATTGCCTTACAATAGAAGTACTGAATTTGGAGTCAGAAGATGCAGGCCCCAAAACACAGACCAGTGTTTGAGAGCCCTGTGACCTCTGGCCAAGGGGTGCATCCTCCCAGAGACATATCTGAAAAAATGGGATCAAATTAGATGAACCCTAAAGCCCTCTCCTGCTCTAAGTCAATGATCTGATGTTTTCTCATTTTCCAGCCTGTGAGATCTTGGTTTGGAAAGAGCTTGGAACTGTGTGGAAGCCGAGGTTCTGGCCAGGAAAAGGGCAAGACTCAGTTGTTAGGGCACCAGGGCAGATGGGAAGAGGATTAGAGGGATGATCAGAATGGAGACAGACTAGCTTAGAAATAGCTGGGAAGTTTTGCCAGCATGGAGCCCACATCCTTGAGGCTCCAATCTGCTAGCCTCCAAGTCACTCATCCTTCTTTCTCTAGAGGAGTGCATGACCTGAAGTATTTCTTTCCAACCCAACTCTTGTCCTCATCCTTGGGGACTTCAATATGGATGACCATGTCTCCTAAAACACAGAGAGATGGATGAGGAATAGATGGGTAGACAGGAATAGATGATAGAAGTGAACAGAGACAGTTGGATAGAGTTAGACAGAGATGGGTGACAGAATGGTAGAGAGCCTTTATGAAGTGCTTCTTATGTGCCCTGCAGTGGGCTAAGTGTTGGGGCCACAAAGACAAGAAAGTGAGGAGGGCCTGCTCTGGAGGAGCTAGCATGGTGATGAGGAAGACAAAACATCAAAGGGACCTGGAAAGGGGGTCAGGACAGAAAAGTGTCCCTGAGGGGGATAGAGCAGGCCAGAGGATGAGGCAGAAATGGAGAAGGAGTGAGCCAGGCATCATGTGCCTGTAAGAACTCTGAGGTCATCCAACTCCTCCCTCCCATGACCTTCAGCTTCAGTCTACCTTAGCCAGTGGCAGGGATGGCCACACTTTGTATCTCCCCCACATTCATAAGTGGGCCACCTCCCTCCATGATTTTGAACTCAGAAATGACCTTTGTAACAATCTAATGTTTTCCATCCCTCCCTTAGAATCCTTCTGCCAAACCTGGTCTTTATCCTCATAGTAACCTCTAGTGCCTCCATCCTCAGCGTACTCTCAGTCTATCCCCTCTGCCCTGGACTCACATTTGTCTCTTCACAGCCTTGACTCTGGGCTTGCTACAAATTCCAAAAAAATTAAACAATCCTAGCTCTGAAACAATATGACTTTTTAAAAATCCATTTTCACCTGAATCCTTGCTGCTAAAACTTTTATTCTTCCTTGAGTTTTGTTTTTTCCCTCTCCTCACTGACTTCTCTTCCCACCCCAAACCTCCAGTGCCTCCTGACCTCTCTCTCTCTCAGCACATGTCCTTACATCCTAGTTCCCTTTAAAAACAATGCCTGAAAGCTAAGTCCCTCTTCTTCCCCATTCTCTGCCTCCAGAAGTCTGTACAATGTGTTTGCCCAATCTCTGCTCCTTCATTTTTCATTTTTGGCTGCTGGGTGGTACAGAGGATGGTGCACTGGGCTGGGAATCAGGAATATTTGAGTTCAAATCTGGCCTCAGTTGTGACCCTGGACACATCACTTCAGCTTTGTCTGCCTAGGTTTTCCCAACTCTAGAACTGGGATAACAATGACTCCTACTTCCCAGGGTTGGTGTGAGGACCATATGAGATCATATTTGTCAAAGCACTTAGCTCAGTGCCTAGAACATAAGAGGTCCTTAATTAATGCTTATTCTTTTCTCTTCTCTCACTTCCCTTCCCCGCCTCCAAACCCTTTGGATGTGCCTCATCCCACTGTCTCTCATCTTCAGGAGCTTTTTAGGTTTAGGAAAGGCTTCTCCTAGGGAGTGAGTTTGGAAAGAATGTAGGAATTCTAATAGGCAGAGTGCATTCTAGGCATATAGGACAGCCTGTATGAAGGCATGGAAACCAGAGAAAGATAAATCTCTTTCTCATTTCCATGTCCAATCAGTTGACCCCAGTTCAAATCTCACCTCATGTACTTAATAGCTGTGTGAATCTAGGCAAGTCATTTAACCTCTGACTGCCTCAGTTTCCCATCTGTAAAGTGGGGATCATATCAGTACCTATCTCCCAGGGTTGTTATGAAGACTGAGTAAAATAATCATATCTGTAAAGCCCTTTGCAAACCTTCAGTGTTACTTAACTGAGAGAGCTGTCTTGCTGTAGCATCTTTTGCCACTAGAACCTTCCCTGAATTCACACAGTCCTTACCCGGTTCAGGAACTTTTCACTTTTCCCTGAATTACTATAAAAGCCTCCTCATCAGTTTGTCTGATCATGTTCTCCCCCCTCTCCAGGCCATGTGTTACACAGCTGCCAAAAGTTCTGGTCTGTCACTTCCTTCATCAAAAATCCTCAGTAGCTCACTATTTCCTATAGGGTAAAATACAGTCTATACAGTCTCTTTAGTCTGGCATTTGGAATTCTCCACAATATTTTTCTTTCTAGCCCTATTTCCCACTGTTCTCCTGCATTAATTCTATGTTCCAACCAAGCCAACAAAGAGTTCTTCTCTAAACTCAGCATTCTACTTCCTACCTCAAAGCATTTGCACAAAACATTCCCCAGGCCTGGAATCTTCTTCCTCTTCTCCCACTCCTCTGTCTCAGACTCTGTCTTCCTTCAAGGCTCATTTGAGGTGCCACTTTCTCCTTAAAGCCTTTGCTGATCCTCCCAATTCTTAGGGCTCCTTTCTGCCTTCATTTTCCTTGTATATCACCCAGGGAGAATGCAGTATTACCTAGTAGAGGGCCACAAGCATACCTGGGAGATTTGGCAGGTTTAGTTCTAGACTACTACAATGAAGCAAATATTGTTTATCACATGAATTTTCTGATATTTCATGGCATATGAAGGTTATATTTACAATATGCTGTAGTCTATCAAGTATGCAGTAATATGTCTAAAAAAACCGTATATACCTTAATGAAAAAATACTTTATGGCTAAAAATTGCCAAGAATCATCTGAGCCTTTCACAAGTTGTTATTTTTTTGATGGTGGAAGGTCTTGCCTGGATGTTGATGGCTGCTGACTGATCAGGGTGATGCTTATGGAAGACTGGGGAGGCTCTGAAAATGTCTTAACTTAGACAACAATTAAGTTTGTCACCCTGATTACCTCTTACTTTCACTTAAACACTAAGAGGTCATTATATGGTTATCAATTGATTTTATTTCAATATTGGTGTGTCTCAGGAGGAGAGGAGCCTGAGGAGAGGGAGAGAGATGGGGAATGGTCAGTTGGTGGAAGAATCAGAAGATATACATTAATGGATTAAGTTTGAAATCTTAGATGGACACCTTTCTTGTGCCCACAAACAATTAGAGTAGTAACGTCAAAGATCACTGATCACAGATCACTGTAACAGATATCACAATAATGGATAATCTGAAATATTGTGACAATTAGCAAAATGTGACACAGAGAAACAATATGAACACAATGCTGTTGGAATAACGGTGCCCAAAACTTCAATTTGTAAATAATGTAATATCTGTGAAGCGAAATAAAGTGAAATGTAATTAAAACCAGGTATGCCTGTACTTTATTTTATTCCAAACTGTACACTGTTTTTATTTTCCATCTCCAGTATGTAGCCCAATGCCTTCCACCTAACAGGTGCTTAATAAATGCTCTCTGAATTAAATCTGTCCCATCCTGTGACTCTATTGCTAGCCCTCTAGGTAACGCACAGGGGCCTGATGACTTTGGTTTCAGCTCCCTTTCAGTCTACTCTCATTCTTGTAGGTTCCCTGGAAGTGAAGATGGATGAGAAGGCTCAGACTGTATCCCTCAATGCAAATGTCACCATTCCTTGTCTATTGTCTGACTATGGTTCTCAACCCCTGAACAGCAGCGTCATTGGAGTCAGGTGGTATTTGAAAAGGTTGAACTCTACCAATGAAGACATAATCTTTGAGTACAATGGGGGCCAATGGACTCAGTTCAGACCAGGAGCCAACATCTCAATATCAAGGCTAAGGAGGGGAGATGCCTCGCTCCTCCTGCCCCATATCCAGCTTCAGGAAGGAGGAGAGTACAGGTGTGAAATAATCATCCCTCCTAGCAGATTCCAGGGAACAGCCAGGCTGGATGTCATGGGTGAGTGAGAAGGGTCCTGGTCTCTGGTGTACCCTGTGTGTTGGATGGCTGGTAGTTGGAAATGTCTGGGTGAGATGGTAGATTATATGTTAATTGATCAGTCAATCAGTAATGGTGACATCCCTGTCTAGAGCCCTTTGAGATTTACAAAGCACTTTCCTCATGACAAACCTATGAAGCAAAGATTATTATCCTCATTTAATCAAGGAGGAAACTGAGGATCAGAAAAGCGATTTGCTCACATTTATACAGAAAGTTATCCAATCTGGGACTGAAGCCCAGAACTTCTAGTCTCCAAAGGCTGTTGATTTTTACCCTGTACCTCAACCCAGAATATTTACTGAGTCCCCACTGAGTATGATTCATGACACTGTCTAGGAAAGTGGAGTGGCAGCCATCTTCCTGAGTAGAGGAAGTGCCTATATGTAGGAAATTGTGAATGTTTGGTGCACTGAAATATGGGCCAGGGGGCAAGGCTCCAGGGACACTCATCAGTAGTCATGTCTTTTACTCTGAGTGACTCTGGGAAGGACATTTCTACTCTATTTCTTCATCTGTAAAATAATCTGGAAGAATAATATTTTCTTGTTCTATATTGCTTCAGTATAGATGAAGACCACCTCTGTGTGTGTGTGTGTGTGCGCATGTGTGTGTGTGTGTGTGTGTGTGTGTGTGTGTGTGTATTTTGGAGTGTGGGGGAGGGTATCCTTTAGTGCATGAGGGAATGGTGACGAGGGAATCTCCTGCAACAATGCTTAACACAGTGCCTTCCATGTAGTGGGTGCTTAGTAAATATTTATTGATTGACTGACTGGCTTCCAATGAGTCCTCAGCATGGTAAAACAATAAGTCTTATCACCTTACAGCTCATCCCTCCAGCAATCTGTTGCCACAAGAAACTGTAGTGGAGGAAAGAAAAGTATACACAGGGCAGTGCACCGTGGCAGGGTTCTCCCTTCAGTCAGTTCTAATCTTCTGGGAGAATGTGGTTCAAGGGACTCGCTCTCTGGATGTGGACAATTCTGAGTACATCTACAAGAGTTCCATTTGGAACAATAATGGTACATTCAATGCCACCAACAACTTTATTCTGTCCCCAACTTTGGAAGACAATGGAACCATCTACCTGTGTGTAGATAAATCATTGTTGATCCCGTTGCAGAACACCACTACCTGGACTGTGACAGGTATCTGTCCTCCCTCACTTTACAGATTCTTAAATTCGCTGTAGTGAATTCTATATATTGTTCTTGCTCCTTTGAAAAATTAGGCCTAATTATATATTGAATGACAGAATATACCTTACTAGTTCCCTCTCTTCTCCTCCTCTTTGCCTCTTTTATTGTATTTCTGTCATTTTTGGTTCATCTCCACTTTTCTCCTCATTCCATCTTTTCCATTTTTTTTTGCTTCTACTGTTTCTGTTTTCCTCTGCTCTTCTCCTGTTCCCCTCCCCTTCCCTGTTTCCATCTTTGACTCTTTCTCTCCTTTGATTTATTGTCTCTCTTCTATTTCCTTCTTTTGGTCTTGCTCCTCCCCTCTGGGCCTCTCTGTTCCTGTCTTTCACGATATTTGGTCACAAAAATCTTATTTTATGGTATTACATTGCATTGTATGAAGGTGACACCTAAAGTTATTATAATATTTGTGTCATACTGAAGCCTGAAGCTCTACCACAGACTGCATAAAATTCTTAGTACGTGGGGGGATGACAACACAGTCCAGGCACATGGGACATATGGGCTACCACATACATGCTAGGTTCTATTTACCTATTTCATATATTAAAATTTTTACCATGACCTCTTTCCAAGAGGACTTTAGGGAGTATCTGGAATAAACAGAGTCCTAAGTGAGATATTTATAGGTAAAGGAGAACAGAGGCCATCTAAAGAAAGTAGCAGGATTAGATCCTGCCAAGGATTTAGGATGGACTAATTCTAATATTTGGGGAACTACTCTGGTTCAGAGCCATACCTATGGTAGGATGACTACAGCTTTTCTTCAGGGCTAATGGACTCAACAACTTAAAATAATGATTTGAAGAGTCTGGAGTCTTAAAATTTGTTAGATTTTTAAGGAACACAGACTCTTGTGGAGTAGAAAAACTGGGCTTAATATTTAACTACCAAGAATAGTTAGTTAGTGTAGGAAACTACCAGATGATGTACTTTTCCCCCACTTCACTCTCCATATCACAGATGAGCTTTTCTTGGGCCTGACCTCAACCTCTTTCACCATGTATCATGTGGGTAGTCTCTCTAGCAGTAGATTTTTAGGGTCTTTGTGTTGAACTCTATAGGGGTTGATGTCCTGTGATCTCTATCTCTCTACCATGAGATGAAGTCCCAGGGTCTCTCCCCATGGAATCTTGTTTCCTGACATTGCATCTTATTGTAGTAGGGAGGGATACCTTGAGTTCTTATCAGCATCTCAACTGAATTCTGTTCACATCATGAATTACAAAGTTGATTTGAACATGTCTTGGGTATTGCTTATCCCCAATGCCCAAGATGTTCATTCAACTAGGCACCAGTCAGAGTCCTGATTTCTAGGCTGAGTAAACTGGAAGGGAACATTTTTTAGTTGTTTTTGTAGAGTATCTTAGAGGAAATGGAGACGTGCATTTCCTTTGTTTGGAGAGTCAAAAGCCAAGGACATCAACTGGGAGAAAGAGCCAGAGAGTCTAGGAAGGTCTAAGTTAGTCCAGGTGTGAGTGATAACATGGCAACTCTGAGGGGGAAGGAATTGGGAGTCAGTCCTTTGGGGATCCAGAGCTAGGGACTTGATACCATGGCATAAATACTAGGTAGCTCTAAGCCAGTACCCTTCAAGGGCAATGAAACTTCGTGGTTATGATCATGGAAACAGCCATCTGAAGTTATTCCTTCCTTTCATTTGCAGGGCTTACAAGCGCTACAGTTTGGATGATCATTGTGTGCATACTACTAGTGATATGCTTATGTTTCTTTGTTTGGGTTGAATTTTACAGAAAAGGTAAGAGACTCTTTGGGGTGATGAAGCAGAGGAATGCACTGGGAAATGTGGATGATGTTAAATAAAAGATATCAATAAAATTTGTTTAAAAATTTTTAACAGGGGACAGGGGTGGCTAGGTGGCACAGTGAATAGAGTGCTTGTCCTGGAGTCAGTAGCACCTGAGTTCAATTCTGGCCTCAGACACTTAACACAAAAACTAGCTGTGTGACCTTGGGCAAATCACTTAAACCCAATTGCCCTCCAAAAAGCAAAAAAAAAAAAATTAACAAGAGTGGGAAGGTGCTGAAATGAGCCCAGTATCTCACAATCAGCAGGGCGGTTCCTAGGAGGTTTAGGGGAGAGTATAGAGGAGGAGATGAACAGGGGGACTGAAGGGAACACATAATGTTGGTGGTTGTCATTGTTTCAAATGGCTGTCTTTACTTGTCTTCAACACTGCTCTCAGGAGAAACTCCAAATGAAATTCTAGAACAAACCCATTTTAGATTAGAGAGCCTTTGGTGCCATCAGTTTTGGGAATGCATAGTGAGGATCCATCCTTGTACTTCAAAAGGAGGCAGTGCTGTGTAGTAAAAATGAGAATTTCCTAAAGCATCACCACTAGATAAGGAAGATCTGGGTTTGAAATCTGACTGTGATCTTATCTGGGGTCATATTTAAACTCTCTAGATCTCAGTTCTTCATTTCTAAAATGAAGATACTAGAATGTATGAAATATAAGGTCCTTTCCAGCCCTAGTAGCCTATGATGCTGAAAGATCCATGACCTCATTGCTGTGGGTTCCCTTTCTAACAATCCAGGTCACTCATAGTCCCTTCTCACTTTATTTATTTTTGCTTTTTGGAGGGAAGTTGGGGTTAAGTGACTTGCTCAAGGTCACATGGCTAGTTTTGTGTTAAGTGTCAGAGGCCAGATTTGAACTCAGGTCCTCCTGACTCCAGGGCTGATGCTCTATTCACTGTACCACCTACCCTAGACACTGGTTTATTCTTGAATGAAATCATGAATTTCTCTTGAGAGCAGGGTCCAGCACAAGGAAAGAGCCTCTCACTCCCAGCTAATAAACCTCTGCTAGCTAGACCTGTCCTTAAATGAGAGATGCACAGTTCACCCCACACTTACACTCCAGGCCTTGCCAGCTCCAAAGAATCACTGGCATAGACTCTGAAAATTCAGGGTCACCCCCACCACACTATGATAAATAAGGCCTCAGAAGAAGTTTCTACTTGATAAATTTTAATAAAGGTAAGTATTGTAATTCAGATTTCCCTCATTTTATGTATTCTCACAAATTTTTTATTATGACCTTGACAAACATGAACATTTCCATGTGCAAAGGACAGCAGAGGATTGGAAATAAAACCACAAGTTTCCATTATGTAATCCTTGATTTTGAATTATATGTGGAATTTTGGTAGCTTAGAGCAGTGATTGGTGAGCCAGCCTTGGAGCCAGGAAGAACTGGACTCATCTCAGGCTTTTGACCCTGAGTAAATCATTTAACCTCTTTGGGCATGCTCTAAGACTGTAAGTTGAAGAGAAGGTGCCAGTTTGTATTGGAGGAGGGAGCTTCCTCACCTGGGAGTTCCCTATCATAATGAAATCACAGGTTACTTTCTTGTCCTTGTCCCTTGGCATAATTTACACTGTCCTGCATATGTGCTAGGTCCACTTCTGAACTTTCTCCTGCTCTCTTTTACATATTTTAGTCAATTTTAATTTTTTAAGAGCACTTTCATACATAATTGCCATCTAATTTATCACTCAGAGGACTGTGAGATAGATAGCAGATGTACTCTTGCTCCCATTTCATATATATGGAGACTGAGTCTGAGAAAAGTTAATCAGTCAATCAATGTTTATTAATGTATCAGACATTGTGTTGTGGTTAAATTAAATGTCCACAGTCATACAGAAAATTCATGAGAGATTCACCTTTCCTGACTCTGTTATCCATGGTTATGTCTGCTGTATCCAAGAGGAAAGACACAGATTGGGAAGGGCAGGGGTATGGGTGACCCACTAGGTCCCTGATGCCAGGCAGCCAGATCTAGGGCATGGAATGCTAGGACCAGTGGTCTAGGGACCAAGCTGCTTTTGTTACTCACCGGATGTCCTTGAGCAAGTCACTCCTCTTCTCTAGGCCTCAATTTTCCAATGTCTAAAATTGGGACAGTGAGATGAGGAAGGTGAATTTGCCCAGAATTTGCTCAGGCTTTTCTAATGGAAGCAGGAAATAAATACATATAGGGATCTTGCTTCCCCTTTTCTCTTGGAAATGCAGAGAACCTTGTCCATCCTCTTCCTACAGGCACCAAACTTGCCCCAAAACAAAATGGGTACAATCTAAAGTAGCATGAATATATTTTTAAATTTTATTTTTAATTCATGGAATAAAATAAGCATTTCCACCACAATAAAAAAAGATGATTGTACATGAAACTGCAAATCTCCTATGCACTGCTTGCTGTTCCAACCAAATATACAACAGAAATATCATGCAAATTTCTTTTTTTTTTCTTTCTCTCTGCTCCCCCTGCCACTTGCCCTCCCACAATGAATCATTATTGGAAGGGACCTGGATCTCACAAGCCCTTCACTTTACAGTTGTAGAAATGGAGGTCCAGAGAGAAAGAAATTCTTAACAAGAATTCACATTCAAGCACATGACCCTTGCTGCAAGTATACAGCATGATGTTTCTGAAAACAAAAATGATAATAATAACTTACTTTCCTGTTGTGCTGTCAGGATCACAGAGCCTTTTCTTCACAACAGCCCTTGGCAGGGAATTAGTCTGGGCATTCTTATCTTCATTTTGTTGATGAAGAATCTGAGAGTCAGAGGGTTTGTGGTCAGGTTTACACATTCAGGCAATGGCAGAGGCAAGACCTGGAACCTTGGTCTTTGTATTCTTTTTTTTTTTATTTAAACAAATGCTTTATTAACTTCTGTTTTACATCATTCATTTCCGCCAGATTTTGAGTTACAATCATTTTCCCCCTGTTATTCCCCTACCCAACCTCCCAGAATAGCAGTCCTACAAGATATCACTTCCTCCAATCTGCTCTCTCCCATACCTTCTCCCATACCCCCCTCGACTTTTCCATTAGAGGAAGGTGAATCTTTGTGTCCCAATGCCTGCACATCTTATCTCCCAATTATAAGCAAAAGAGTATTAATAATAGTATTTATATATATTTGAAACATTTAATGTTAAGACCTCAAATTTCAGATCCATTTCCTTCTTCCCTTGTCACCCATTCCCTCTGGGGAGATAAGTAATTCAGTATATGTTGTACATGTCTAGCTATGCAAAACATTATCATAGTAGATATATTGTACAAGGCTGCTTATAATTCTCTCCCTCCCACTCACCCCACCCCCCACCTGGTCCATTCCCCACTTGATTCTGTCCCTCTTCTATAGTGGGTACTTCCAACCTCCCCTCCCCTAAGGATGCCCTCCCATCCATCATCCCTCCTCTCATCCCCCTTCCTCCTATTCTGCTGCAGGTTTTTTAATATGTATGTCATTTAATATGTATGTCATTCTCTCCCTGAACCAAATTCAATGAGAATGTGGTTTTGCCTTTTTTTGTCTTCCTATTCTCCCCCTCCCTTGCAACCACTTCCCCTTGCTTCTTCTACATGAGATAGTTTACCCTACCCTGTTGCTCCCCATCTCCTCTTGCCACTTTCCTCTCTCACCTCATAATTTCATCCCTTGTGTATTCTCCCTTCCCAACAAATTCAACCTATGCCCTCTATCCATATATAACTGTAACCATATACATACGCATTCACATATGTATTCATATGACCACACACCCTTCTTCCATTATTTTCATAGTGAGAAAGATATCATCAGTCACAGTTATTGCTTTTCCATATAGGAATGTAAATAGTTCAACTTTGATAAGTTCCTTTTGATTTCTTTTCCCTGATTACCTTCTCAGGCATCTCTTGCTTCTTGTGTCTGGATGTCAAATTTTCTATTCAATTCTGGTTTTTCCTCAAGAATGCTTGAAAGTCCTCTATTCCACTGAATGACCATATTTTCCCCTGAAACAAAATACTCAGTTTTGCTGGGTAGGTGACCCTTGGGTTCATTCCCAGTTCTTTTGCCCTCTGGAATATCATATGCCATGCCCTTCAGTCCCTCAGTGTAGAAGCCGCCAGGTCCTGTGCTATTCTGATTGTGTTTCCACAATATTGAAATTGTTTCTTCCTGGCTGCTTGTAGTATTTTCTCCTTGATCTGGGGATTCTGGAACCTGGCTATAATATTCCTGGGAGTTTTCTTTTTGGGATCTTTTTCGGGAGGTGATCTGTGTATTCTTTCAACCTCTATTTTGCCCTCTGGATCTAAAACATCAGGGCAATTTTCCTGGAGAATTTCTTGAAGGGTGATTTCTAGGTTCTTTCTTTGATCATGGCTTTCAGGTAGTCCAATAATTTTTAAATTGTTTTTCCATGAGATATTTCACATTGCCTTCTATTCTTCCATTTGTTTGGATCTGCTTAACAGCATCTTGATTTCTCATAAAGTCATTAGCTTCCATTTGCTCCAGTCTAACTATGAAGGAATTAATCTCCTCAGTGAGCTTTTGAGATTCTTTTTCTACCTGGCAAATTCGGCTTGTTAAGGCATTCTTCTCCTTATTGCCCTTTTGGGCCTCCTTTGCCTTTTGAGTTAGTCTATTTTTTAAGGTATTGTTTTCCTCAGTCAGGCTGTTGACCCTCATTTCATACTTTTCCTGCATCCTTCTCATTTCTCTTTCCAATTTTTCCTCCACTTCTCTCATTTGATTTTTAATGTCCTTCTTAAGGTCCTCTATGGCCTGCAACCCGCTCATGTTTTCCCCTGGGGCTTTTGGAGCAGGACTTCTGACCTCACAGTCCTTTTCCCGCTCTATGCCCCCAAAATAGGAGTCTAGGGTTGCATTTTTCTTTTTCCTTTGCCTTGGCATGTTGCCACTTGGTTACCTGACTTTTGGGCTTGTTGCCACACTATGGCTTTAAGGCCAGATAGAGGAATTTTCGTCCCGAACGTGTGGGGAGCAACTTCCGTTTCTGGCAAGGTGGAAACCCACCCACAACTTCCACCCTAGATCACAATCCAGATCCAGGGAGGTTAAAGCAAGAGTGATTACCCCCCCAAGACTGATCACTGGATCTCCCTACCATTTGCAGGCCAGGAGCTGGAGCTGCCTCTGAAAACTACAAAATGGCTTGTCTCCTCAGTGGCTTCTAGCCCCCAGGGGAGGGAGCCGACGCATTCCCCAAATACCGGTCCCAAAGTCCATAGGTCACTAACCTCTTACTTTGTCCTAGGCATGTCTATGTTGATAATTCTGGAGTCGCCACAGCTGCTGGTGTTCTGGGGTCTGTCCAGCCGGCTGCTGGCCCTGCCGCCCTGGAGCTAAAACCTCGGCTCAGGGGGACCTGGGCTCGGCTCAGCGCGCTGCGTGCTGCCAGGTCCCAGACCGCTGCGCTGGTCCTTCCTGCAGGGCTGCTGGGCTGCCCTCAGTGGGAGGTTAGCTTCTCTGTGTCATTCTGTGGGTGCTGGGTCTCCAGAAGTTGTTCAGAGTCCCCTTTTACATAGTTTGGGGGGAATCTGGGGGCAGAGTGGCTTGGATGAGCTGTTTCTACTCCGCCATCTTGGCTCCGCCCCTGGTCTTTGTATTCTGAGGCTAGGGCTTTCTACTACTTAGCTCTGCCTCCCCACTTTGGGTATCTGCTCATTCTGTCTGTCAGTGTCTGTCCTTGGTCCTGATAGGGTTGGGAGGTGGGTGGGGTGGGAAGTCTGGCTCTGCTGTTTGATTTGTTTTTAGCTTACTCAGGACCACACCTCTCTCCTCAGTGGCACCCTTGTTGAGCCCATTCTCAGCAACAGAGTACCTCAAGCACCAGGAGCTGAAGACTTTCCACTTTGTGATTTGGCAGTACAAGCCAAAACCTCTGACGCTGAAGTTTTTCCTAAAGATCCACCCCAAGGGTGAGAAAGAACTCCTCATTAGCTGGAGAACTCAGGGTACTGAAAGGGAGGAAAATTCAGAATGCATGCAGCTGATGGAGACTGAGGCAAGGTTCACCTTGACAGCGGAAGTCCGGGACCTAAAACATAATTTCTTTGGAGTATCAGGTAGTCTCACCCTGATATCTGATCTGGCTGCATTCACAGAAGCAGATCTCCTTCTCCAGGTGGAACATTCAGCCCTCAAGAGTCCCTTGCAACAGAAGATCCATCTGAATGTCATAGGTAAGCTGAGGGTGGAAGGTGACCTTTAATTGTATTCTTTTTTTAAAAACATTTTTTTTCTTTTTGGAGGGCAATTGGGTTAAGTGACTTGCCCAAGGTAACATGACTAGTTTGTGTTAAGTGTCTGAGGCCGGATTTAAACTCAGGTACTCCTGACTCCAGGGCCGGTACTCTATTCACTGCGCCACCTAGCTGCCCCACTTTAATTATTTTCTAAGGATTATTCCTACATTTTTTGTGGCTTTAGAGTATCTCAGACAGCTGGTGTTTAAGATAACCAACCTTGAAGGGAAGGTAGCAATAGCCACGTCCGTGTAAAGGGAGAGGAAAGGTCACCTTGGAGCCAGAAAGAACCAGGCTCACCTATTCCCTTCCCTTCCCTTCCATTCCATTCCATTCCAGTTCACAACTATATCATAGAATCGTCGACTTTCAGAGCTAGAAAAGACCTTTGAATTTGCCTTTTCCAACCTTTACCTTAGCAAATTATCCATTCTCTAAAGACTTAATAAAGCTTATCCTTTGTTGGCACTCTTAAGATTTATAAAAAGATTTTCATTACAACAACCATGTCATACTAACAATAGCTAGCATTTATATATCATTTTAGGTTTATAAATAACTTCATAAATATTATTTAATTTTCTCCTCACAACTCTGGGATGCAGGTGTTGTTATTATCACCCTCATTTTACAGATGATACTGGAGTAGAAAGAGATTAAGTGACTTGCCCAGAGTCATACAGCTAGTAAATGTCTGAAGCAAGATTTGAATTCAGGTCTTTCTCACTCCAGGTCTAACATTCTATCCACTGTTCCACCTAGGAAATATTTCATTAACGCTACTTTACAGGTGAGGAGATTTCTCTGAGATATAGAGAAGTCAAGCAACTTGGCCATAGTCACATAGCATGTAAAGCAAGCATTGGAAGTAATATTTTTCACATGTTGTCATCTAGTCTCTGTTGGAAGACCTTTAATAATATAGAACTCATTCCCCTTATAGAGAGCTCAGTCTTATTTTTTTTTTTTTTAAGCAATTGGGGTTAAGTAACTTGCTCAAGGTTACACGGCTAGTCATTATTTATGTGTGGGTGCTCATTTTCTGAGGCCGGATCTGATCTCGGGTCATCCCAACTCCGAGGCCAGCGCTCTTACTCACTGCGCCACCTAGCCGCCCCTTTAGGGCACTTGGGGTTAAGTAACTTGCCCAAGGTTACACGGCTAGGTTTTTTTGTTTGTGTGGATTAAGTGTTGGAGCCCGGCTCCCAACTCAGGTGCTTCTGACTCCAGGGCCGGCTCTCTATTCACTGTGCCACCTAGCCGCCCCCTCAGTCTTATTTTTTTTTTTTTAAAGCAATTGGGGTTAAGTAACTTGCCCAAGGTTACACGGCTAGGTTTTTTTGTTCATATGGATTAAGTGTCAGAGGCCGGCTCCGAACTCAGGGCCTTCTGATTCCAGGGCCGGCGCTCTATTCACTGCGCCACCTAGCCGCCCCTCAGTCTTATTTTTTAATAATAAGACTTCTTATTTTTTCTTCTTACTTTTTCTTATGTTTAAAAGTTATTTCTTTATTTTAAAATTATATTTGATTATTATTTTTGATTAGGAAGCTTTTTATTTTCCCTCTCTCCCATCTCCATCTCAAACATCCATAACAAACATGCACAGTCAGACAAAGTAATTACTCCTATTGGCCATGTCCATATATGCATGTCTCAGTCAGCATATTGATCTGTCACCTCTATGTAAGAAAGTGGGTAATGCCCTTCATCATCAGTCCTCTGGAATCATGGATGCTCATTCCATTGCTCAGAATTCCCAAATATCTTATAGTCATTTTTCTTTATGATGGTGTTATTGTATAAATTATTCTGTTTCTGCTTGTTTCCCTCTGCACCAGTTCATATGTCTTCCCAGTTTTCTCTGAAATTGTCCATTTTATCATTTCTCATGGCTCAATAATTCTCTAACCCAGTTCACACTCTGATGATTCATATTATTAGAAGTTTTTTTTCCCACCCTATACCTCACTGAAGCCTTACTATGCCAATTTTACCTAATTCTGTCCACTAAGGCCATTGAAATAAGTGTAACCACTTTTCTGAAGGCTTTCTCTACAAATACTTAAAGACAACTGTCATGTTTTTTTCTTGTCTAGGCTAAACATCTTCAGTGGTATTGACTGATTGATGAATGTCCTGGTATCTACCATACCTGGTCTTCTATCTTTGCACATGGTCTGGCTGGTCAATGTCCCTTCCAAATTGTGACAGCCAGAACTGAGCATCATGCTTCAGTTATGACCAACTCAAGTAGAAATGATGGCCACTAAATCATACATAAGGATTCAGTTAGAAAGTCACGTGTCAACATTATCTATGTTTTATTCTATTTTAATTTATTTTGTTAAAATGTCAATATTTGTTAAAAACTACTTCCCAATTACATTTTAATGTGGTTTGGGCCACATTTGGGAACATTGCTTGGCTGTGTTGTGGCCTCTGGGCCATGTGTTTGACTATTCTAAGCGGGGAACCCACCAGGTATGTGGGTGGGAATGGAGAGAGGGTAGTATGTTGTGTGACAAATGTAGCTCCTCCTATTTTCAGCAGCTTATTGTATAATAATAACAACAGTAACAATAATAGAAACCTTACAGTGTAAGTGTCTTTAGTACTTTCAGGTTTAAGAATATTTTCCTCACAACCACACAGTGTGGTTATGAATATTTAGAATGGGAACTTCTGGAGGACAGGGAGTCTCTTTTGCCAATTTTTGTATCTCAGTGCTTAGCCCAGTGCCTTGCACATAGTAGGTATGTAGTAAACTTTTGCTGACTGACTGACTGACTCATGATGAAGAAACTCTATCTCAGAGAAGTGAAATGGTTTGTACTTAGACACTGAGCAAACACTGGTCTGGGTAAACTTGGACTTCAACTCTATGTCCTTCTCTGACTCCTACTACTGTTCTTTTCCTTACATTGTGCTTCCTCCCAAAATCTCTATAGAAAAATAGGACTTATATGAAGATCCTAGAAAAAATATGTAATGCAAAATTGAACTATATTGCACTTAACTAGAGAGTAAGTTTGCATGCTATTTGTATACTACCTCACTTGGTGATCTCATCAGCTCAATTAACTTAGTGATTATTTCTGTGAAGATTATTCTCAGATCTATATATCCTCTCTCAATGTCTCCTCTGACCTCCAGTCTTGAATCTCCAACTGCTTATTTGACAACTTGAAATGGCTTTCCCATAGACACCTCCAGCTCAACATGTGCAAACTTGAACTTATCTTTCCTCCCAAACCTTCCCCTCTTCCTAACTATTCTATTACAATTGAGGGCACAATCATCCTTCCACTTGCTCAGGCTCAAAATCTGGGTGTCATCCTTGAGGCTTCACTTCCCCAGGCCGCCCCTCCCCCCACCTCCTAGTATTCAATCAGTTGTCCAGTCTTATCAGGTCTACTTTCATAACATTTCTCATATGATTCCTTCTCTTCTCTGACCCTGACACCATCTTGGTCTAAGCTTCATGACTCAACTACTGTAGCATGCTGGTTAGTTTCTCTTCCTGAATTCTTTCTCCACTTTATTCCATTCTCCATTCAGCTATCAAAGAGAGTTTTCAAGCATAGATTTGACTATTTTTTGAGCCATTCATCGCAACCCTTCCCTCAATCAACTTCAGTCTCTTCCTATCATTTCCAGAAAAACCATAAAATTCTCTTTTAGGTATTTAAAGCTCTTCATAACCTCCCCCCACCTCCTAAATTTCTAGACTTCTTGTATCTTACTTCCTTAGATGTACTCTTCAGTCTAGTAACCCTAGCTTCCTTACTGTTCCTTGCATAAGATACTCCTATCTCCTAACTCTGGGGATTTTCATGGGTTGTCCCCTATTCCTGTATTGCTCTCCCTCTTGACCTCCACTTCCTGGTTTCCCTAGCTTCTATCTGGTCTCAGTGAAAATCCTACATTTTTTTTGTAAGCCAATTGGGTTTAAGTGACTTACCCGAGGATCACACAACTAGTAAGTGTCAAGTATCTGAGGTTGGATCTGAACTCAGGTCCTCCTGACTCTACGGCCAGTGCTCTACCCACTGCACCACCTAGGTGCCCCTGAAAATACCACTTTTTAAAGGAAACTCTCTGCATCCCTCAGTGCTACTACCTTCTTCCTGAAATTAGCTTCTGCTTATCCAGTCAATATCTTGTTTGTACATGGTTATTTGCATGTTTTCTTGTTCATTAGATTGTGAGCTCCTTGAGGCCAGGGGTTATTTATTTATTTATACTCAACAACATATTGGTCAGTATGGACAGTAAATAAATGTCACAAGGCCATAGCAATTAGAGCACGAGGGAATTCAGCAATCACTGGATCACAGATTTAGAACCAAAGGGATAGCAAGAAAGAGGTCATCTACTTCAGCTCCCTCACTTTGCAGATGTAGGAAATAGATCTCTGAGAGGTGAAGGGAACATCCAAGCAGCAGAGGCAGGAAAACTCCCTGTGGAAGGGAGTGATCAGTCAGTGTGGGCTGATGGTACTGAGGAACTGTCCTTAGTTCTGGGCCTCCGTTTAGGGACATGTTTCCCCTTTCCCTTTCCATGAAGATTCCCAGCCCCCCAGGATTCAGATGTCTGGCAGGGCTCAGAAGACTTCATGGCCTCTCCCAAAAGAGTGTACCCCATCTTATGCCCTGACTCTGACTCTGGTGCTCTTTTTTTCTCCAGCTCAGCCCAAGCTGAAAAAGATCCGGTGTTCCTCAGACCATCCCCAGCCTGGGGAAAGTGTGACCTTGACATGCAGGATCCACTCCTTCTTTCCCAGAGCTGTCAAGGTGTCTTGGTATAAGGATAACAGGCCTATGCTGGAGGGCATCGACACATCAGAGGCTGTAGATACCTCAGAGGATGGACTGCTCTGCTCCTGCATCAGCAAGCTGGAGTTTTCCCCTCAGATGGAGGACATTGGGAAGAAATTCATATGTGAGGCTGAGGTGGAAGGGGGTGAGCCTGTGCAGAGGCACTGGGTCCTGCAGGAACTGGGTCAGTCCCCATGAAATAATCCTATAGAAGCAAAGCATGACTCTGAAGGGACCCCCAACACTAATAAAAAGAAAATAGAGAATATTGGTTTTTAAAAATAATTTAAGATACTGTTCTTTCTTATTAATTTATTTTTAGTTTTCAACATTCACTTCCACAAGATTTTGAGGTCCAAATTTTCTCCCCATCCCTCTCCTCCCACTCCAATACAGTATGCATTCTCATTATCCCTTTCCCCAATCTGCCCTCCCTTCTATCACCACCCCCTCTTCTCTTATCCCCTTCCCTTTTATTTTCCTTTAGGGCAAGATAGATTTCTAGACCTCATTGCCTGTATATTTTATTCCTCATTTGCATGTAAAAACAATTTTTAACATTCATTTAAAAAACTTTGTATTCCAAATTCTCTCTCTTCCTCCCTCCCCACCCAACCTCACTGAGAAGACAAGCAATTTGATATAGGTTATACATGTGTAGTCATGCAAAACACTTCTATAATAGTCATGTTGTGAAAGACTATATTTTCTCCATCCTACCCCCCCTCATTTATTCTATTCTCTCCTTTGTCCCTCCTCAAAAGTGTTTGCTTCTGATTGCCCTTCCCCAAATCTGCCCTCCTTTCTATCATCCCCAACTCTTTTCTCTCCTTTCCCCTTACTTTCATGTAGGGTAAGGTAGATTTCCACACCAAATTGAGTGTGTATGTTATTTCCTCCTTAAGCCAAATTCAATGAAAATAATAATCAACTCATTACCTCTCACCTCCCCCCTCTTCCCCACCATTGTAAAAGCTTTTTCTTGCCTGTTTCATGTGGGATAATTTACCCCATTTTACCTCTTCCTTTCTCCTATTCCTAGTACATTCTTAATTTAAAAAAATAAGTAATAAAATTATTTTCTAATTTTGATAAAAGCTCTTAATTTAATTTTTTTCTTATCATCCCTTCATATTCAACTCACCCTGTGCCCTCTTTATGTGTGTGTACATTCTGTTTTTTCTCCTCCAACTACCCTAATGCCAATAAAGGTCTCAGGAGCTACAAATATTATCTTTCCAAGTAGGAAACAATCCATCTTTAAAATGTCCCTTATGATTTCTCTTTCCTGTTTACCTTTTCATGCTTCTCCTGAGTCTTGTATTTGAAAATCAAAATTTCTATTCAGCTCTATTCTTTTCATCAAGAATGCTTGAAAGTCCTCTATTCCATCAAATGTCCATTTTATCCCCTGAAGGGTTAGTCTCAGTTTTGCTGGGTAGGTGATTCTTGGTTTTAATATTAGTTCCTTTGCCCTCCAGAACATCATCTTCCAATTGTTTTGATCCTTTAAGGTAGAAGCTACTAAATCTTGTCTTATCCTGATTTTGTTTCCACAGTACTTGGATTATTTCTTTCTGGCTGCCTGCAATATTTTCTCCTTGACCTGGGAACTCTGGTATTTGGCTACAATAATCCTAGGAGTTTTCCTTTTGGGATCTCTTTCAGGAGGTGATTGGTGGATTCTTTCCATTTCTATTTTCCCCTCTGGTTCTAGAATATCAGGACAGTTTTCCTTGATAATTCCTTAAACGATGATGTCTAGGCTCTTTTTCATCGTGGCCTTCAGGCAGTCCAATGATTTTTTTTAATTTTTAAAAATTGATTTATTTACTTTTAGTTTACTATATTTAGTTTCACAATCCCTTGAGATTAAAATTTTCTCCCCCCTGTTCTCCTCCAGCCTCCCTCTTATGATGGCATTCTATCTGATGAAGGTCAACATTAAACATTGGTCAAGTTATAAAGAAGGATTATAACCCATGGAGTGAACAATGAGAAAGAAGGGACAAAACAAAACAAAACACAAAAGAGAGAGAGAGGAAGTAGTTTGCTTTAATCTCCATTCAGACAGCTTAGTTCTTTCTCTGGATGTGGATATCCCTTTCCATCATGAGTCTTTTGGAGTTGTCTTCTAACCTTGTATTGCTGAGAGGAGCCCAGTCTATCAAAGTTAGCTGTCACAATGTGATGTGCCTATAATTGTGCACAAAGTTCTCCTAGTTCTGCTCTCCTCAGCATCAGTTTATATAAGTCTCTCCAGGTTATTATGAAGTCTGTCTGCTCCTCATTTCTTATAGAAACATGGTATTCCATTACATTCATATACCACAACTTGTTTAGCCATTCCCCAATTGATAACCAACCCCTTGATTTCTAGTCCAATAATTTTAAAATTATGTCTACTGGATGTATTTTCCAAGTCAGTTGTTTTTCCAATGAGATATTTTACAATGTCTTCTATTTTTTCATTCTTTTGGTTTTATTTTATAATTTCTTGATTTCTCATAGAGTCATTAGCTTTCATTTGTTCCATTCTAATTTTTAAGGAATTGTTTTCTTCAATGACCTTTTGGACCTCCTTTTCCATTTGTGTAATTAGACTTTTTAAAGCATTCTTCTCTTCATTGGCTTTTTGGGGTTTTGTTTTGTTTTGTTGCTTTTTGGAGGGAGGAGGGTAGGGCAATTGGGGTTAAGTGACTTGCCCAAAGTCATATGGCTAGTTTTGTGTTGTCAGAGGTCAGATTTGAACTCAGGTACTCCCGACTCCATGGCTGGCACTCTATTCACTATGGATTTTTTGAGTTTTTGCAGTTTTTTAGTCTTTTTCCCCCCCCTTTTTTTTTGGAGCACTTGGGGTTAAGTAACTTGCTCAAGGTTACACGGCTAGTCATTATTTGTGTGTGGGTGCTCATTTTCTGAGGCCGGATTCGATCTCGGGTCATCCCAACTCCGAGGCCGGTGCTCTTACTCACTGCGCCACCTAGCTGCCCCTTTTTAGTCTTTTTTAAAACGTGTTTTTTCTTCAGTATTTTTTTTTTGGGGGGGGGGGGTCTCCTTCACCAAGCTGTTGTCTCATTTTTCATAATTTTCTTGCATCAATCTCATTTCTCTTTCCATTTTTTCCTCTACTTCTCTTACTTGATTTTTAAAATCTTTTTGGGCTTTTCATGGCTTGCTACCAATTCATATTCTTCTTGGAGGCTTTGGATGTAGGAGCTTTGACTTTGTTGTCTTCTTCAGGTTGTATGTTTTGATCTTCTTTGTCACCAAAGTAAGATTCTATAGTCTGAGTTTTGCTGTTTGCTTATTTCCCCAGTCAATTACTTGAGTTTTTTTTATCTCTTTGTTAAGATAGGACTCTGCTTCCAGTTTTGAGGGTATACTGTCCTAAGCTTCAGGGTTTTTGTTCCAAAGCTGTTTTCAGAGATACTTTTAGGGACCTGCAAATTTTCAGTTCTTCTAAGGTGGTATGATCAAAGGAGAGATGTTTACTCCTCTCCTGGACTGTTTCTTGCTCTTTGAGTGACCACAAAGACTCTTTTCTGCCTTCTGACTGTGAGGAGGATTCTGTCTCCACTGCTGCCACAAGCTTAGGCATGCAAGCACTGTTCCTCACTCCAGGACCTCCACCCAGGACTTCAACACAGATTCAAGCAAAGAGAAGCAAGAGAATCCTGCCTCAGCACCAGCAAAAAAAAAAAAA
This sequence comes from Gymnobelideus leadbeateri, assembly GCA_011680675.1. NCBI lineage: Eukaryota > Metazoa > Chordata > Mammalia > Diprotodontia > Petauridae > Gymnobelideus > Gymnobelideus leadbeateri. The sequence continues at coordinate 366,763 of WOXC01007355.1, read as the reverse complement.
AAAAAATCCCTGCAATCCCCCCTCTGATCAGCTGCTCAATTCTCCCACTGTCTCTGGGCTGAGAGCTCTGGAAGAAGCCACTGCTGCTGCTGCTTGACTTTATAAGTTGTCTTAGGGTTGTTTTTGGATGTAGGAGTCTGGAAACTGCCATTGCTATTAGTGATTCAACCCCCTGAAGCCTGCTCCAGGTTTCCTGGCCCTGGTGTATACTAACATGTTTTGTGCTAGACTGAGCTCCTCTCTTAGACTGGTCCAACAGACCTTTCCTGTGGATCTTTCAGGTTGTCTTGGGCTGGAAATATGTTTCACTCTGTCATTTTGGGAGTTCTGCTGCTCTAGAATTTGTTTAGTGTCATTTTTTACAGGTATTTGGATGGGCTTGGGGGAAATCTCAAGCAAGTCCCTCCTTTTACTCTGCCATCTTGAGAATATTGTTGTGGTGTAGGAAATGATGAACTGGCTGATTTAGAAAAAACATGGAAAGACTTGGACTTATGAAAGAAAATGCTTCCCATCTTCAGAGAAATGGATAACAAGTAGAAATAAGCAGAGTATGGCCTTACATGTATATATATATATATATATATATATATATATATATATATATACACACATATATATACATATATATATGTGTGTGTGTGTATGTATGTATGTAAGGCCATATTCTGCTTATGTGTGTATAAATATCTGCCCTTAATTATATCCTTCTTTAGGATGGGGTAGAGGGAGGGAGGGGAAAAATAAAGTAAAAAGTGCAGAGGAGAGAATAAAAGAAAACCTATGTGGAAGCAAAGAAAAGCTGGTCAGTTTTGAACACAATATATAGTATTTATTATAGAGGTTTTATTGAAATGGAAAGTTATCATTTCATATTGAATCCTCATGTATATGAAAATCTTTCTATTTCTCATTTTGTATTTGTTTGCAATACATAAAAAATTTACAAAACAACAACAACAACAACAAAGAAAGTAGGATTCCCAGGCAACATCTATTTTGGCCATTTGGTTTGCTTCTATTAGGTCCTACAAAACAAGGCCACTTTAAAACATTAATAATTTAAAAAAATCAGTTTTGTTCTTGAATTTTCTTTTTATGTCACCTAATTTTCTCCCCTTCTCCCTTCTCCCCACTCCCAGAAAGCTATCCCTTATAGAAAAAAAATAACCCATTTTTGCATGGAAGGGAAAAAGGAAACAGACAAAAAATACAGCAAAATTGACACACACACACACACATATATGTACACACACACACACACACACGTCCATATTTGTATAAAATCTGATATGCCACACCCAGGGCCCTGTGCCTACTTCCTTTGCAAAGGAGTAGGGAGACGAATCTCCTCTGTCCTACCTGTGTTTCTAAGTTTTACAATATTTGTTCTTTATTGTCTTGTGGTGATTGTTCTTCCTGCTTTCTTTATTGTAGTCAATATATTCATGGGTTCCATGACTTTTCTGACTTCACTGGTGATTTCATTTTCTGCAGCACATAAACATCCACCTGTGGTTACTTATCTTTCTTTTCAAGCACAGCTAGTCCTCATCAGCCTAACCTGGTCCAATGTTGCCATCTATTAGCAGAAAGGGAAAGTGTAATCAGTGGAGTGCCCTAATATAATTGAATCTAATGCAATTAGATTTGCATTAGATTTGGACGAAGGCCCCCATAGGACACTCTCCACTATGCAGGATAGGACTTGTTCATTTAAACTATAATGGGTTATACTCAGACTTTGGGATAAAAGAGGGGCCCTTGTTCCCTTGGGCTTTTGTTTCTAACCCAAGACTCATGGTGTCATTGTGATGAATGTGGATCAGGTTTGAGAATGCTCCCTGCATGTCAGTATTCCTATGGGTGTCAGGATCTACCCCATCCTTGGTGGCAACCCAGAAGTGTCCCTCTCCTTGAGACAAAGGCCTCTTGCCTTGGGTTGCCTAGTTGGGACCACCATCCAATCCTTGGTTGAGCTGTAGGTATATGTATATGGGTATATGCATGTATGGCTTCAGAGGAATGGTCAATATGGTGTTTGCTGCCTGACAACTTCAGAAGAATTCCCAGGAACAGAACAGAGATCTGTACATAATAACACCCAAGCATTCAAACTCTACTGCAGAGAGTGCAACTCTGATGGGCTGACCAAGTTGTTTGAATGCCAACCATACATTTTCCTAAAAGACTATTTTATGGAGGTCTCACATAGGGCACGTACTCACAAGGAGGTCAGAAGAAGCAATTCAAGGACACATTCAAGGTCTTTCTGAAGAATTTTGGGATTGATTGGGAGACACTGGCACAATACAATCCAGCATAGCATGCCCACATCAAAGAAGGCACTATGTACTATGAGGAAAGCAGAATTGCAATGACAAAGAAATTTGGATACATCTCCAAATTTCTAGAGATGTAGAGATGTCTGGAGACATCTACATATTTGGAGACGTCTCCCTTCCAAATGTTCTTATAAACTATTGGTGTCTGACCTGTGACAGAGCCTTTAGAGCTCATACTGGTCTGGTCCAGAGAGGTGGCCTCAAAGCCATACTCAATCAGATGGCTTTTCTCATTCCTCATCTGTCTTGATTTCTCTTGAGCCTTTGACACTGTTGATCACCCTTTTCTTGGATTCTATCTGCTCTCTCAATTTTCATGCTTTTTATTCTCTTGTATTTTGTGAGCACCTTGAAGTTAAGGACTCTTTTGGTTTGTTTTTTACTCCCAGCACATATAGTAGGCACTTTGTGTTTACACTTTGTGTCAATAAATGTTTATTGACTGACTGTTTTTTGGGTTTATTGTTTTGCTACCTGTCTGACAGGGTCAAACCCCCTATCATGCCCCCTAATTCTGGGTGAACTGTCCTGGGCCATCTTCTCCCTCTACACTCTCTCACTTCATGACCTCTTAAGCTGCTCTGGACTTTTCTTCTCTATGTAGGCAACTATCAAATCTATATATTCATGCCACATCTCCATATGGATCTCCAATCCTGCATTACCAATTGCCTTTTGGAAATTTCATACTCGATACCCCATAGACATCTTCAAATTGGCATGCTCCAGACAGACCTTATTATATTTCCTCCCATAGTTATCCATCCTCAGACTTCCTTGTGTATGTGGGCACCATCTTGGAATCATATGTGTTCACAACCTGTGTTATCCTTGACTTTTCCCTCTCCCACACTTCTTTACCTCCATAACATCTTTCAAAGCCACCATACTGGTTCAAGCCCTCATTGCCCCAGTGGCTGCAGAGGGAGTCCACTTTGAGAACTGCTCCATTTTGTTCACACATGTATGTACCCTCCTATTCCTTCTTACAATGCAAGTCACCCCAAAGAGGACATGCCCAGGCATGTGGTGCAACCTGTTCTGAGAGACAGTCTGGCCTTTTATATAATGTTAATGCAGGAATCCTAATCCTGAACCTCTGCAAACAGGCCTATTGCATTATAGCAGCTTCCAGGACCAGCAACAGGTGCCCTGACCAATCAACTCCACTCCTCTCCTGCCCGCCAAAAATACTGCTCCCTGCGCCCAGGCAGTAGAACCGCCTTGGAGAACTGCGCGAACCTCGTACAGCTTTACAAACTTCCTTCCGATTACTCACCTCCCCCCATCTCAGGCACACCTAACAGTGACCGCCTAAGTGGTGTGAGGCAGCACCCTTTGATGCGTCAGGAAACAGCTGGTCTGACTCATTCTGTGCGCTTCTACCCTTCCCTTGCATGTACTTGTATTCACGTTACCTCCTCCTAGAGGATGAAGCCTATTATATAATGTTACGCATACCCCTTGAAGGCAGGGGCTATTTCAATTCTTGTTTCGTAGTCCCATACCTCGTGATTTTCCTAAAGCCCAGGTCTCATTGAGTCACTCGCCCCTCAGTAAAGTCTAGAGGCCAGGGTTTGCTGTTTAGTTAGTTGCTTCAGAGATCCTCTCTAAAGTCCCGCCAATTTCCTTTATAAAAATTAAGACCTTCCCCTCCCCCACCACAAGCTCCCCCTCTCCCCGCCTTGCCTCTAGTAGCCTGATCTGCAGCCCTGGTGAGAGGCAGTAGTCGGGTGGATTCTGCGAGCCTGGCAGGTAGGAGAGGAGATGGGTACAGGGGTGAAGAGTAGCGGGGAGAGCGGACCGGGTTGGAGGAGGAGGAGGGGTTCCCTGTGCTGTAGGTGCAGCTCCCGTCCGAGGTCCGGAGAGGCTTGGAAGGGTGCAGAATGATCCCCGTCTACTCCCCTTCCCCCCCCCCTTTTTTCACCTCCCCCTTTCCCACACGCGGTTCCTCTCTGGTCCTTCACCTCTGGGGCAGCTATAGGACGGAGTGTTGGGGTTGGGGAGGGCAGACAGAGCGGGTGGGTGAATGGGGCTCCTCCTGCCGCCTCTCCTCGCCTAGCCCCGGGTCTCACATATGGGCTCTGAGAGACCTAATGGATTGCCCAGTCCTGCCTCTTTGGCGCTGGAGGAAACAGAGGCTCAGAGAGGGGATGATTTCGTTAAAATAACTGACCCAGAGGCCGGTTCGGTGGCGCAGCGAAAAGAGCAGTGGCCCTGCAGTCGGGAGGAACTAGTGCGAATCCGACCTCAATCACATTAACACAAAACTAGCCGTGTGACCTTGGCCATGTCGCTTAACTCCAATTGCCCTGCCTTCCTCCAAAAAGCAAAAAGAAATCAATAAGTAGAAGCCTTAGTCCTGGGGGTCCAGGGCTTTTCCTTTACACCACAAAACAAAGGGCCCATTTCACACAAAACACACATTTACCATCCATCAGTCAGCTTTTTACCGAGCCCCTAGGACTGGTCCAGAGGGGTGGCCTCAAAGCCAGAAAGACCTGAGATTCTTTCCTGTGACACATGCTGACTGCAAGTCATGCAATTTTTTTGGTGTCCCAGTACACATAGAAGTTGTTTGTATTATACTGTAGTCTATTAAGTGTGCAATAGTATTGTCTAAAATACCACCTACATAACCTTAATTAAAAATACCATTGCTAAAACATGCTAACACTATCTGAGCTTTCAGTGTTTCATAATCTTTTTGCTGGGGAGAGTCTTACCTTGATGTTCATGAAAACTGACAGATAAGGGGGTTGGTGGCTGATGGTGGGGGGAGTATGGCAATTTCTTAAGGCAACAATAAAGTTTGCCATATCACTTGACTCTTCCTTTCACTTGAACATTTAGAGGCCATTGTACTCTTATTGATTGGTTTAATTTCAATGTTGTGTCTCTGGGAATAGGGAAGCTGGAGGTGGGGAGGCTGGTTGATGGAACACATATAACATTTATTGTTTAAGTTCGGTGCTTAATATGACCACTAGTCTTTGTGCCCCAAAGCAATTGCAATAGTAACGTCAAAGATCACTGATCACAGAACACCTTAACAGATATAAGAATCATGGAAATGTTTGAAGTATTGAAATAATTACCAAAATATGACACAGAGACATAATTTGAATACATGCTATTGAAAAATGGCATTGATAAGACTTGTTCACAGTAGGGTTTCCACACCTTCAATTTGTAAAAAAACACAATATTTGTGAAGCACCATAAAGTGAAATAAAACAAGATATGCCTATACTTTTTTTTTAAACTTTATTTCTTGTTGTTGATCTGCATTCTCTTTTGCAACATGGCTAATACAGAAATATATTTTGCATGGCTACACATATATAATCTATACCAATGTGTTTGCCTTCTCAAAGAAAGGGGAGGGCTGAGAGGAAGGCAGGGAATTTGGAACTCAAAAATTATAAAAAATGAAAGTTAAATTGTTTTTTTTACAAGCATATAACAAAAAAATTTAAAAAATTCTAAAAACAATAGTAATTAGCTGTGAATCAGTAACCTGTCCTCAGGAGAATTCCAGAGCTAACTTAGAATATATGAACATAGCTCCAGAACAAGATAATCAAGAACTTGGCATTTAAAATGAACTATGATGATCTGTAGACCATTGTACTTAGATTGGTTTGTCCTTTGTTTGGACTACCTAAAAATGAATAATTGTTTTGTAATTTTGAAAAGTATGTGAAAAAGACCCAGATTCAAGCATTAGCTAACTTCTGTTATGTAGAGTTTTCTCTTCTTTTGGATTTAGGTTGTACCAAATCATATTCTCCAGTGTAATATTTATTAGAAATGTTAGAAAACTTTGTTCCAGACATCCTTGTATGGGTTTGTTTTAAATTTCATTAAAGAGAAAATCAGATAATTTGTGATGTTTGTTATGATGTTTTGTACATCAGGAGGGGAGCAGTGCTCAGACACCCAGGGGGCTACAGATGCTACTACTGCCTCCAGAGAGAAGAAACCTCATGGCCTGGGTCTCCTGTCTGCAAGGATGTGACTATAGCTCCCAGTGTATCTGCACCTGCTGTTTTGTCACTTGCCTGTCCCCACAGGACGTTGAGATAGTAAAAATGGCAAAATGGCATGAGTTATGCCTTTTTCTTCGTGTGTAAATTGGGTTTAAGTGAGGCAGAGTTGCACAAAGTTGTCAGCCTCACTCCCTGTTTCAGAGTCACCACAGTCTAGTGGCAGGACAGAGGACTGTTGATGGCTCAGGATGCAGTAGGTGATCTTGGCATCTTCCAAGGTCTAACTGAACTCTAAGAACTCCACAGCTGCTGCTTCAGCTGCCTTCATGTCCATAGGAACAAATTGTGCAATCTACCCATTCCACCAGGGGAAGTTTTTGAATGCTTGGGGTAGACATCCCACTATTTCACCTGATGGGGCCACACCCTCATTGACCTTGAACCTGAGCCAAGGGTGTGGCCCCTGTGCATGCTACAGCTTGTTGGAGCCACAGGTGAGAGTTGGGAGAGTTGGGTGGAATAGGTGGACAGCAAAAGTGGAAAGCAGCCCTGAAAAGGGCTCACCCCAGAGGTCCTGGCCTTCCCTGAACACACTCTACACCTCTCCCCCTCATACAACGTTGCAGTATCACCCCTTGGCTTCTCTTCATCCAGCAATCACCCCCAGAGCCTTCAACTCCTCTGAGAATAAGATGATTTTTAATGACACTTGCCTCTCCAGTTACTGACTTACAGACACGGGAAGAACTCAGTGCAACTTGGTAGAATGAATGATTTCCTCTTTGCGGGGCTACGTCCAGGGTACTTATTGATTTCAGGTTTTGGTAGGTTGCTCCTTCTGGACTTGTGGTTCTGATAGTTAAACCAGAAAGTTGCTCTCCAAACCGCCAAGTGCGCAGCTGTGTTGATTTATTTTTTTTAAACACCCGGTGGTACATAAAGAAGAGGCTCAGAACGTTCTCCCGGGCTGGAATGACGATTATGCGTGTTCGTGGTCACTTCCCTGCAGTCACTGCCATGTTTTTCGGGGTGCTGCTGTGCTCTGTCCTACAGTCACCAAGTAGGGAAGGAGAGGGATACAGAAGGAGGAAGGAGGTATGGGGTTTTCTAGCCTGGGGGGAAGGCGGGAAACGGGGTGAGGGAGGGAATACGTCATTGGCCACAGGTACCTGCCGCCCGCCTCCCCATATAGTCTTTATATAGGCAGTCTTGGTCTGTCTCTCCAGATTTGTCCAGGCGGGAAGGCAAATCTGTTGCTGAACGAGGTCGGCTGCTTCAACTCACCTCCCTCGCTTACAATTCCTGGAATGCACAGACGGTTAGAGCTCCGAGATTTTAAGAATCATTTAAGAATTTTAGACTCTAGAGTATTTTAGCCCAATGCCCTTCCACCTTTTTTTTTTTTAAACACCTGGTTGGTATATAAGGAAGAGGCTCCGAACCTCTTCCCGGGCTGGAATCACCATTATGGCTGTTCTTGGTCACTTCCTGGCAACCACTGCCATGTTTTCGGGATTGCTCCTGGGGCTGTGTGCCGCCTGTCACGTTCCAGGTAAGGATGGAGGTGAGTTCATCATACAAGGATGGCTCTGGGAATGTGAGTGGCCGCACGCCATCCAGACTGGTCTCCTGGTGTTCTTTTGGTCGGCAGTCTTGTAGCGTCTCTCCAGATTTGTCCAGGCTGGATGGGCAGCCTGTTGCTGAATGAGTTCGGCTTCCTCAATTTACCTCCCTCGATTCCAATTCCTTGAATGCACAGACAGTTAGGGCTGCGCTGCGAGATTTTAAGAATCATTTAAGAATTCTAGACTCTAGAGTATTCTAACCCAATGCTCCTCCACGGCCTTTATTTTTTTTTTTAATAGTGAAGGAAAGAAGTCCAGAAGGGGAAACACGTGACAAAGATAGCAAGTACCAGAACTGAAATTGGAATCTAGGACTTCGCCCTCCCTTTCCCCAGCTTTTCCCGCCTCAGCCTAGAAACCAGAGCTAGAATTAAAAAAAAGTGATTCTGTCCTGGTGCTCCAGTCTGAAGAGAATCCTGGGCGTCCACACCTGAAAAGGGAAGGATTTAGACTAGATAAGCTCGAAATCTGCGGCCTCGGTTCTTTCATTTCCAGAGGAGAAAAATGCTTGAAGTCCAGAGAGGTTTCATAGTACTTAGTAAATGACTGAGGATGGGCGTGAGCCAGCTTTTCATCATAGCTGTCCTTCAGCTGTAGAAGGCAGAAACCGAGCTCTGAGGCTGTGTTCTGTCGGGGAGACTAGAGACTGGGGAGTGAGCCCTTTCCCTATGCGAGTTTACAAAGTACGAAATCGAGTAAGACCCGGAAAATCTCCGGAGGGTTGGAAGGGAATTAAAAATTCAGGTAGCAAGTCTCCTTGCAAAATCTCTAAAAGGTCGTCTCCCAGCCTCTTTTTGAAAGACTTTTTGAAATGACTGCTCTGCAAGGCATTTTATCTCTTGAACAATAGCATTGTTAGGCTTTCTCACATGCCCCTCATATTAAGCTGTCCTATCATTCCTTAGCTTTCCTTCCTCCCAGGAGTATCCCACGTACTCTCAACTCCCGTATTGTACAAACATACTTTTCCACCCAACAATTTTCTTAGCAGACGATGCTGGAAGAACTTGGTATAAAACTTGGTAGACTGAATGGATTCGTCTTTCCGGGGAGGTGGCCGCGAGACATTTTTTGATTTCTGTATTTGGTAGGTTGAGGGCAAACATTTTTCCCTGCCCCCTGCCTGCAGTCTGGTTTAGTGGGGTAGACACCCCCCTAATACTCCCGATGGATCTGAGACCCCTCAACCTGAGCCAAGGGTTTACCAGGGTGTGGTTCCTGTATATGCCACAGCTTATTGGAGCCACGGGTGAGAGTTGAGAGTTGGGTGGAATAGGGGGACAACAAAGGTGGAAAGCAGCTCTGGTAGTCGGGTTTCCTGCACTTCGAGGGATGGGTGGGCGGCTGCTTTCCCTTCAAATTGGAAGGGAAAGGAAGGTGGGTAGCCTTTTTCCTCCCAGCCTGTGCTTTTTGAAGGGCAATTGGGGTTAAGTAACTTGCCCAAGGTCACACGGCTGGGTTTTTTTGTTTGTTTGTGCTTTAAGTGTCTGAGGCCGGATCAGAACTCAGGTCCTTCTGACTCCAGGGCCGACGCTCTACTCACTGCGCCACCTAGCCTCCCCAAGACTCTTAACTAAAGACTTAAGTCTCAAAGTGGAGTCACGGTCATGGCGTGGTCACTCTCCCCAAGCAGGAGAGCCATCTTAGCAGGTGAACTCCACAAACCTTGCATTGCTTCACAAATTTCCGTTCTGATTACTCTTCTCTCCACACTTCTCACCTGGACCACGGCAATGACCGCCTAATTGTTCTCTCTGCTTCCTCTAATGCATCCTCTATATAGCTGTCCACGTGAGGTGGCTGGTTACTCGGTCTCTGTGCTTCTGTCCTTGTATTTGTACGTGTTATCTCCTCCTATAGCATGTAGCTTCCTTGAAAGCAGAGGGTATTTGAAATTTTGTCTTTGTAGCCCCGATGCCTGTGATTTCCCTAAAGCACAAGTCTCACCGAGTCCCCCTCCCCCCTGTACCCCCCAGACTCTCCCCCCCCCCCCCCCCGCTTTGTTAACTCCAGAGGCCAGTGTTTGGTGTTTAATTAGTTACTGCAGAGATCCTCTCTAGGAATTTCCTTAAAAAGACAAAACCAAACAAACAAACAAAAAACTACGAAGGAAAAAAACCCAAAACCCAAACCAAGACGTCCCGGCTTCTAGTTCCCTGATCTGCAGCCTTGGTGAGAGACAGTAGTCCGGTGGATTCTGTGTGCCTGGTGGGTAGGAGAGAAGTGAAGCGGGGAGGAGAGAACAGACTGGGCTGGAGGAGGGGGCAGGGTTCCAAGGGCTTTAGATGCAGACCTAGTAGGGGGTCTGGAGAGGCCTAGAAGTGCAGAATGGTCCCCTTCTACCTCCCTTCCCTTCCCCAGTTCCTCTCCAACCCTTCGCTTCTGGGGCATCATGTTGGGCTTGAGTTAGTGTTCAATTACAGACAGGCTGTGGGAGGGCGGATGGAGCTCGTTGCTGAATGGGTGGCTAGGCTCCTTCTGCACCCTTTGCTAGCTTAGTCCCGGGTCTTACACATGTGCCCTGAGAAATCTAAGGGATGGAGAGACCTAAGGGTTTGCCCAGTACTGCCTCTTCATTTGGCATAGGAAGAAACTGGGACCCAGAGAGGGGACAAGATTGTTAAAATAATTCACACAGGCTGGAGAACAGGGTTTGGAATCTGGGTCTTTCTCTTCCTTTCCCAGAGTCCAGCCCCTGGGAGTGAACCAGGAGGAGAGCATTCTGGGAGTAACTATCAGGACTCAGGAGTTTTTCCTGTTTGTCCTTCGTTCTTGGAGAGGACCAGGACAGGACAGCAGGGAGATGATGCTGGGACGTGCAGGTGAATTGTACTTACATGAGGGAGGCTGTGCAGTAACCAATCTCACTTTCTCCTTGGGGGAAACTCTGGAGTGAGTCTCAAGAGGGCTCTGGGTTCCAGCAGTTCCTTTGTAAAGGTTCCCCTCTGCACCCCCACCAGCCCCCCACTCTGTCCACACCCACAACCTCCTCTTTTTGCCGTGGTTTGCCCCAACCTCTGTGACTCACAAGACCGTCAGTGTTGGGGAGACTTCATTTATTTATTAACTTGGTTCTAACAGACATTTCTGCCATGGATGTTCACAATTTTACAGGCATCGAATCTTCCCATTTCCTTCTTATCTCAGTGAGATCCAAACCCTCCCCAAACCTCTCTTTCCATACTCTGAATTGGATCCTTCACTTACCCCTACTACTTTCTCAGTGGGAAGGTTTTAAAGGCTGTCTAATGCCTTACAATAGAAGTACTGAGTTTGGAGTCAGAAGATGCAGGTCCCAAAACACAGACCAGTGTTTGAGAGCCCTGTGACCTCTGGCCAAGGGGTGCATCCTCCCAGAGACATATCTGATAAATCAAGGGATCAGATTAAATGAACCCTAAGGACCATTTCAGCTCTAAGACAATGATCTGACACTTTCTCATTTTCCACCCTGTGAGATCTTGGTTTGGAAAGAGCTTGGACCATGACCATGTCTCCTCAAACACCTACAGAGAGATGGATGAGAAATAGATGGGTGGACAGGAATACATGATAGAAGTGAACAGAGACATAGTTGGATAGAGATTTATACAAAGAGGCAGAGACAGAGAGAGCCTTTATGAAGTGCTTCTTATGTGCCCTGCACTGGGCTAAGTGTTGGGGCCACAAAGACAAGAAATTGAGGAGGGCCTGCTCTGGAGGAGCTAGCATGGTGATGAGCAAGACAAAACATCAAAGGGACCTGGAAAGGGGGTCAGGACAGAAAAGTGTCCCTGAGGGGGATGGAGCAGGCCAGAGGATGAGGCAGAAATGGAGAGGGAGTGAGCCAGGCATCATGTGCCTGTATGAACTCTGAGGTCATCCAACTCCTCCCTTCCATGACCATCAGCTTCAGTCTACCTGAGCCAGTGGCAGATATGGCCACACCTTGGATGTCACCCACATTCATAAGTGGGCCACCTCCCTCCATGATTTTGAACTCAGAAATGACCTTTTCTTATCACAACCTAATGTTTTCCATCCCTCCCTTAGTCTCCTTCTGCCAAACCTGGTCTTCATCCTCACAGTAACCTCTAGTGCCTCCATCTTCAGTGTACTCCCATTCTATCCCCCTGCTCTGGACTCACATTTGCCTCTTCACAGCCTCTACTCTGGGCTCACTACAAAGTCCAAAAAATGAAACAATCCTCCATCTCAAGCAATGTAATTTGAAAAAATCTAATCTCACCTGGACCTTTGCTGCCTTCCTTGATTTTTGTTCTCTCCTTCTCTTCAGTGACCTCCAGTGCCTCCTGACCTCTCTCTCTCCTCAGCACATGTCCTTACATCCTAGTTCCCTTTAAAAACAATGCCCAAAAGCTGAGAAGTCCCTCTTATTCTCCATTTTCTGCTTCAAGAACTCTCTATATATTGACCCATTCTCTGCTCTTTCATTTTTAATTTTTCACAGCTAGGTGGTGCACTGGGCTGGGAATCAGGAAGATTCAAGTTCAAATCTGGCATTAGTTGTGACCCTGGAGAAGTCACTTCATCTTTGTCTGCCTCAGTTTCTTCAGCTCTAGAAGTAGAAGAACAGTGACTCGTACCTCCCAGGGTTGGTGTCAGGACCATATGAGATTATATTTGTCAAAGCACTTAGCTCAGTGCCTAGAACATAAGAGATCACTAATCAATGCTTATTCTCTTCTTTCATTTCCCTTCCCCACCTCCTTGAAAAGCCCAAACCCTCTGGATGTGCCTCATCCCACTGTCTCTCATCTTCAGGAGCTTTTTAGGTTTAGCAAAGTCCTCTCCTGGGGAGTGATAGGAGCTGAGTTTCTACAGGAGCTAGGAATTCTAATAGGCAAAGTTGAGAAGGGGGTGCATCCTAGGCATGAAGGACAGCCTGTGTGAAGGCATGGAAATTAGAGAGAGATAAACCTCTTTCTCACTTCCATGTCTGATCACTTGACCTGAGTTCAAATTTCACCTGACTCAGCCAGTCATTTAACCTCTGACTGCCTCAGTTTCCTCATCTGTAAAGTGGGGATGATATCAGCACCTACCTTCCAGGGTTGTTATGAAGGTTGAGTCAAATAATCATATCTGTAAAGCACTTTGCAAACCTTCAGTGTTACTTAATTGAGAGAGCTGTCTTGCTATAGCATCTTTTGCTTCCAGAAGCTTCCCTGCATTCACACAGCCCTTATCTCATTCAGGAACTCTCCACTTTTCCCTGGACTACTATAAAAACTACTATTAGCTGTCTGTTCATATTCTTCCTCCTCTCCAGTCCATCTGTTACACAGCTGCCAAAGGTTCTGGTCTGTCACTTCCTTCATCAAAAATCCTCAGTAGCTCACTATTACCTATAGGCTAAAATGCGGTCTACACAGTCTCTTTAATCTGGCATTTGGAGTTCTCCACAATTTTTTTTTCTTTCTAGCCCTATTTCCTACTGTTCTCCTGCATTAATTCTATGTTCCAACCAAATCAGCAAAGAGTTCTTCTCTAAACTCAGCATTCCATTTCCCACCTCAAAGCATTTGCACAAAACATTCTCAGGCCTGGAATCTTCTCCCTCCTTTCCCTCTTTTCTGCCTCAGACTCATTGTCTTCCTTCAAGGCTCATTTGAGGTGCCACTTTCTCCTTAAAGCCTTTGCTGCTCCTCCTAATTCTTAGGGCTCCTTTCTGCCTTCATTTTCCTTGTATATCACCCAGGTAGAATGCAGTATAACCTAGTAGAGGGCCACAAGCATACCTGGGAGATTTGGCAGGTTTAGTTCCAGACTACTGCAAATGAAGCAAATATCATGAATCATGTGAATTTTCTGATATTCCAGTGCACATAAAAGTTATGTTTACACTATAGTATAGTCTTATCAAGTGTGCAATAATATGTCTAAAAATGTATATACCTTAATGAAAAAATAATTTATGGCTAAAAAATGCCAAGAATCGTCTGAGCCTTTAGCAAGTTGTTATCTTTTAGCTTAGTGGAAGGTCTTGCCTGTATGTTGATAGCTGCTGACTGCTCAAGGTGGTGGAGGAGGCGGCTGGGAGGCTCTGGAAATTTCTTTTCTTTTTTTTTTTTTGAGGGCAATTGGGGTTAAGTGACTTGCCCAAGGTCACACAGCTAGTTTTTGTGTTAAGTATCTGAGACCGGATTTGAACTCAGGACCTCCTGACTTCAGGGCCGGTACTCTATTCACTGTGCCACCTAGCCGCCCCTGGAAATTTCTTAAATTAGACAACAGTGAATTTTGTCACATTAACTATTTCTTCCTCTAACTCGAACACTTAGAAATCATTGTAGGATTATTAACTGGCCTAATTTCAATATTGTTGTGTCCTAGGAAATAGAGAAGCCTGAGGAGAGGAAGAGAGAGAGACAGAGAGAGACAGAGAGAGAGAGAGAGAGAGAGAGAGAGAGAGAGAGAGAGAGAGATGGGGAATGGCCAGTTGGTGGAGCTGTTAAAACACACACATAAGTCTCAAATCTTACATGGGCAGGGTTGTTGGTGCCCTAAAACAATTACAATAGTAACATCAAAGATCATGTATAACAGATATAATAATAGTGAAAATGTTTGTAATATTATGAGAATTACCAAAACAGGTAATGTAAGCATGTGGTATTGAAAAAATGGTGCCAATAGACTTGTTCAATGTAGGATTGCCACAAACCTTCAATTTGTGGGAAAAAAAATAATGCAGTCTTTGTGAAACATAAGAAAGGTATTCCTACACCATGTTTTGTCAGAAACTGTATACTATTTGTGGTTTTTCATCTTCAATATGTAGCCCAATGCCTTGAACATAATGAATGTTTAATAAATGCTTTATGAATTAAATCTGCCCCATTCAGTGACTCTACTGCCTAGTCCTCTGGGTACCACACAGGGAACTGATGACTTTGATGTTAGCTCACATTCTGTCTACCTTCATTCTTGTAGGTTCCCTGGATGTGAGGATGGATGAGAAGGCTCAGATTGTATCCCTCAATGCAAATGTCACCATCCCCTGTGTATTGTCTGGCTGTGGTTCTCAATCCCTGAACAGCAGTGTCATTGGAGTCAGGTGGTCCCTGAGAATGTCGAAGTCTGCCAGTGAGGACATAATCTTTCTGTACAATGGAGGCAAATGTACTCAGTTCAGACCAGGAGCCAACATCTCTGTTTCAGGGTTGAGGAGGGGAGATGCCTCACTCCATCTGCTCCATATCCAGCTTCAGGAAGGAGGAGAATACAGGTGTGAAATAATCATCCCTCCTAACAGATACGAGGGAACAGCCAGTCTGGATGTCATGGGTGAGTGAGAAGGGTCCTGGTCTCTAGTGTACCCTGTGTGTTGGATGGCTGATAGTTGGAAATGTCCGGGTGAGATGGTAGATTATATGTTAATTGATCAGTCAATCAGTAATGGTGACATCCATTTATAGAGCCCTTTGAGATTTACAAAGCACTTTCCTCATGACAAACCTATGAAGCAAAGATTATCATCCTCATTTAATCAAGGAGGAAACTGAGGATCAGCAAATTGATTTCCTCATGTTTACACAGGAAGTTATCCAAAGTGGGACCTAAACCCAGAACTTCTGGTCTCCAAAGGCCGTTGATTTTTACCCTGTACCTCAACCCAGAGTATTTACTGAGTCCCCACTGTGTGTGACTCATAACACTGTCTTCTTAGGTGGGCTGCACCTGGGAGTGGCTGCAATCTTCCTAAGCATAGCAAGAGCCTACATGTAGAAAATTGTGAATGTTTGG
This sequence comes from Gymnobelideus leadbeateri, assembly GCA_011680675.1. Taxonomy (NCBI): domain Eukaryota; kingdom Metazoa; phylum Chordata; class Mammalia; order Diprotodontia; family Petauridae; genus Gymnobelideus; species Gymnobelideus leadbeateri. Next base: position 351,052 of record WOXC01007355.1, on the reverse strand, counting down.
TGCATTGAAATATGGGCCAGGGGGCAAGGCTCCAGGGACACTCATCAGTAGTCATGTCTTTTACTCTGAGTGACTCTGGGAAGGAAGTTTCTATTCTGTGTACCTTTATTTCTTCATCTGTAAAAAAATCCAGAAGAATATTTTTTTTCTTCCTCTATATTGCTTCAGCATAGATGACCACCTTCTCTGTGTGTGTGTATTTGTGTATTTTTTAGTGTGTGTGTGTGGGAGGGTATCCTTTAGTGCATGAGGAGATGGTGAAAAGGGAATCTCCTGGAAGATTGATTAGCACAGTGCCTTGCACATAGCGGGTGCTTAATAAATATTTATCGATTGACTGACTGACTGGCTTCCAAAGTCCCCTTAGCATGGCCTAACAATGAGTCTTATCTCTTTACAGCTCAGCCCTCTAGCATCCTCTTGTCACCAGAAATTACAGTAAAGGAAAAGAAAGCTTACACCCTGAAGTGCACCATCACAGAGTTCTATCCTGAGCCAATTAACATCACCTGGAAGAAAGTGATCCCAGGGACTCAGTCTCTGAATGTGGAGATTTTTGAGGGCATCTCCACGAGATCCATTAGGAACAGCGATGGTACTTTCAATGCCACCAGTAGCTTTGTCCTGCACCCAGTTTTGGAAGACAATGGAACTATCTACCAGTGTGTGGTTGCCCATAAATCACTCTTGATCCCATTGCAGAGCAGCACGATTTTAATTGTAACAGGTATCTGTTCTCCTTAGCTTTACAGATTCTTAAATTCAGTGTAGAGCATTTTATATATTATTCTTAGTCATCTGGAAAACTAGGCTTAATTGTATATTGAATGATGGAATATACCTTATTCATTCCCTCCCTTCTGTTCTCCTCCTCCTTGCCTCTTTTCCTCTCCTTTCCTACATTTCTGTCATCTTCCCCTTTTGTCTCATTTCCTCTATTCCCTTCTCTTTGCTTCTATTTTTCTCCCATTTTCCTCTGCTCTTGTCCACTTCCTCTCCTGTGCTCTTCTCTTTAATCAATCAACTAATCAACTATTGATTAAGGACTATTAATTGACACCTTAGGTGTCAGGCAGAATGTTAAGTGTCAGGGATTCTGATACAATGATACAAATCCTTAAAACATAACCAGGATGTGAAAGTCAGGTAAATATTGTTTATCTAGTGGGATTCTGGGTTTCCCTCATCTACCAGGGTCCCCTTAGCCTAATGTTCTTTCAGAAGTAAATTGATTCTGCTCAATCGTGATCCAATGACACATTTGTAGAGTGCTTAGCACAGTTTCTGGCATATAGTAAGCTCTACACAGATGCTCCTCTTCTGGACCATGAGAGGGTTCTTTCTTTTCTTCTCTTCCTCTTCTTCTCCTTTCCTGTTTCATCTTGTCTTCTCTCTTCTGATTCTCTCCCTCTCCTTTCCTTTACTCTATTGAGGCCAATATAAGGTTCCCCATAGTGATATCTGGTCATGTTTTTATTGTGGGGTATGAACGGTGAAAGGGAAATGGAACAAACATTTATTAAGCACCTACTATATGCCACACACTTTACAAATATTACCTCATTTGGTCATTTGAAGGTCTTACTATTTATAATGGCATCAGATTTCTTGTGCTGCTAAAGATAGAGGTTCCTCCCTGGGATACCTAACAATACTTAGTGTTTTGAGGAGCAACAAGCACAATCTAGGCAGGTGGGGATGCTGTGTAGGTGTCAGTTTTATTTAGCTGTCTGTTAAATCTTCCCCTCTTATTTCAAAGTAGATTTTTGATGGGTTTACAAGGCATTTAAAGGGAGAAACAAGGTATTTCAAGGTAAAGTGGGACAAAGACCATTGAAAGTAAAGGTTCTTAACTTAGGGTCTCTGAACTTGCTTTAAAAACTTTTTGAATAACTGTATTTCAAGAAAATTCGTCTCTTTTGGCATCCTCTGTGTTTTATGCAGTTAAACACATGATTCTGAGAAGGGTTCTATGGGCTTCACCAGACTGCTTAAAAGAGTTCATGACAAAAAAGAGTCATGAGATAAACAAAAGAGATTTGAGAACCTCCATGATTGAAAAGAAGCAGAAGCAGTAGATGTAGGTAGGCACCTGCATTACTGACAGTGGAGAAGCCCTACCTTATAAAGTGGAACAACTGCCAATTATTAGTGTAGACATGTGGAGGAAGGTGAGACTGTGTTATTCCTCTGTTGGGTGATAAAGAGGTTGAACCCAAAGGAGGCCCAGAGGTAACAGAGGGGGCCTGTCTAGAGCCATCATATAGGGAAAGGCCAGAACACTGAGAAGAGAGGGATTCAGGGCCTCAATGACTGGGGCAGGTGCCATAACAGATGCCAGCAGCTTCCCAATAAATGTCTTCCAAGGACAGGGGAGACTTGTTGATGTTGGTGTCAATTGGATGGAACCAGCCTCCTACCTATGGGTAGCTGGAGCTGAACAGAACAGGCTAGAGAAAGGAGGGTTAGTATTCAAGCAGAAGATTAATTTCAAAGTGAGAGAAATGGCTTGCAAGCCACATCTGCCAGGGCCCTGCCCCTGGGGTAAGAGGGACCTGGTTTAGTGTGGTTAAATCTCAACATTTAAACCAATGGCTGTGCAGTGAGCTGTAGCCCTGACAATGAGGGGTAATAGGAGAAATGTGATAAGCTTGATTCAAAGCAGGGCTTCATGACCCCAGCATAGATACAGCAGTTGCTGGTCTGAGCTCAGAGAACACCTGGTACTGGTCAAAGTAGGACAATAATTATATGAAACAATTCTGGGATTTTGCTGTGTCTGAGATAATTCAGAGGGAGAGTGCAAAGGATTGTTGTTATGCCAAGGTGGGGCACAGCTTGCTTGCTGGGCCTTAGTTCTAGGCCAGGGTGGCTCCTAATACCTTGATAATCCTCAGCATTCACATTATCCCTTTTCTTATATTGTAGAACCCAGGAGTCATTACTGTTTTAGGATTTTCATTCCTTTATTGGTCTTCGTTGGAATCATTTGGTGTCTACCTTTCAGGAGAGGTAAGATGCTTAAAGGCTTAAAGGGTGCTCTCTGGGAGGGGTAGGAGGGAGCATGGAGCTGAGTGGAGAGGGGGCACTGAAGGGCTTTCACACTGTGAGGGGCTATGGCCTCTGAAAAGGGGCTCTGTGCTGTGTGGGAGCTGTTCTCCAGAGAAGGTCCCTATGACATGCAGGAGCAGACAAAGGGTGCTGTGTCAGCACTTAGCTTTTTGGAGGGCAATTGGGGTTAAGTAACTTACCCAAGGTCACACGGCTAGGTTTTTGTTTGTGTGTGCGTTAAGTGTCTGAGGCCGGATCCGAACTCAGGCCCTTCTGACAGGGCCGACGCTCTACTCACTGCACCACCTAGCCGCCCCGTGTGTCAGCACTTAGGATGGTGGTAAAGTGAATACTTTGTCAGGCCTTTAAAAAGAGGCAGTGGAGGGCAGTGGGGAGAGCACTGGACTTGGATCTGAAAGTCATGGGTTTTCCTCCTGGATCTGCACATTCAGAACTGTTCGACTTTTTTGTAAATCCCCTAAGTTCTCTGGGCCTCAGTCTCCCCATCTGAACAGTAAAGGGGTTGGACTGGATGAGCTCTTCAGGGATCTTTAAAGGTCTGATTCTGTGGTTTCTGAAGGGTCTGTGATTTTATCCATCTCCATGATGGACCATGAGGGTCCTTCACCCTTAGATAAATAGTCTTTCATCGACTGTCTGCAGCTGGAAACAGTCCTCACCTGGTTTCCAGTTCTACGGCCATTAGCCAGTTGGCACTTGGACAGGCTGGTCCTTATGTAAGGGGCACATAGTTCTCTTTAGGCCCTCATTCAAAGATTTTTTATGTTTGTGCTCTTTGAGAACCCAGTGTGGTTATCTCCATGCTTTAATTGGGCAATTCTGCAGGGTTTAGAAGAGCAATGGTAATCCAAGATAGTCCTAATTCTAGTCTGCATTTTACTTTGAAGAGCACTGTCATCTATCTATCTTTTTTAGATCATGGGATCTAAACAACAGGCCTGTGAGGTAGTTAGCAAATATACTCCTAAGCCCATTTCCCAAATATGGAAGCTGAGGATCAGGGAAGTTAAGGGACTTGGCCAAGGTCACACAGTGAGTTCATGATGTTAGCCTTTCTAATTATTCCTGCTCTCCCAGGCTGTCTCTTCCGTGTTCTGAGGAAGAAATAGGGAAATAAAAGTGACAGTCCAGTAGACCCAGCGGGTCACTGATACCGGACAACAAGCTCCAATGAAGGGAGTGATGGCACAGAGGGAGCCAGCTGCTCCTCTGACTGAACTGATGACCCTGGGCAAGTCATTGTCACTGTCTAGCCTCAGTTTTCCCAGTCCAGAACATGGGAAAGATGAAATCTGTTCTTTTGTAATTTTAGGAAAATAAATGGGACTATTTATGCTTAACTTCTGACGGAAGTAAGCTATATAGTCCTGCTTTCCTCTAGCTCTAGGATATGTGGGGTCATGTCCACTGTCCTCCAGCAGGTCCCAAATTTGACCTAAAATTGAAGGAACACAGCCTAAAATTTCCCTCAGTCACTGGCATGAATCTTTCCTTAGAATTCTAGAATCTTAGCCCTGGCGTGATCCATGAACTGGTCCTACCTGCTCATTTTACAACTGAAGACAGAATCACTTATTCATATTAACTCAGATCTCTACAATATTCTAATGTTTATAAACCACTGTTATCACCACCATCCTGTGACATAATGCGTGTATGTATTTTTAGCTCCATTTTACAGATGAAGAAATTGAGCCTCAGAGAATTTTTAATAGCATCTCCCCTGCCCCCCATTATATGTAAAGATACCCTTTAGCATTCACATTTTTTTTGCTTTTATTTTTTTTGGAGGAAAGAGTTCAAGGCAATTAGGGTTAAGTTACTTGCCCAAGGTCACATTCCTAGTAAGTGTTAAGTGTCTGAGGCTGGAGTTGAACTCAGGTCCTTCTGACTCCAGGGCCGGTGCTCTATTCACTGCACCACCTAGCTGACCCAAGCATTCACTTTTAGAAGATTTTGGTCTCAGAGAATTTAAATTTATGGTCATAAGATGAGTCACTGATTGAGTCAGGGCTGTGATCTAAAGCTCAGGATACCCAGACTGGCTTGTGGTTTCCCATACACAGCATTACAATCTCCTTCCTTTACTTACCCAGGCTCTTGGCCAAGGACACACATGTTCATGAGGGAGCTAGCATTAGATGTCAGCCTGGAAGGGAGGTGCTATTGTTCTCCCCATTCTATGGATGAGGATGTAGCAGAATAACCATTACAGTCCCTATTCCTATGTCCTGACTTTGCCTATGGGTGAATGTGTTATATCCTGTGTACGATGTTTGGGGATTGGCAGGGATTTTTGCTTTTTGCCTTTATAGCTCTATTGCCCATTTTGCTACTGGCTCAGGTTCTCCCTACAAGGTTTGGCTTTATTGCCAAATTATTGTGGATCTATGGCACCAAAGACTTGAGACCACTTCATTGAATCTCTAAACAAATTTAAAACATTACAAACATAAAGAAGATGTTGGCCATGCAAACTATTAACACAAAATATTCGATATTTAGAAATATGGGGGCAGCTAGGTGGCACAGTGAATAGAGTACCAGCCCTGGACCTCAGGACCTCAGAAGGACCTGAGTTCAAATCTGGCCTCAGATGCTTAACCCTTACTAGCCATGTGAACTTGGGCAAGTCACTTAACCCCAATTGCCCTGCTTTTTCCCCTGAAAAAACCAAGAAACAAAAAAACCCAAAACTAAACAGAAACATGGTCCAGTATAGACCTGGCTGCAGTGTCTATGTACAGGTCAACAGTCAAACCTAGATTTTTCATCTCTGTGTAAATTGTTGGCTTTTCTGATTTTGCTTGGTAGGCTTTTAAAATCTGAGGTTAGTCCACTCCCCTTTCCCCCACATCCACTTCCCATTATAGGGAGCTTAGTGAAGGAATGCTCATTTAATATCACCCTGGGTCAAGTTTGCTAAGGTGAGATACTCTCTGTCCCCAGTCAACCAGATGATACAATCCAAGGTCACAAGGTAATGCGTTTTGGAATAGTGTTGTTTTGCAGTATTGGGGAAAGGGATTTCTCCTCATGTCTCTTAAGCAATCTGAGTTTGCAGGTTAGGACCCAGGAGAGGCTGGGCCCAGGGGAAGACTTTATTGTTCTCTAAATTTGATCGCTGAGTTATTCCAACTCATCAAGGCCTGTTGACTCTTCTTCAGCCTGAGGTTAACTTCCATTGGCCAATCAAACCCAGTCTGCACCAGGCTTCAGGGAAGTCTCTTGGTGAGAGAAGCTTCTGAGTGAAAAAATGGATAAAACAGAGCCAGCTCTCCCCAAGATGTTCCCTTAGCTATGTGGTTATAAGGTCATAGAATTGGAAGATAAAGAAACTTTAGAGACTATCTATTGCAATCTGCTCCTTTTAGAGAGGAGGGGTCCAATAGATAAGACATGATTTCCCCAAGGCCACACAGGTACTAAGCAACAGGGTTAGAATTCCACCCCAGGTCTTTTGACTTTAGATCTGGTACTCTCACAAAAAGAGTAATTTTTTTCTCAGATTTCTCTGTCTGTAATACCTCTTTGCCTGAATCATCCTGATAATTAATGCAAATTTGTGTTTTTTTTTTTTTTTTTGGGTGGTGGTGGTGGTAATTGTCTCTGTTCCTTTGGGTCTGTGAACATAACTATGGCAGGTGGAAATGAGGTTCCAAACTCTCATCCTGTATTCCCTTCCCTTTCAGCCAGGACACTGTCAATATCTGAGTCAGTGTGACTCATGACAAAGTCAATGAACCAGCCGTCTTTGAAGTCCCTATACAGAAACTTTCCCCAGGGACCTGGAAATGAAGGAGTACAAGGGTCGAGATGAAGACAAGTTTCGTAAGAAATGATGAAGTGGACAATTTCCAAGGAAATAGGGAAGACCTATATGAATCAATGCTGAGTGAAGTGAGCAGGTTACAATAAGCAGTATTATGGAGGAAAACTAACTTTGGAAGACTTTTGAATCCTGACCAACACAGTTATAAGCCTGGAGTACAGACATGTGACAATAAAACCTTTCCTTCTTGCCAGAGAAGTGACATACTTAAGAGGCAGAATGAGACATGTATTTGGACGTGGTTAATGTAGGAATACGTTTCATGATACTATACATATTCTTGTAGCAGATAGTGTGAGTGTTGGGTATTTATATGAGTATGTATGGATGTATATGTGAAACAGTGTTTATGTGTGCATACGTGAGTCTCCTGTTTACACAATCTTGGTGCTATTCTTGATTTCTTACTCTTCCTAACCCTTGCATATCAAAAGAGCTGTTAAATTTTGCCTTTTCTCTCCGGACAGTATCAGTGACTTCTGGGATTCTGGGGCTTTTCACTTTTTTATTATGACCATCGGGTGCTTTAAAAGGAGAGTGAAGCTGTGGTTTTCTGGAACATAGCAGCTCTCAGGGTACAAAGGAGTGGGGGTTGGAGGATAGTGCAACAAGTCCCTATCCCAGTGTCTAACACAGGTTAATACAGGCCTGAATAACAAACTTCAAAATCTTCATAGTATAAATCCATCAGTTATAATTATCAATAGATGGATATTAGTATCAATACATAGGGGATTAGCAGAGGAGAACCAAGGTGGAGTAGAAAATGTAGGGACTCATTTGGATTCTCCCAAATTCCTCTCTCAACAGCTTTAAATAACACTTTGGAACTAATTCTGGGGTCTTAGTACACAAAAAAGACGGGGTGAAATAATTTTCCAGCCCAAGACAACTTAGAAAGTTGTCAGGAAAGGTCTGCTGAACCAGGGTGAGAAAGGAGCACATTTCAGTGCTTCCCCAGCAAAAAGGAGTAGCCATTGGGGGAAGTTGAATCAGCAGTAGCAGTGACCACTTCTAGAGCTCTCAGTCCATCAACAGTCAGAAGGAGATTACAGAGGTCCCTTAAAGCAGTGCAAAAAGAAATGAGCAGAACCAGGGGCCATTGTACATCATAACAGCAATATTCCATGATGATAAACTATGAGTGATAACTGTTCTCAGCAATACAATGATTCAAGATAACTCTGAACAATTTATGAAGAAAAATGCTATCTGTCTCTTGAAAAAGAACCAATAGAATCGGAATGCAGATAGAAGCATGCTTTTTTTTAAAAAAAAACTCTTTTTCTTTTTTTTTTTTGAGGGAGGAGGTGCTGTGTTTTTTCTCACAACATGGCCAATATGGGAATATGTTTTGTATGACTGCACCTGTGTAACCTATGTAAACTTTCTTCTCAATGAAGAGGTGGAGTGGAGAGAATTTGGAACTAAAAATAAAAAAAAAATGTTAAAATTTGTTTTTACATGTAATTGGGGAAAAACAATAAACAAACAAACAAATAAATAAACACTGGATTAGTTAATCAAAACTCTTTTCCTACCAGCATTAGCTATCAAAACTTACTTGAACTTAATCCTATTTTACTTAATTCACTTATACAACCACTGATACCTAGCTACTGATAAAATTGAGTATAGGTATCAAAATCATTCTCACATTTGACTCATGTCTCCAGTATCCCCAAAAGAGGGGAAGAGAGTAGAAAGGTATTCTATCTAAAAGTACAATGTAAATCAGGTATGGGACTGCTATTTCCCCCTCTCTCCACCAGAGGTGTTGGATGTGTTCACATGCAGTTGGCAACACAGTTTGAATACAATACAATACAATACAGTTTGAAACAAGATAAATTTTCTCTCTTTTCCCTTCTCTTCCCTCTCTTCCCCTTTCCTTTATCCTTTCCCCTCCCTTTTCCCTTTTTCTTTCCCTTCCCTTTTCGCTTTCTTTTCCCTTTCCTTTTGTGTTACTACCTGAATACCTGGGACATATTTGTTGTTAATTGTTAGAAAACACTGAAGTGCTAATGGGCACAAGTTGTGCTTTTCTCCTTGCTGCCCTGTGAAGGGAGATTTTTAGAAGAGGAAGGATAATTTGGGAAGCAAAGAGTTAGTGTGAGAAGCATGCTTTTTATTTCTGGGCTAGCACTTCTGATAAACAATCGCCTCTTGTGCAGGAATAGAGTCCACTAAATAAGAGCTCAGAAGAATGTACTTGATTTGAGACATTCGGTAGAATATAGACTCCATGAGGGCAGGGGTGTTTTGGTTTTTATGCTCAGCACCAAGCACTGTGGCTTGCATGGAGTAGGTGATAAGAAAATGTTTGGAGCTGATTTGAATCTAGAGAGCTTTAAGGTGAAAATGAAGGAAAGAGGAGAAAAATGCCCAGGTATATTTCCTGAACCAGGTACCACAGAGAGTTTCAGATCCTATGTAAGAAGACTACAAGGGAAAAAGTAATAATTCAGAGAAAACAGATTTTAGAAAGGTGTAATGATGTTGATGATGATATTTGTGGTGTCAGATATCTGTAATACAAATGTCCAGATTTTGGCTAACCAGTGTGACATTCCTGTTTGCAGCCAGCTTCGAGTTTCCCCTTCTCTTCCGCTCCTCCCTCTTCCTTCTACCCCTCCCTTTCTCCTCCTATTCCTTCCTTTCCATACCCCTTCCTTCTCCCCTCCCTATTCTTCCAACCTCCCTTTCCCTGCTCCTTTCCCCCCACCCTTCCTCCCTCCCTTCTCTTTCTTCTTCACCAGAGGAAGACAAATGTGGCCATCATAATTTGACTCTTAAAGGGCCACAGTGAATAGACAAGAAGGATTCTTAATTATTGTGCTGAGCACACCACTTTTTTTGTCCTGCCATCAGAGATCATGGCACAGACAGTGCAGTGTACTAAGTTAGGGTGAGGGTGGTCTGGTCTTACCATTGGGAAGGAAATTATTTTTCTTTCTGTATGTCTCTTTCTACATCTTTGTCTCTGAGGTAGCTAAGTGACACAATGGATAGAGTTCTGGGGTTGGAGTCAGGAAGAACTGAGTTCACTTACTGGCTGTGTGACCCTGGCAAGTTACTTAACCTCTGTTTGCTTCGGTTTCCTCAAGTATAAAATGAAGATTATACTAGCATCCACCTCTCAAAGTTGTGAGATCAAGTGAGTAAATATATTTTTTTCCAAATGCGTTATTAACTTCTGGTTTACATCATTCATTTCAGCCAGATTTTGAGTTGCAATTTTATCCCCATTTCCCCCTACCCACCATCCCAGAATAGCAGTCCCACAGGATATTGCCTCCTTCAATCAGCTCTTTCCCATCTCTTCTCCCATACCCCCTTCGACTTTTCCATTAGGGCAAGGTGGATCTCTGTGCCCCAATGCCTGCACATCTTATCTCCCAATTACATGCAAAATAGTATTAATAATAGTATTTATATATATTTGAAAGATTTAATTTTAAAACTTTGAATTCCAGATCCATTCCCTTCATCCCTTGTCACCCACTCCCGCTGGGAAGATAAGCAATTCAGTATGTGTTGTACATGTGTAGCTATGCAAAACATTACCATAGTAGATATATTGTAAAAGACTGGCTATATTTCCCTCCCACTCATCCCACCACCCACCTGGTCCATTCCCTACTTTGATCCTGTCCCTCTTCAAAAATGGGTGCCTCCAGCCTCCCTTCCCCCCAGCATGCCCTCCCCTCTGTCCTCCCCCCTCTCATCCTCCTCCCCCATCTCCTCCTCCTCCCCTCTACTCTCCTGTAGGGCGAGATATCCCATTTAGTATGTATGTCATTCTCTCCCTGAGCCAAAGGAATATGGTTTTTCCTTTTTGCCTTCCTGTTCTTCCCCTTCCCTGCAACCACTTCCCCTTGCATCTTCTACATGAGATAGTTTACCACCCCCCCATATCTTTCCCCATCTACTCACCACATTCCTCTCTCACCTCTTAACTTCACCCCTTAAATATCATCCCTTCCCACCAAATTCGACCTGTGCCCCTCTATCCATAGATACTTATGTATACTTATAAACATATATACACACATTCGCATATGTATTCATATGCCCATATACCCTTCTTCAACTATTTTAATACTGAGAAAGGTTTCATCAGTTACAGTTATTGTTTTTCCTTGTAAGAATGTAAATAGTTCAACTTTGATAAGTTCCTTTTGATTTCTTTTCCCTGTTTACCTTCTCAAGTGTATCTTGCTTCTTATGTCTGAATGTCAAATTTTCTATTCAACTCTGGTTTTTTCATCAAAAATGCTTGAAAGTCCTCTATTCCACTGAACGACCATATTTTCCCCTGCAATAAGATACTTGGTTTTGCTGGATAGGTGAGTCTTGGTTTTAATCCCAGCTCCTTTGCCCTCTGGAATATCATATTCCATGCCGTTCGATCCCTCAGTGTAGAATCTGCCAGGTCCTGCACTATTCTGATTGTGTTTCCACAATACTGAAATTGTTTCTTCCTGGCTGCTTATAGTATTTTCTCCTTGATCTGGGAAACTGGAAGCTGGCTATAATATTACTAGGAGTTTTCTTTTTGGGATCTTTTTCAGGAGTTGATTGATATATTCTTTCAACCTCTATTTCACTCTCTGGGTCTAAAACATCAGGGCAATTTTCCTTGAGAATTTCTTGAAGGATGATTTCTAGGTTCTTTCTTTGATCATGGTTTTCAGGTAGTCCAATAATTTTTAAATTATCTCTCCTGCATCTATTTTCCAGGTCAGTGGTTTTTCCCATGAGATATTTCACATTGCCTTCTGTTCTTTCAATTGCTTGGATCTGTTTAACAGCATCTTGATTTCTCATAAAGTCACTAGCTTCCATTTGCTCCAGTCTAATTCTGAAGGAATTAATCTCCTCAGTGAGCTTTTGAGATTCTTTTTCCATCTGGCAAATTCGGCTTTTTAAGGCATTCTTCTCCTCATTGCCTTTTTGAGCCTCCTTTGCCACTTGAGTTAGTCTATTTTTTTTTTTTTTTTGCTTTTTGGAGGGTAATTTGGGTTAAGTAACTTGCCCAAGGTCACAAGGCTAGGTTTTTGTTTGTTTGTGTAAAGTGTCTGAGGTTGGATCCGAAATCAGGGCCTTCTGACTCCAGGGCCGGCGATCTATTCAGTGCGCCACCTAGCTGCCCCAGTTAGTCTATTTTTAAGGTGTTATTTTCCTCAGTCAGGCTGTTGACTCTCATTTCATACTTTTCCTGCATCCTTTTCATTTCTCTTCCCAATTTTTCCTCCACTTCTCTTATTTGGTTTTTAAAATCCTTCTTAAGGTTCTCTATGGCCTGTAACCAGCTCGTATTTTCATTTGGGGCTTTTGGTGCAGGAGTTCTGACCTCCCAGTCCTCCACCTGTTCCTTGCTTTGATCCTCTTTGCTACCCAAATAGGAGTCTAATGTTGCATTTTTCTGTTTATTTTGTTTCCTTTGCGTAGGCATGTTGCCACTTAATTACTTGACTTTTGGGCTTGTTGCCATAGTAGGACTGTGCCACCAGACAGGTGAGCTTCTGTCCCAAACATTGGGGTCTTCTCACCTGCTGGAAGTATTAGTTGGGTGCCCTCCCTGAAGCCCCCACACACTCTGGCAAGCTGGTCACATACCCCAAGACCTCCACCCCAGACAGTAATCCAGATCCAAGAAGGTTAAAGCAAGAGCTATTACCCCCAAAACTGATCTCCAGATCCCCCTACAGTCTGAAGGCCGGGAGCTGAAGCTGCAACTGAAGCTGCAAAATGGAGGCTGTGCTGCCACTCCTCAGAGGCTTCTAGACCCCAGGGGAAGAAGCTGATGGGCTCCCAAATACTGGTCCCAAAGTCCATAGGGCACTAACCTTTCACTTTGTCCCAGGCATCTATGTGTTGGTTATTCTGGAAAAACCATGCAGCTGGTATTCTGGGGTCCCTCCAGCAGGCTGCTGGCCCTGCCGCCCTGGGGCTAAAACCTCCGACTCATGTGGTCCTGGGTTCAGCTCCCAGAGCGCCTTGCCTGGCTGTCAGGCTGTCCACAGTGTGTCTGTGTCATTCTGTGGATGCTTGAGCTCCAGATGTTGTTCAGAGTCCCCTTTTACATCATTTTGAAGTGGTGTAAGCTGGTATGCTGTGGAAGTGCTATTTCTACTCTGACATCTTGGCTCCGCCAGTGAGTAAATATTTATAAAACAATTATAGACTAGGTACCTGCTTCCTTCCTTCTCTGTGTCTGTGTCTGTGTGTCTAGAGAGACACACTCTACTCTCACTTCATTTCCATTTTCTCTACCAGAAAAATGATCTTTGGACAGGGAAGGAAAGATAAATAGCAAATAATGAATTAAAATCTAAGATAAATAAGGAGGTAATAGTATAAAATAAACGTGCTTTCTTAAGTATTCAGTTGTCCTCAATGAGGTCATGTTACTAGATATAGATGATTGACATCCAAGGGGACTGAAAGATCTGGCAGATATAAGAAATAAGACACTTTCATCAGTCAATAAAAGATCATGGAAGACAGGAGAGATGCCACAAGATTGGAGAAGGGTAAATGTTAGTGTCTTCCAAAAAAGGAAGAGAACAGAGACTGAAGACTATAGTCTGGTGAGCTCAATTGCTAGCAAAATTATAGGATGTATTAATCAAAGGAGAGTAACATATTGGAGTGGAGAGATAACTGGCCTCAGAGTCAGGAGGAACTTGGTTTAAGTCTTGCCCTGACATCTAAGCAGGAGGAGACAGAAGTGAGTGATGGAGAGATTAGGCCCATCAGAGCCAATTGAGAAAGTGCAAAGTTCTAGATTCTCACCATATATTTCCTTCTCCTTTAATCAAGACAGGCACAAGGTCTGAGATAAGAGTGATTTCCCCTGACCTTTTGAGGTATCCATTCTGAATGTTTTTGCCAGTGACCTGGAAGCAAAATAATACATAGGACAGCATAAGTTATGGGTATGTGATGTAAGCAATGGCTTCCATCTTGACCTAGAAGGCTGAGGTCTCTAGTTCTGGGAAAATCATCCTCAGGTCACAGGCTAGTGACCATGAAGAAGATATCTGTTGTCAGATCCCCTTGCAGGGGACAATTTCATAAGGAAGACATTCTAGTTAGATATCCAAGGGAGTCCAATCTACCAAGGTTGGAAATCAGAGTTGAGGAGTGAGTGAAAGGAGAGAAAATGGAGACAGCAAAAATACAGCTTTTCCTAGGCATTTGGTTGTAAAAGAGAGGAGAGATATAAAATGATACCTTGAGGGGGTGATAGGATCAAGTGAGTGGTGTTTTATGTGTGTGTGTATTTGTGTGTGTGTGTGTGTGTGTGTGTGTATATTGTGTATGTATGAAAAAGAGTGTTCAGATGGGGAAGATCTTTGAATACTTATAAACATCAGATAATGAGTCAATGGCTAGAGAGAGATTAGAGATGAGAGCTGTTTTTTTTTTTTAAAGCAATTGGGGTTAAGTAACTTGCTCAGGGTTACACGGCTAGTCATTGTTTATGTGTGGGTGCTCATTTTCTGAGGCCGGATTTGATCTCAGGTCATCCCAACTCCGAGGCCGGCGCTCTTATTCACTGCGCCACCTAGCCGCCCCTTTAGGGCAATTGGGGTTAAGTAACTTGCCCAAGGTTACACCGCTAGGTTTTTGTTTGTGTAGATTAAGTGTCTGAGGCCGGCTCGGAACTCAGGTCCTTCTGACTCCAGGGCCGGCTCTCTATTCACTGAGCCACCTAGCCGCCCGATGAGAGCTGTTTAATGTCCCTAGTTCCTTTAATCCTAGTATGAGATGACCTCAAGGTTCCATCACTCAAGGTCCTACCTTGGTTATCCTTTAGATGCTCTCTGTCTTATCAGTGTCTGTTGTAAAGTGTGGTAGCCAGAACTGTACACAATACTGCAGATGTCTGACTAGGTCAGAGGACAATGGGAATGTCACCTTTCTTGTTGGACTCCATGCCTGTCTTCATGTTGCCTTTTCTTAGTAGTCAGTGATCGCTGTCCCATTGTCTCCAAGCAGAAGACCTATCCCTTTTTTGATCCTCCTTTCCCTCCCAATATGGCAACACTCACCCTCCCTTTTTGTTGACATGGATTTTCCTCACAAGTCTCCATTCTGAACTGTAGTACTCCTAGCACTATTTTTACAGGACTCTGCCACAATCTTCTTTTCATCCTGTTACCTGTCCTTGTTTTTGTCTTCTGGACATTTCTTTTAAAAAAATCAAAATTACTTGATAAGTTAGTTCCTTTCACATCCGTAATGGTCCTTTTGGCAATGCCCATTTTTTCCCTCCTCATTGAAATATGTTTTTCATTATGTCTTGAGAATTTCATTCATGGCTCATGGATTGACACCTCCTGTAGATTTTTAGGTCACAGGACCCAGTCTATCCTTCCTCTGAACCTTTTGAAATCTGCATTTCCAAAATATGGGGTACAATCGGAGAGATTGTCCATCTACCTGTCTCTGTTTCTGTCTCTCTGTCTGTGTCTGTCTTTCACTCTGTTTGTCTCTGTCTCTCTCCCTTTCTATCGATTTGGATCTAACTCTGGAACTGGAATCATTAGCCCACAAACTTGAGATCTCCCATCACTCAGCTGGTTTACCATTCAATTTCCTCCATTTATTTAAAATCCTCAGAAGCATGGTGACCATTAGTTTGTTTGGTTAGCCAACAAATCATTCCCTTCTTGATCTAGTCAAAGAGGCTCACACTTCATAAAGAGATCATGGGGTGTAGACCATCTTGTTTACACATTAAAAGCTGCATCATGCTTTCACACAGGTTACATTAATTGAGGTGGAGGAAACCCCTCCTTTATACTCTCCTCCAGTTAAACATTCGCTGTTCCCAGTAAATCAGCTGGAATGCTCTTGGCAAAGTTCATAGTCCCAAATTCTGAAAGGCTTGTTAGTGACTTAGGGAGGGAGGTTGGAGCATTTGTCCTTCTCTAGTGCCTTACACTGAAGTCTCAGAAAGGTCTGTTTGGCAGAATTAACAATCAGGAAATAATGTTTTCTGTATTTCCAAAAATAGCGATATGACTCAGCAAACATGTTTTACATAATTCTCTCTTAGTTTTTCCTTTCTGTGGCAAACTCATTTGAGAACCCCAGTGGCAGTTGGGACTCTACCACATTATCTGGTAATGCTTTGACAAGGTATTCTCGGTTAGAACAGCAGCCGTTTCATCTTTATGAGTTTTAGTTCCTCATTTGTACAATGAGAGGGTTGGACAAGGTGGCCAAGATTGTCCCTTTTTCAGTGCTACCAGCAGGTGGCAATAGATCCACAGTCATGCCTCCATTACAATTCCCTCCAGATCTTGGATTTGCTGGAGATGGGGCAAAGAACATTGAATTTGGAGACAGGGGACCTAGGTTCAGATTCCGCTTCTGACAATCACTTTCTGACCCTGGACAAATCACTCACTTAATCTATCAGGAGGTTAGGGATGAGTTCAGTCTCCTTTGTCCACCCCCCCTCCCCCCCTCCCCCGTCCTGTTCTTTACCTCAACTTCCCTCTTTCTGTTGATGACTCCACCATCCTCTCAGATTCCCTTGGAACTGGCATGGAGTCTTCCCTTGTCCAGATCTCCTACCCCAGACAGCCAGCCCCTCAATTCTGTTCCAATTGCCTTTACAGTATCACTCACAATTTCTTAGCTCAGACGACCACTATCCTGGTCTAGACTCTCATTACTTCTCACTGGTGCATCTGACCTGCCTCCCTTGCTCCCTCCCTCCCCCTGCCCATTCTTGGTTCCCTTTTATAGCAGTTATAGGGTTGTTCAAACTATTTCACTAGTGCAGAGAGTGCTTTGATGTTAAAAACACACTTCCAGAGCAGTGAACAGAAGGTATCACATGTGCCCCAAAGCTGAACAAATTAATTTTGGAGGACTGAAGGACTAACCCAGACATTAAGGGCATGTATGCTGATCAGGAAAGTGATGGAAGGGTCTTGTTGCTTAATAGACCTCTTTCCTCAAGCTCTCATTACAGTACTATCTCTTATGTGTGTAGGTTTGTATGCATAGATAGTATATACATAAATGTCTGTCTGTCTATCTCTATCTATCTATAACTATCTATCTATCTATCTATCTATCTACCTATCTCTCTCTCTCTCTTTGCATACAGAAACCTGAGTTTCTCTCCATCTGTGGGTAAACCCATTTCTGGGATAATCATTATAAAGATAATAGCTAGTATTTATATAGTGTTTTAAGTTTTTCAAAGTGTTTTACAAGTATAACATCATTAGATCCTCACAACAATCCTGGGAAGGAGGTGCTGTTATCATACCCATTTTACAGAGGAGAAAGCTGAGCCTGAGGGAGGTTAAATGCCAGCTTGTGAATGTCACACAGCTAGTAAGTATCTCAGCAGATACTTTCTTTACTTTCCTCTTTGGCTGGGCCATCTCCAGTTGTCCTGGTCTATATCTGTCCCCTGGACCCAGATAGCTCCTGAGGAGAGAGAGGTTGGTGATTTTGCATAATCCTTCCTCACTTAAATCCAATTCACTTGCCTGTCCTGGCATCACCTCCCTGATGTTAACATGGTTTTCTTCAAGAATGAGGGACAAACAATAACCTCTTTGCAACCCTAACACTTAACACTGTGCTTTGCTTATATTAAGCACTTAAATAAATGCTTCTTTCATTCCTTTGTTCATTCATTCATTTACTTGGCTTTCTCAAGTAGCTTTTCTTATTACACACTTATCCATTAGAGAATGGCATATATTTTGAAACTCACATTGTTTGCCAAAGACCCTACCTCTCCCCTCCTTATGACCTTCTTTCGGGAAGCTTTCTTTTGAAAACACCTACTTTAGCAGAGAAAGAAACCCCTTCAGTGTAAGGAGGGAGCAGTTTACAGGATCATTTTCTTGTTTTTCAAAAGTAGAGAACTACATCTGTATCAGATAGAAATGTATACAGTTATCCCTTCTATATCATGTCTTTCCCTATTGTCGTTTCGACATTTCATGGGTCACCATAAGAAACTAAATAGGAATTTTGGGGGTGTCTTGTATAAATTGAAGATGACATGTAAAGGTCAGCAGATTGCACAGAAAAAGTATTTTTACTAAAATTGACCTAATATAGCCTATGACCAAACACTTAACCAAAGTTTTATAATAAGGTTCTGTAAACACCCCATAAAAGAAAAAAAATTTAGACCTCCTCTGGTACAAAGGGAGGGCCAAACATTTTATTCAGATTTTCCAGATTGTGTGTGTGGGCTGGGTTAAGGGGAACAGGGAGTGGTGGTGGTGTGTATGCCATGTCCCCGACCCCCACGATGTGAAAGGATAACTGTATACATATGTGTAGGTTAACACCTGTATTATGAATTTTATAACAATTTTCTGTAAAAGGCAATAATAATACTTTCATTCCTGCTGAAATATCGACTGTCTTGTTCAAGAGTTTTTTCATCTTACCTTGCAGTTTCGGGCTGAGAAAATTCTCTTCTGACCAAGATCTTTTTCAATGTGAAATTGCTAAAATAGATGAAGGAATTTCACAAAGATATTATATGAACAAATTTCTGTACTTTTATATGCAATAATTTTAGTAGAGCAGCTAGGTGGTACAGTGGACAGAGTGCCAGGCCTGGAATCAGGAAGACTCATCTTTCTGAGTTCAAATTTGGCCTCAGACACTCACTAACCATGTGATCCTAGGCAAGTCACTTAACTGTGTTTGACCCAGTTTCCTCAACTGTAGAAATGAGCTGCAGAGGGAAATGGCAAACCATCCCAGTATCTTTGCTCCAGCCCCTTTGCCAAGGAAACCCCAAATGGGATCATGACAAGTCAATGACTAAACATGACTGAACAACAACAAAAACAATAGCATTTTAGTAGAATTGTCTTAGATGACTTTAATACCTTTTTTTCTTTTTTCAGGATGGTGGTACCCTGGACATTAATAGGGAAGTCAGGACAGGGAAAGTGTTTGGAGGGAAATTTACTGAGTTCAGTTTGGACCATGTTGAATTTCAGATGTCTGTGGGACAGCCAGTTTGTGATGTCCAGTTGGTGACTAAAGATTGGAGACTGGAGGTCAAGAAAGAGGTTAGCACTTGATAAATAAATATGATAATCATCTACATAGAGATTAGAAGTGTACCCTGTGGAAATAGATTAGATGACCAAGTGAGATGGGAAAGAGGAAGAAAAAAAAGGTGGAGCCTAGGAGAGAATGTTGGAGGATACTACACAAGTTAACTGGAGGTCAGAGGAGAGGTTAACACTTGGTAAATAGACCTGAAAATCATATTCATAGAAATTAGAAGTGAATCCATGGAAATAGATGAAATGACCAAGTGAGATGGTAAAGAAGAAGAAAGGGGGGTGGGGTAGGACAGAGCCTTGGGAGATACTTCACAGGTTAGCAGGCATGACCTGGATGAAGTGTTCCCACAGGAGACTCAGAAAGGTTGGAAAGATAGGTAGGAGGAGAAGCAGGATAGGACAGAATATTTAGGAGGAGTATAAAATCTGCAGAGAGGTCAAGAAAGATGAAGATTGGATAAATCAATTCTAACCCCGAGTATTCCAACAGTCTTCACTATTTGAAAACTTTTCCTTTAGACTGTATGCATTCTGCTATAAAAATCAGCTGTTTCCCCTTTGATCTCTTTGGAAGGGCAGGTTTATTGCTTAGAACAGCATAGTTCCTCATTCAGTAAATATTTGTTAATGATGATGACTTGTATTTTTTTGTACAAGAACCCTTAAAAAGATTAAATTACCCTGAGTTTTGATGGTTTCCTAAGGTTAAACCTTTCCTTAAAGGTCTCCCTCCTCCCTTGCTTGAACTTTGAATCACTTTTGTTATTTGCTTCTGAAAATTCTCAATTTCTCTGAAGTTGTGAACTCCACTAAAAATAGAACTCTGTGAAGACTCTCATTAGTGCTAACTACAGTGGGAGAATGGCAGACCTGTGTCATTTTTTGAAACTGAATCAATAATACTAGAGTTGGAATCACATGTATGCCTACTGCTGTTTGAGTCATAACAAGAGAATGTTCATTTGTGAACTTCTCTGTGAAAGGCAGCCATGATTTGCCTTGAAAACTTCAGTGCCCAGTTTAGTGCAGGCCTGGAAGACAGCAGAGAGAGATTAAACTAGAGTGAATATGGAACTGAGTTTTAATTCCTCATAGATCCAGGAATATGACACATCTTCCTTGGTCAGAGACATTTCCTGAGAATGTTTCATTTGCACCTATAAATATATACAGTCATATTTGAGAAAGACATTTCACAATTGCTAGAAAAGTATGTAATAAGTCAGATTGTTTCAGCAAAGTATATTAATACTAGAGTTATGACTTTTAAAAAACACTATCGTTTGCTGGTTTATTCAAAAGTATTCATCTTATTTAAAAAAGGTATGGTAGGGGTGGCTAGGTGTCGCAGTGAGTAGAGCGCTGGCCCTCGAGTCAGAAAGACCTGAGTTCGGGATCTGGCCTCAGACACTTAACACACACAAACAAAAACCTAGCCGTGTGACCTTGGGCAAGTTACTTAACCCCAATTGCCCTCCAAAAAGCAAAAATAATAATAACAATAATAAAAAAATAAAAAAGGTATGGTAGAAAGAGGTGGGAGATGATGGTGGCTGTGGCAGGCTGGTGCTGGTAACAGGATGTTGGCATTAGTATTAGGAGATCTGCACATTTCCCACTGATACAACAGTCTGCCAGATAAGTTAAAATAAAAAAATCTGCTGGTGCCTGGAAAAATTCAGCATACTCTTTCCACTGGATACTATGCACCAACAAAGAAAATTGTGAGTATCTAAAGACTCTAGCTGGAGATGTTCACGTGGTTAGAGGAGAATGGGAAATATTCAGAAGGTTGAGACTGTTAGGCAGCTCAAAACTGATTTGAGACATGGTCATCACCTTGTTCCGTGGGGCAATTATGGCCAGCTTAGCGTTGCTACAAAGGCAGTCTAATGTGGATATTCTCATGTCAGCACACACACACTCACAGAAACAAATTTGAAGGCTTTGAATGTGAAAATTGATTCAATGTTAATCCAGGATCTGCTACTGGAGCCTACAATGCTGTGGAAACAACCATCATTCCCTTATTTCTATTGATGGATATCCAGGCTTCTGCAGCTGTCACTTCTCTGTATCAGCTAATTGGGGATGATGTGAAAGTGGAACATATTGAAAGTAAAAAATCCTAAAACAGGCAGTGTTCAGTGGTTTTTTGTTCCATTCCCTTGTTTTAATCAAATACTTAAGCATTCAAAAGCCACAAAATTGTTATATTTTTAAAGTCCTGCGCATTAAAAACTCACATCATATTTGGTGATTTGCTACAACCTTATTGTAAAGTATAAGAATGTGTTTAGTTAATAGGCCATGATTTCTAAGGAATAACTTATACCACTTGATAAACGGATGTATGTAAAAAACAAGTTTAAATTCTGTAAGTACTTTCAATATTAACAATTCCAGCCTTTGTTAACAACCTGGTGCATGAATCGAAGATTTCAAGACTGCCTCATTGAATACACTGTCCTCCTCTTTTTTACTGTAATAAACAGTAAAAAACTTCACTTTTCACTTTTGAAAAATGTGTTGCAGAAGTGGAGAAACCCTTTGAACTACAGATCTTCAGGAAGAAGCAGCTATGGATGAACATGTCCAAATTCACCCTTAACCCTACCCAGTGCTTCAACTTTATACATTTTTGGGGGGATTTATTTATTTATTCCTGGATCTATTTTCCAGGTCAGTGGTTTTTCCCATGAGATATTTCACATTGCCTTCTATTCTCTCAATTGCTTGGATCTGTTTAACAGCATCTTGATTTCTCATAAAGTCACTAGCTTCCATTTGCTCCAGTCTAATTCTAAAGGAATGGATCTCCTCTGTGAGCTTTTGAGATTCTTTTTCCATCTGGCAAATTCGGAAAAGCAAAGATTCTTAACTTAGGGTCTGTGAACTTGTTTTAAAAAAGTTTTGGATAACTGTATTTCAATAAAATTTGTCTCTTTTGGAATCCTATGTGCTTTATGCAGTTAAACACATGATTCTGAGAAGGGATCTATGGGCTTTGCCAGTCTGCTAAAAAGAGTTCATGACAAAAAAAAAGTCATGATATACACAAAAGAGATTTGAGAACCTCCATGACTGAAAGGAAGCAGAAGCAGTAGATGTAGCTAGGCACCTGCATTACTGAAAGTGGGGAAGCCCTACCTTATAAACTGGAACAACTGGCCATTTTTAGTGTAGACATATGGAGAAAGGTGAGGCTGGGCTCTTCCTCTGTTGGGGGATAAGGAGGATGAACCCAGAGTGGCAATAGAGGGGACTTGTCTAGTGCCATCATATAGGGGAAAGGCCAGAACACTGAGAAGAGAAGGATTCAGGGCTCAATGACTAGGGCAGGTACCATAAGAGAGCCCTGATGCCAGTGGCTTCCCATTAAATGCCCTCCAAGGGCAGGGGAGACTTTTTGATGTTGGTGTCAATTGGATGGAACCAACCTCCCACCTATGGATAGCTGGAGCTAAACAGAACAGGCTAGAGAAAGGGGAGTCAGGATTCAAGCAGAAATTTAATTTCAAAGTGAGGGAAATGGTTTGCAAGCCACATGTGCCAGGGCCCTGCCCCTGGGTCGAGGAGCATTTGCTCCTCGTGGTTAAATCTTAACATTTAAACCAATGGCTCTTCAGTGAGCTGTAGCCCTGACAATGAGGGGTAACAGAAATGTGACAGGTTTGTTTCAAAGCAGGGCTTCATGACCCCAGCATAGATACAGCAGGTGCTGGTCTGAGCTCAGAGAACACCTGGTATTGGTCAAAGTAGGATAATAATTATATGAAACAATTCTGGGATTTTGCTGTGTCTTAGATCATTCAGAGGGAGAGTGCAAAGGATTGTTGTTATGCCAAAGTGGGGCACAGCTTGCTTGCTGGGCCTTAGTTCTAGGCCAGGGTGGCTCCTAATACCTTGATAATCCTCAGCATTCACATTATCCCTTTTGTTATATTGTAGAACCCAGGAGTCATTACTGTTTTAGGATTTTCATTCCTTTATTGGTCGTCGTTGGAATCATTTGGTGTCTACCTTTCAGGAGAGGTAAGATGCTTAAAGGCTTAAAGGGTGCTCTCTGGGAGGGGTAGGAGGGAGCATGGAGCTGAGTGGAGAGGGGCACTGCAGGGCTTTCACACTGTGAGGGGCTATGGCCTCTGAAAAGGGGCTCTGTGCTGTGTGGGATGCTGTTCTCCAGAGAAGGTCCCCCTGACATGCAGGAGCAGACAAAGGTGCTGTGTCAGCACTTAGGATGGTGTTAAAGTGAGTACTTTGTTTGGACTTTAAAAAGAGGCAGTGTAGGGCAGTGGGGAAGGCACTGGACTTGGATCTGGAAACCATGGATTTTACTCCTGGCTCTCCACTTTCAGAACTATTTGACTTTCAGCAATTCCCCCAAGTTCTTTGGGCCTCAGTCTCCCCATCTGTACAATAAAGGTGTTGGACTGGATGGGCTCTTCAGGGATCTTTAAAGGTCTGATTGATTCTGTGAATTCCGAAGGGTCTAAGATTTCATCCATCTCCATGATGGACCATGAGGGTCCTTTACTTCTAGGTAGACAGTCTTTCAGTGACTGTCTGCAGCTGGAAACAGTCCCCCCCCCCCCCAGTTTCCAGTTCTCTGGGCATGAGATTCTTGGCACTTGACCAGGCTGGTCCTTAGGTAAGGGGTGCATAGCCCTCTTTAGGCCCACATTCAAATACATTTTACGTTTGTGCTCTTTGACAAGCCAGTATGGCCATCTCCATGCTGAAATTGGTCAATTCTGCAGGATTTAGAAGAGCAATGGCAATCAAGATGGTCCTAATTCTAGTCTGCATTTTAATTTGAAGAGAAGTTTTATCCATCCATGCATTATCATGGTATCTTCACAGCAGTCCTATGAGGTAGTTAGCAAATATACTCCAAAACTCATTCCCTAGATATGGAAACTAAAGATCAGGGAAGTTAAGGGACTTGGCCAAGGTCACACAGTGAGTTCATGAGGTTAGCCTTTCTAATTCTTCCTGCTCTCCCAGGCTGCCTCTGCTGTGTGCTGAAGAAGAAGTAGGGATATAAAAGTGATAACCTGAGAGACACAGCAGGTCACTGATGCCAGACAGCCAGCTCCGATGAAGGGAGTGATGGGATAGAGGGTGCCAGGTGCTCCTCTGACTCAGCTGATGATCCTTGGCAAGTCATTGTCACTCCCTAGGCCTTAGTTTTCCAGTTTGGAAAGTGTGAGTCTTTGTCTTTGCAATCTGTTTTTTACCCTTTTTGAGGCAAGCCCTTAGCCATACCCTTTCCCTAGGACTCATTTACTGATGAGGTGCAGGCTCTGGGAACCCCGTTGAACTCTGATTGAACTGTCCCATTTGGTGAGGCATTTGAATGAGGTCATAAGTCTTTCATTGTGGCTCAGACCAAACCTTTGTTACTAGCTTGGCCCTCCATTGTCCATCTACTTCCCACCCTTGAGCCTATCAAAATATCTACACCGAAATCAACTGTTATCTGACCTTATCTGACTCCTCCAGAAGACCCTCCCCAAACTCCTCTTCTAGAGGACCCCTAGATTCCTCCCAAAACCTTTCTGTATATAAGATCCCATCTTGTGAGAGCATCATTGAATTTTCTAGCACAGACTTACTCTGTGTCTGATGCAAGCAAATTTTTAATAAACTTTACTTTTCTTTGGCTGAAAGAAGGCTTGAGTTGGATTCATTAGGCAGGACCCAGTGTGTTGGTATTTTCGGGGCTCAAGCACCCTTAACTCTAGACATCATCATTTTATGCTATCTCTCTTCATTCACTAGTTTTAAATTTTGCTCTGGGGCAATGATTTCTGTGTTTTCAGAGTCAGAGGGGGGGATTGCAGCAGCCACAGTTCACTCTGCCATCCTGGTCCCTGGAAGTTCAGACAGGTGTTTTTTAAATTTCCAGGCTATGAGATGACAGCTCCGGGAGTAGCTGATGTGCTGCTGCTGCCACAGGCCCTGCATTAGTCTCTTACCTAATTCCAAAAGCTCCCAGCCCTGGGGTGACAGGCCTGGGAATGGCCCTTGGAGTTGGTGGGTCAGTTTGCTGCTGGGTCCCTCTCCTTCCAGCCCCCCCCCAGCACCCTGATGCTCTCCTCCCCGCCCCCGCAGCACCCTGACGCTCTCCTTCCCGCCACTGTGACCTCCACTGACAGCTCTGGGAAGCATTTCATCTTTTGGAGGATAGCTTTAATTGTTAGGCTTTCCCCTTCCCCCTCCTACCTAGCTGTCCTATCACTCCTTTTCCTTCATCCAGGGATTATCTCATATACCTTCAGCTCCCGGGAGAATGAGATTTTTAAAAACGTACTTATCTACCCAACAATTTTCTTAGCAGCTGATGCTGGAAGAAGTTGGTAAAACTTGGTAGAATGAATGGATTGGTCTTTCCGGGGAGGTGGCCACTAAACAGAGGGAATTTTTCGATTACTGTTTTTGGTAGGTTGAGGGCAAACAGATTTTCCCCTGCCCTCTGCCTGAAGTCTGATTTAGTGGGGTAGACACCCCACTAATACAACTGAGGCGTCTGAGACCCCTCAGTCACCCTCAACCCGAGCCAAGGGTGTGGTTCCTGTTTATAACACAGATTGTTGGAGCCACAGGTGAGAGTTGGGTGGAATAGGTGGAAAGCAGCCCTGAAAAGGGCTCATTTCAGAGGTCCTGGTCTTCCCTGAACACACCCTACACCTCTCCCCCTCATATAACGTTGTGGTATCACTCCTTGGCTTTTCTTCATCCAGCGACCACCCCCAGAGCCTTCAACTCCTCTGAGAATAAGATGATTTTTTAATGACACCTGCCTCTCCAGTTACTGCCTTACAGACACGGGAAGAGCTCAGTACAACTTGGTAGAATGAATGATTTCCTCTTTGAGGGGCTCCCTTTAGGGCACTTTAGTGATTTTAGTTTTTGGTAGGTTGCTCCTTCTGGACGGGTGGTTCTGTTATTTAAAAGAGGAGGCTGCTCTCCACACCTCCAAGTGCTAAATGCGCAGTTGGGTTGATTTTTTTTTTTAAACAAATTTAAAATAAAGAAGAGACTCCGAACCTCCTCCCAGGCTGGAATCATGATTATGCGCTTTCGTGGTCACTTCCCAGCAATCGCTGCCGCGTTTTTCTGAGTGCTCCAGTGAGTCTGTACTACAGGTAGAGAAGGAGACGGGTTTGGATAGGACAGCTCAAACAGCGGCCTGGCCACACCCTTCCTAGGCCCGCTTTCTCAAACCTTATTGAGGAGGGAGGAGGCAGAGCATTTTGTAGCCTGCTGGGAGGGAATTTCTGGGTCACTTGGCCACAGGACCTCCCCCTCGACCCCCGGTCCGCCTACGTGGGCTTCCTTGGGCCCCCAGTCTTTGAGTTTCTCTCCAGATTTGTCCAAGAGCGATGGGAAACCCCTCTTTTTTTAAAACACCGGGTGGTATATAAAGGAAGAGGTTCAGAACCTCTTTCCGGGCTGGAACCATCGTTACAGCTCTTCTTGGTCCCTTCCCGGCAGCCGCCGAGATGCTCTTGGGAGTGCTCTTCGTTCTGTGCGGGGCCCAAAAGGTTCTAGGTAAGGAAGGAGGTGAGTGGGGTTTCGAGTTCTCAAAAGCCTGACCGAGATGGCTCTGGGAATGGGAGGGGTCGCACGCCACCCTGACTGGTCTCGTGGTGTTCTTTTTGTCCGCAGTCTTGGAGGGTCTCTAAAGATTTGTCCAGGCGGGATGGGCAGCCTGATGCTGAATGAGGTTGGCTGCCTCAATTTACCTCCGTCTCTTCCGATTCCTTGACTGCACTGACGGTTTGAGGTGCGAGATTTTAACAATCAATTACGAATTCTAGACTCTAGAGTATTCTAGCCCAATGCCCCTCCACCACCCCGTTCCCCAATTTATTTATTTATTTTTAGCTTTCAACATTCATTTCCACAAGAACTTGAGTTACAAATTTTTCTTCCCATCTTTCTCCTACACCCCACCCCAAAATAGCGAGGCTACTGAATAACCCTTTCCCCAATCTGTTCTCTTATATCCTCTCCCCTCCCCCCCACGCCTTTTTTTTTAATAGTGAAGGAAAGAGGTCCAGAAGGGGGAACACGTGACAAAAAGAGCAAGTTCCAGAACTGTAATTGGAATCTAGGACTTCTCCGGTCTTTCCCCCAGCTACTCCTCCCCAACCCCCACCCAGCCTAGAAACCAGAACTGGAAGGGAGGTACGTTTAAAAAAAGGGATTCTGTCCTGGTGTTCCAGTCTGAAGAGAATCCTGGGCGCCCACTCCTGTAAAATGGGGCATTTAGACTAGATAAGCTTCATTTCCAGAGGAGAAAAATGAAGTCCAGAGAGATTTCATAGTACCTAGTAAATGACAGATGATTGTACGTGAACCTGGTTTTCATTATAGTCGTCCTTCAGCTTCAGAGCAGACAGAAACGGAGCTCTGGTGTTCTGTCCAGGAGTCTAGAGACCCAGAATTGAGCCCTTTCCCTAAGGGACTTTACAAGTTAGGAAGACGGGTAGGACGCAGAATAAAAAATAATCTGAGGGTTGGAAGGGAATTAAAAGTTTAGGTAGTAACTCTCCTTGCAAAATGTCTAAAAGGTCGTCTCCCAGCCTCTTTTTGAAAGACCGGCATTGACGGCTCAGCAAGGTATTTCATCTCTTGGAGAACAGCTTTAATTGTTAGGCTTTCCCCCCTCCCACTCATATTAAGCTGTCCTATCACTCCTTGGCTTTCCTTCATCCAGGGAGTATACCATGTACCTTCAACTCTGGTGAGAATGAGAGTTTTTAAACGTATTTGTCTACCCAACAATTTTCTTAGCAGCCAGTGCTGGAAGAAGTTGGTAAAACATGGTAGAGTGAGTGGATTCGTCTTTCCGGGGGAGATGGCCGGAGACAGAGGGCATTTTTCTATTTCTGTATTTGGTAGGTTGAGGGCAAACAGATTTCTCCCCTGCCGCCTGCCTTCAGGGCGTCAGCTCCTCCTGGCACTTGCGTTTACTGCACTTCTCGGGAAAGAAGGGCAGCTGCTTTCCCTTTAAATTGGAAGATGGGTAGCCGTTTTCCTGCCTGCCTGTGCCGCGGAGACTCTTAACTAAAGACTTAAGTCTCAAAGTGGAGTCACAGTTATGGCTTGTTCACTCTTGAGTCACTCTTCCCAAGCAGGAGAGCCGCCTTCACTGGGGAACTTCATAAGCATTGCATTGCTTCACAAAATTCTGTCCGGTTTACTCCTCTCCAAGGTCTCACCTGGACCACTGCAATGACCGCCTTATTGGTCTCTCTGCTCCCCTCTAATGCATCCTCTATATAGCTGTCCACGTAAGGTGGGGGATTACTCAGTCAGAGTGCCTTTATGAAGTGCTTCCTATGTGCCCTGCTCTGGGCCAAGTGTTGGGGGCACAAAAACCAGAAAAACAAGGAGGGCCCTGCTCTGGAGGAGCTAGCATGGTGATGAGGAAGACAAAACTTTATAAAGGGGACCTGGACAGGGGCTGAGGACAGAAAAGTGTCCCTGAGGGGGATGGAGCAGGCCAGAGGATAAGGCAGAAATGGAGAGGGAGTGAGCAGGCATCATGTGCCTGTTAAGAACTCTGAGGTCATCCAACTCCTCCCTTCCATGACCTTCAGCTTCAATCTACCTTAGCCAGTGGCAGGGATGGCCACACCTTGGATGTCACCCACATTCATAAGTGGGTCACTTCTCTCCATGATTTTGAAGTCAGAAATGACCTTTGTCACCATCTAATGTTTTCCATCTCTCCCTTAGTCTCCTTCTGCCAAACCTGGTCTTCATCCTCATAGTAACCTCTAGTGCCTCCATCCTCAGTGTACTCCTAGTCTATCCCCTCTGCCCTGGACTCACATTTGTGTCTTCACAGTCTTGACTGGTGTAGGAAGCCCAAAAGCCTGATCCAGGATTCAGGTAATTCTTGATATCCTGCTCCAAACTGACTCCTGGTTCTCCTTTGTGATGTGGCTGCATAATAAAGAATTTACCTGAATGCTGAGATCAAAGGCTCTGCCCAATTCTAGGATTTTAGCCAGAAGGTGTTAAATCCCTATTAGATTAGACACATTCTGTTACAACATGGACACTACATAATCTCCTGTACTAAACAGTGATAAGAAAAATAGTTGCATTCTCTCCTCTCTTTGCTCTATAAAAACCTTGTCCAAAGAATCAATTAATGGAATTCTATCCTGAACTGGTGTTTAGTTAATCCTCATCTCCTCTCTGCTCACACTTGGTTCAGGCAACCAAGTGGCTCCTGGCATTCTGGGGTTGCTAGGAATCCAACAAATCAAACAATCCTCCACCTTAAGCGATACAATGTAATTTGAAAAATCCAATTTCACCTGGACCCTTGCTGCTAAAACTTTTATTCCTCCTTGAGTTTTGTTTTTCCCCTCTCCTCAGTGACTTCTCTTCCCATCCCAAACCTCCAGTGGCTCCTGACCTCTCTCTCTCCTCTCTCAGCACATTTCCTTACATTCTAATTCCTTTTAAAAACAATGCTTCAAAGCTGAGAAGTCCATCTTCCCCATTCTCTGCCTCCAGAAGTCTATACCCGTTTGCCCATTCTCTGCTCCTTCATTTTTGGTTGCTGGGTGGTACAGAGGATGGTGCACTGGGCTGGGAATCAGGAAGATTCGAGTTCAAATCTGGCCTCAGCTGTGACCCTGGACAAGTCCCATCAGCTTTGTCTGCCTTAGTTTCCCCAACTCTTGAATTGGGATAACAATGACTCCTACCTCCCAGGGTTGGTGTGAGGACCATTTGAGATCATATTTGTCAAAGCACTTATCTCAGTGCCTTGAACATAAGAGGTCCTTAATTAATGCTTATTCTCTTCTCTTCTCTCCCTTCCCTTCCCCGCCTCCAAACCCTCTGGATGTGCCTCATCCCACTGTCTCTCATCTTCAGAAGCTTTTTAGGTTCAGGAATGGCTTCTCCTGGGGAGTGACAAGAGCTGAGTTTGGAAAGAAACTAGGAATTCTAATAGGCAGAGGTGAGAAGGGAGTGCATCCTAGGCATGAAGGACAGCTTATATGAAGGCATGGAAACTAGAGAGAGATAAACCTCTTTCTTACTTCCACGTTTGATCACTTGACCTGAGTTTAAATCTCACCTCATGTACTTAATAGCTGTGTGAATCTAGGCAAGTCATTTAACCTCGGACTGCCTCAGCTTCCTCATCAGTAAAGTGGGGATCATATCAGCACCTACTTCCCAGGGTTGTTATGAAGATCAGTTCAAAAATCATATCCGTGAAGCCCTTTGCAAACCTTAAACTATTACTTACCTGAGATAGCTTTCTTGTTACAACATCTCTTGTTTCCAGGCCCTTCTCTGCCTTCACACAGCCCTTACTCTGGCTCAGGCACTCTTCATTTTTCCCCTGGACTACTATAAAAGCCTCCTTATCAGTTGTCTGCTCATGTTCTCCCCCCTCTCCAATCCATCTGTTACTCAGCTGCCAAAGGTTCTGTTCTGACTGTCACTTCCTTGATCAAAAATCCTCAGTAGCTCACTATTACCTACAGGGTAAAATAAGTCTCTTTTATCTGGCATTTGAAATTCTCCACAATTTTTTTTTCTTTCTAGCCCTATTTCCTACTGTTCTCCTGCATTAACTCTATGTTCCAACCAAACCAACAAGAGTTCTTCTCTGAACTCAGCATTCCACTTCCCACCTCAAAGCATTTGCACAAAATGTTCCTGGGCCTGTAATCTTCTCCCTCCTCTCCCTCTCCTTTGCCTCAGACCCTTTGTCTTCCTTCAAGCTTCATTTCAGGTGTCACTTTCGCTTTGAAGCCTTTGCTTATCCTCCCAATTCTTAGGGCTCCTTTCTGCCTTCATTTTCCTTGTGTTATAGTTATGGTATATCATCCAGGTAGAATGAGGTATAACCTAGTAGAGGGCCACAAGCATACCTGGGAGATTTGGCAGGTTTGGTTCCAGACTACTGCAATGAAGCAAATATCATGAATCATGTGAATTTTCTGATATTTCATTGCATATAAAAATCGTGTGTACACTATACTATAGTCTATCAAGAGTGCAATAATATGTCTAAAAACCAATGTGTATACCTTAATGAAAAAGCATTTTATGGCTAAAAAATGTCAAGAGTCATCTGAACCTTTAGCAAGTTGTAATCTTTTTGCTTGGTGCAAGGCCTTGCCTGTATGTTGACAGCTGCTGACTGATCAAGGTGGTGCTTCCTTAAAGCTGGGGAGGCTCTGGAAATTTCTTAAATTAGACAACAGTGAATTTTGTCACATTGACTAACTCTTCCTTTCACTTGAACCTTTTGAGGCCATTGTAGGGTTATTAATTGGCCTAATTTCAATATTGTCTTGTACTAGAGAAGCCTGAGGAGGGGGGAGAGAGAGAGAGAGAGAGAGAGAGAGAGAGAGAGAGAGAGAGAGAGAGAGAGAGAGAGAGATGGAGAATGGCCAAGTGGTGAAGCAGTCAGAACACACTCATAAGTGTGAAATCTTATATGGGCATGGATTGTTGGTGCCCCAAAACAGTTACAATAGTAGCATCAAAGATCATGTATGACAGATATAATAATAATGAAAACACTTGAAATATTGTTAGAATAACCAAAATATGAACCAGAGAGGCAATGTGAGCATGTAGTATTGGAAAAACGGTACCAACAGACTTGTTCAATGTAGGATTGCCATAAACCTTCAATTTGTGAAAAAAAAATAATGCAATCTTTGTGAAGCATAAGAAAGGTATGCCTATACCATGTTTTATCAGAAACTGTATACTCTTTGTGGTTTTTATCTTTAATATGTAGCCCATTACCTTGAACTTAATGAATGTTTAATAAATACTTTCTGAATTAAATCTGCCCCATCCTGTGATTCTACTACCTAGACCTCTGGGTACCGTACAGGGGACTCATGACTTTGATATTAGCTAGCATTCTCTCTACCTTCATTCTTCTAGGTTCCCTGGAAGTGAGGATGGACGGGAAGGCTCAGATTGTATCCCTCAATGCAAATGTCACCATCCACTGTGTATTGTCTGGTTATGGTTCTCTACCCTTGAACATCAGTGTCATTGGAGTCAGGTGGTTCCTGAGAATGTCTAACTCTGCCAAAGAAGACATAGTCTTTCTGTACAATGGAAGCCAATGGACTCAGTTCAGACCAGGAGCCAACATCTCTGTTTCAGGGCTGAGGAGAGGAGATGCCTCACTCCTCCTGCCCCATATCCAGCTTCAGGAAGGAGGAGAGTACAGGTGTGAAATAATCATCTCTTCTAACAGATTCCAGGGAACAGCCAAGTTGGACATCGTAGAGGAGTAAGAATGGTTCTGTTCCCTGGTGTACCCTGTGTGTTGGATGGCTGATAGTTGGAAATGTCCGGGTGAGATGATGGATTATATGTTAATTGATCAGTCAATCAGTAATGTCGATATCCTTTTCTAGAGCCCTTTGAGATTTACAAAGCACTTTCCTTATGACAAACCTATGAAGCAAAGATTATTATCCCCATTTTATCAAGGAGGAAACTGAGGATCAGAAAAGTGATTTCTCCACATTTACACAGAAAGTTATCCAGGCTGAGACCTAAACCCAGAGCTTCTGGCCTCCAAAGACCATTGATTTTAACCCTGTATCTCAACCCAGAGTATTTACTGAGGCCCCACTGAGTTTGACTCATGACACTGTCTAGTAAAGTGGGCTGCACCTGGGAGTGGCTACAATCTTCCTAAGCAGAGCAAGAACCTACTTATAGGAAATTTTTGAATTTGAATCCCTTCTCTTCCCTTCTATTTTTTCTCCCATTTTCCTCTGCTCTTGTCCCCTTCCTCTCCTGTGCTCTTCTCTTTAATCAATCAATTAATCAAGTATTGATTAAGGACTATTAAGTGAATGTTTGGTACATTGAAATAAGGGCCAGGGTGGGAGGCTCCAGGGACACTCATCAGTAGTCATGTCTTTTACTCTGTGTGACTCTGGGAAGGACATTTCTACTCTATTTCTTCATCTGTAAAATAATCCAGAAGAATAATTTTTTCTTGTTCTCTATTGCTTCAATATAGATGAAGACCTTCTCTGTGTATGTGTGTATTTGTGTGTTTTGGAGTGTGTGTGGGTATCCTTTAGTGCATAAGGGAATTGTGACAAGTGAATCTCCTGGAGCAGTGCTTAGCACAGTGCCTTGCATATAGTGGGTGTTTAATAAATATTTATTGACTGACTGACTGACTGACTGTCTTCCAAAGACCCCATGGCCTAACAATGAGTCTTATCTCTTTACAGCTCAGCCCTCTAGCATCCTGTTGCCACCAGAAATTACAGTAAAAGAAAAGAAAGCTTACACCCTGAAGTGCACCATCACAGAGTTCTATCCTGAGCCAATTAATATCACCTGGAAGAAAGTGATTCTAGGGACTCAGTCTCTGAATGTGGAGATTTTTGAGGGCATCTCCACAAGATCCATTAGGAACAGTGATGGTACTTTCAATGCCACCAGTAGCTTTGTCCTGCACCCAGTTTTGGAAGAAAATGGAACTATCTACCAGTGTGTGGTTGCCCATAAATCACTCTTGATCCCATTGCAGAGCAGCACGATTTTAATTGTAACAGGTATCTGTTCTCCTTAGCTTTACAGATTCTTAAATTCAGTGTAGAGCATTTTATATATTATTCTTAGTCATCTGGAAAACTAGGCTTAATTGTATATTGAATGATGGAATATACCTTATTCATTCCCTCCCTTCTGTTCTCCTCCTCCTTGCCTCTTTTCTTCTCCTTTCCTACATTTCTGTCATCTTCCCCTTTTGTCTCATTTCCTCTATTCCCTTCTCTTTGCTTCTATTTTTCTCCCATTTTCCTCTGCTCTTGTCCACTTCCTCTCCGGTGCTCTTCTCTTCAATCAATCAACTAATCAACTATTGATTAAGGACTATTAAGTGACACCTTAGGTGTCAGGCAGAATGTTGAGTGTCAGGGATTCTGATACAATGAATGAAAGAATCTTTGCTTCCAGAAACTTAGTTTTGGCTAGGGAAGACCACAGGTAATGGTAATGATATTTACACGGGGTTTTTCAAAAGTAGTTTTATTCAGGGTGTTCCAAAATCTGAGTTTAAGTTGAAACTCAGATTTTAAAAAATTTTAAGTTGAAAACTTATCAGCTTTACTAGCTTAAAACCACACTCAGATTTTTGGGATACTATATAGCACCATACCTATGATATTTCATTTGCTCTTCAGACAACAACCCTGTGAGCTGGGTGTCACTATCATTCCTATTTTACAGAAAAGGAAACTGAGGTTGAGAGAAGTTAAGTGACTTGCCTAGGGTAACATAGCTAGTCATGGTCTGTGGCCAGGTCAGAAGTCTTCCTTACTTTAGACCACCTAGCTGCCTTCTATAAAAAATTCCCATAAATCTAAGTATATAATATTATATATATTAGAGTAGAATAAATATAAGGGAAATAAATACTCAATAATCGAATAGACGGCAGTTTGGGAGAGGGGATGAGCATTTGCAGACACCAGGAAAGGCTTCATGTGGTTCTTGAGTTCATTCTTAGAAGAAGAAGGGAAAGGTTCTGTGAGGTGGACGTGAGACCAGGAGGTGATTCCTGTCTTTCAGGCATGGCCGCTGGCCAGTGCAAAGACTATGGGATGATCTCTAATAGCAAATGGTCTCCAAAGAGAGAGCTCCAAAAGGCAAACGTCAATGTGGTACTAAGATTTAGAGGAGACACAGGAGGTAGATACCTAGAGCAATGAGTCATCATTATCAAGATGATAATTTTATTATTTGTTTGATTGCTGCTGATTTTAAAATGAGACCTTGACAAAATGAAATGAAGAGCCCAGGGCCTCTAGTTTCCTGATCTGCAGTAATGGGTAGAGCCAGTGGAGATATGTGTGCAAAATTGTACTCCTTTCATTTCCTTCCTGCCTCCTCTCCAACCTCTCACCTCTGGGCCTTCTATGGTCAGAGCATTGTGGTCAGGGAGTTAGAACTCACTACTGACAAGCTCAGACATGGCAGGCAGAGCCAGCTGCTGAATGGGACAGTGAGCTCCTCCTGCCCTCTTTAATGGTGAGTCCCAGGCCTCACATATAGGTTCTTAGAGATCACCCAGTCTTGCCTCTTTTTTTGGCATTGGAGGAAACTGAGGCCCAGAGAGGGGATGAGATTGTTAAAATAATTCACACGGGCAGAAGAAACAGGAATGGAATCTGGGTCCTTCTCTTCCTTTCCCAGAGCAGATGCCCTGGGAATGAGCCAGGAAGAGAACAGTGGGAGTGACTATCAGAGCTCTGGAGTGAGTCTCATGTGGATGTTGGGTTCCAATGGTTCAGTTATAAGGCTTCCTCTCCCCTACTCCCCCACCCCCATTCCTTAAGAGCACACTATCAAACATCTCCAGACACACTCAAATACTGCCGCCTTCCCACCTTCTCAAGGCCACCTGCATAATTTCCTCCTTTCGTTCTATATTTCTGCCCCAAACCACATGGCTCACAAGACTGTCAGTCCTGGGAAGATTTCTTTTTTGTTGTTGTTGTTGTTTTTGTTTTTTTTTTATTTAAACAAATGCTTTATTAACTTCTGTTTTACATCATTCATTTCCGCCAGATTTTGAGTTACAATCATTTTCCCCTCCCTGTTTTTCCCCTACCCACCCTCCCAGAACAGCAGTCCTGCAAGACATTGCTTCCTCCAATCTGCTCTCTCTCCTATCCTCTCCCATACCCCCTTTGACCTCTCCATTAGAGGAAAGTGAATCTTTGTGTCCCAATGCCTGCACATCTTATCTCCCAATTACAAGTGAAAGAGTATTAATAATAGTATTTATATATATTTGAAACATTTAATCTTAAGACCTTGAATTTCAGATCCATTTCCTTCCTCCCTTGTCACCCATTCCCTCTGGGGAGATAAGTAATTCAGTATATATTGTACATGTCTAGCTATGCAAAACATTATCATAGTAGATATATTGTACAAGGCTGCTTATAATTCCCTCCCACTCATCCCACCCCCCACCTGGTCCATTCCCCACTTGATCCTGTCCCTCTTCCATAGTGGGTACTTTCAACCTCCCCTCCCCCCAAGGTTGCCCTCCCATCCATCATCCCTCCTCTCCTCCCCCTCCCCCCCATTCTGCTGTAGGTTGCGATGTCCCAGCTAGTATGTATGTCATTCTCTCCCTGAACCAAATTCAATGAGAATGTGGTTTCACCTTTTTGCCTTCCTATTTTTCCCCTCCCCTGCAACCACTTCCCCCTGCTTCCTCTACATGAGATAGTTTACCCCCACCCTGTCTCTCCCCATCTCCTCCTGCCACTTTCCTCTCACCTCACAACTTCACTCCTTGAGTATCCTCCCTTCCCAACAAATTCAACCTATGCCCTCTATCCATATATAACTGTAACCATATACACACACATTCACACATGTATTCACATGACCATACACCCTTCTTCCATTATTTTCATAGTGAGAAAGATTTCCTCAGTCACAGTTATTGTTTTTCCATATAGGAATGTAAATAGTTCAACTTTGATAAGTTCCTTTTGATTTCTTTTCCCTGATTACCTTCTCAGGCATCTCTTGCTTCTTGTGTCTGGATGTCAAATTTTCTATTCAATTCTGGTTTTTTCCTCAAGAATGCTTGAAAGTCCTCTATTCCACTGAATGACCATATTTTCCCCTGAAACAAAATACTCAGTTTTGCTGGGTAGGTGACCCTTGGGTTCATTCCCAGTTCTTTTGCCCTCTGGAATATCATATTCCATGCCCTTCGATCCCTCAGTGTAGAAGCTGCCAGGTCCTGGGCTATTCTGATTGTGTTTCCACAATATTGAAATTGTTTCTTCCTGGCTGCTTGTAGTATTTTCTCCTTGATCTGGGGATTCTGGAACCTGGCTATAATATTCCTGGGAGTTTTCTTTTTGGGATCTTTTTCAGGAGGTGATCTGTGGATTCTTTCAACCTCTATTTTGCCCTCTGGATCTAAAACATCAGGGCAATTTTCCTTGAGAATTTCTTGAAGGGTGATTTCTAGGTTCTTTCTTTGATCATGGCTTTCAGGTAGTCCAATAATTTTTAAATTGTCTCTCCTGGATCTATTTTCCAGGTCAGTGGTTTTTCCCATGAGATATTTCACATTGCCTTCTAATCTTTCATTTGTTTGGATCTGCTTAACAGCATCTTGATTTCTCATAAAGTCATTAGCTTCCATTTGCTCCAGTCTAACTCTGAAGGAATGAATCTCCTCAGTGAACTTTTGAGATTCTTTTTCCATCTGGCAAATTCGACTTTTTAAGGCATTCTTCTCCTCATTGCCCTTTTGGGCCTCCTTTGCCATTTGAGTTAGTCTATTTTTTAAGGTGTTGTTTTCCTCAGTCAGGCTGTTGACCCTCATTTCATACTTTTCCTGCATCCTTCTCATTTCTCTTTCCAATTTTTCCTCCACTTCTCTTATTTGATTTTTAAAGTCCTTCTTAAGGTCCTCTATGGCCTGCAACCCGCTCATGTTTTCCCCTGGGGCTTTTGGAGCAGGACTTCTGACCTCACAGTCCTCTTCCCACTCCATGCTTCAACCCTCCTTGCCCCCAAAGTAGGAGTCTAGGGTTGCATTTTTCTGTTTAATTTGTTTCCTTTGCCTTGGCATATTGCCACTTAAGGCTTGTTGCCACACTATGGCTTTGCGGCCAGATAGGGGAATTTTCGTCCCGAATGTGTGTGGGGGCAACTTCCGCTTCTGGCAAGCTGGAAACCCACCCGCGACCTCCACCCCAGATCACAATCCAGATCCAGGGAGGTTAAAGCAAGAGCGATTACCCCCCAAGACTGATCGCTGAGTGGCTTGGACATGCTGTTTCTACGCCACCATCTTGGCTCCGCTGCCCTGCTGGGAAGATTTCAACTAGTTATTTATTTGATTCTAACAGACAATTCTCCCATGAATGTTCACATGTTTATAGGCATCAAATCTTCCCACATCCTTCTCATCGCAGTGAGGTTCAAACCCTCCTCAAACCTCTCTTTCCATACTCCAAATGAAGCACATGGCTTACCTCCACTACTTTCTCCATGGGAAGGCTTTAAAAACTGTCTAATGCTTTACAATAGAAATGCTGAATTTGGAGTCAGAAGGTGCAGGCTCAGAGTCCCAGATCAGCCATTTGAGGGCCCTGTGACGTCTGGCTAAGGGGTGCAATCTCCCAGAGTCATATCTGAAAAATCAAGGGATCAGATTAGATGAACTCTAAAGCCCTTTCCAGCTGTAAATCAATGATCTGATGCTTCCTCATTTTCCAGATAAAGATTTTGTGAGTCAGAGTGGCTACAGGACATGTTGGGCATCACCATTCTTGCCTGCCATACTTAAATGGAAACCTTAGGACTGGAGTTGCAGGGCCTTTTCTCTCCAGCACAAAATGTAGGGCCCACTTCACACCAAATACACATTTACCATCCATCAGTTAGGTCTTTACTGAACCCCTAGGACAGTTCCAGAGACATGGCCTGAAAACCAGGAAAACCTGAGTGCAAGTCTTTCTAGTGATACATACTGACTGTGACCCTGGACAACTCACCTAACTACTCAGTAGTCTGGACAATTTTTAAGGGTATAAATCACAGAGAAGATGCCACCTTGTATTGGTAGAGGGAGTTTCCTCACCCAGGAACTCTCTATACCAATGACATTTATAATTCCAGTTCCTTTCTCTTCTGATCGGTCTAGCTTGGGTGGGTGAAGATTAAAAATGTTCTAGAGACATGGTTTCTGGAAATTTAATCATTTTATTAATTTTATTAATAAGCCATAATAACAATAATAGTTATTATTATTATTTTTGCTTTTTGGAGGGGGAAGGTAGGAAAATTGTGGTAAAGTGACTTGCCAAAGGTCATGAGGCTCGTTTTTATGTTGTGTCTGAGTCCGAAGCCAGCAGATTATTAATAAAAGGATGATCATTTGGTCTCTCTCTTCACCCAAAGACAATCTTTTCAGTGGGGGCTCACAGTTTATACAGTAGGTATTCAATGAGGGACTGAGGGAGATATTAATCACCTTTGGACCAAAAAATTATCTCTGTACTCAGATTGCCCTCAGTCTTGGGCTATCTAGACCAAACAATCTTTCTCCACCCAAAGCTGGAGTGGAATGTAATGGACTTCCCTGCCTTGGGCAAAATTCCTTATAAAATTGGGTAGGGTCTGATCAATATTGAGAAGAATTAATTCAGTCTCATTATCAGTAATGTCTTTCAAGAGACTGAACTTTTTAAAATCAGGAATTTGGAAGAAGGGGAGAGCTATGAATTTCCCCTAGACATTGGCTATAAATAATCAGTTCGCTAAGGTGAGCTGTCAGGGAAGGAGAAAACACAGGTCTTGCCCCAAGGGAGTTTACAATCTAGTTAGAAAAAATAGAAATAACAAATAAAGGCTGGTGTTAGTTGGTCAAAAGAACATTGTATTTGAAGTCAGAATGGCTGGGTTTGATCCTGGCTGAGTCACTTGCTAAATGACCAAGGTTCCTTCCCTTTTCTTTTCTTTTTAAAATTGTTTTCAACTTTAATTGACAAGATATACAAGAAGACATGGCAAACCATACTGCTTAGGCCTTCCCTATACAGATAGTTGAATATTCCCCATCAAGTGACTCACCCTTTGACTCTTGTGTGACACACAGGAGACCGATGAGTTTGGTGTTAGCTCATGCACGTTCCTGCCTCATTATTTCAGATTCCCTAGAAATAAAGATGGACGGAAAAGTCCAGATAGTTAACCTGAATGCAAATGTCACCATTTCCTGTATGTTGTCTGGCTATGGCTCTCCACCCCTGGACATCAGAGACATTGACATCAGATGGTCCTTGAGAAGGTCTAACTCTGACAAGGAGGAAAAAGTCTTTGAATTCTGCAGAGGACAGCCAATTCAATACAGACCAGAAGCCAACATCTCAATGTCAAGTCTGATGGAGGGAGATGCCTCACTCAACCTCTCCCATATCCAGCTTCAGGAAGCAGGAGAGTACACATGTGAAGTGAACATTTCTTCTAGGAGAGCTCAGGGAACAATCAGGCTGGATGTAATGGGTGAGTGAGCAGGGACTTGGGTTGAAATTTCCTTGGGAATTGGATGATTCATAGTTGGAGATCTGTCTGGGGCAGGGGAAGGTGGAGGGAGGGGACTCTATATCAGTTGGTCCATCAGTCATTGGTGATGACTTCTATTTCTAGAATGCTTATAAAGCATTTCCCCCTCAACAACCTTGGAAGGTAGGTCATGCAAAGGTTATCATCTCCATTTTATAGAAGACTCATGATTCCAGAATTTTAGTCACTTGCCTAAAGTCACACTTCAAAGCAATGTCCAAGCTGGGACTAGAATCCAAGCTTTTTATCTCTAAGTCCACTGCTCTTTCTAGTTCAGCACTGGCTCTTGGCCAAAGGCATTTATGGAGCCCCTACTGAGTACACCTCCTCCAACAGTCTGCTACAGTGTGGAGAGGCTGCAATCTGTTAGAGTGGAGGGATCATCCTCTTGGAGATATGGATCCTTGGGATATTGAAGTTTGAACTAGGGAGGGAGGTTCAAAGTGGGTCAGTCTCAATTTTGTCTTTGACCCCATGTCATTTCAGGAAGGTTGCCTTCACCCTGTGTGCCTCAGTTTCACCATTCATGCAATGATCCAGGAGAATATTTTTTTGGTCTTGTAGGGATTCCATATAGGTGAAGACCATGTTTGTGTGTGTGTGTGTGTGTGTGTGTGTGTGTGTGTGTGTGTGTGCACATGCTTGTGTATATATGTGTTTGTGTATGCATGCATGAATGTGTTCCTGCATGAATGCATATGTGTGTCTTTTGGAGTCTGGAGGGGGAAGTCATTTCCTGAATGATAGGATGGTGAGAAGTAAATTGTCTGAGTTCTAGCATGCACTTAGCCTTTAGTGAGCCCTCCCTCCTTGCAGCTTAGCCCTCTAGCAAGGAAGATGAAGAACACAGCCTGGAATGCACCAAGACAGAGTCCTTCCCTCACTCAATTCACATCAGTTGCCAGATAGAGATCCCAAGACTCACTCTTTGAGTCAACTTGTCTGTTAAGAACAAAACTGAATATTCAGTGCTACCAGGGGCTTGGCCCTGGGGTCCCAACAATGGGGACTTCTACCAATGTGGAGTAGTCTCCAACTTGCTGTCTGCCTCTATGCAGCTCCACATCCTGTTGTTTACTATGCCAGGTATCTGTCCTCCCTCCCTCCCTGAGTGCCTGAAGAGGCTTTGCCAGGATTGATACTGTGGCCAGATTCTCAAAATCAGAATAGCAAGTACTAGGTAACATGCAGATGATATAGAATATATGTTTAAATAGATAATATTCTATTATTCTTGATTTTTTTCAAAATGCGGTTTAACTGTTGACCTATTGAGTTCTCCTCTCTAAAATGAGCAAGTCCTTAAAACATAACCAGGACCTGAAAGTTGGGTAGATGTTGTTTATCTTGTGGGATTCTGGTTTTCCCTCATGTACCAGGGTCGCCTTAGCCTAATGTTCTTTCAGAAGTAAATTGATTCTGCTCAATCATGATCTAATGACACATTTGTAGAGTGCTTAGCACAGTTTCTGGCATATAGTAAGCTCTACACAGATGCTCCTCTTCTGGACCATGAGAGGGTTCTTTCTTTTCTTCTCTTCTTTTCCCTCTCTCCTTCTCTCTCTTGTTTTCTCTTTTAATCTATTCAGGTCAATGTAAGGTTCCCCATAGGGATATCTGGTCATATATTTATTGTGTGGTATGAAGGGTGAAAGGGAAAAGGAACAAACATTTATTAAGCACCTACTGTATGCCACGCACTTTACAAATATTACCTTATTTGGTCATGTGAAGATCTTACTATTTAAAATGGCTCCAGATTTCTTGTGCTGGGATACCTAGCAATACTTAGTGTTCTGAGGAGCAACAAGCACAATCTAGGCAGGTGGGGATGCTGCCCAGGTGTCAGTTTTATTTAGCTGTCTGTTAAACCTTCCCCCCTCATTTCAAAGTAGATTTTTGATGGGATTACAAATTAGAAAAAGGCATTTAAAGGGACAAGCAAGGTATTTCAAGGTAAAGTGGGACAAAGACCATTGAAAGCAAAGGTTCTTAACTTAGGGTCTCTGAACTTGTTTAAAAATTTTTTTTGATAACTGTATTTCAATAAAATTTGTCTCCTTTGGCATCCTCTGTGTTTTATGCAGTTAAACACATGATTCTGAGAAGGGTTTTCTGGGCTTCACCAGACTGCTAAAAGAGTTCATGACAAAAAAAAAAGTCATGAGATACACAAAAGAGA
Organism: Gymnobelideus leadbeateri; assembly: GCA_011680675.1. Classification (NCBI taxonomy): domain Eukaryota; kingdom Metazoa; phylum Chordata; class Mammalia; order Diprotodontia; family Petauridae; genus Gymnobelideus; species Gymnobelideus leadbeateri. The sequence goes on along the minus strand of WOXC01007355.1, from coordinate 308,721 downwards.
TTTGAGAACCTTCATGACTGAAAGGAAGCAGAAGCAGTAGATGTAGCTAGGCACCTGCATTACTGACAGTGAGGAAGCCCTACTTTATAAAGTGGAACAACAGCCAATTATTATTATTTTTTTTTTAAGCAATTGGGGTTAAGTAACTTGCTCAAGGTTACACGGCTAGTCATTATTTGTGTGTGGGTGCTCATTTTCTGGGGCCGGATTCGATCTCGGGTCATCCCAACTCCGAGGCCGGCGCTCTTACTCACTGCGCCACCTAGCCGCCCCGACAGCCAATTATTAATGTAGAAATGTGGAGGAACTTGACACTTGGTTCTTTTTTCTGTTGGTAGACCAAGAGGTTGAACCCAGAGGAGGCCCAGAGGTAATAAAGGGGGCCTGTCTAGAGCCATCATATAGGGGAAAGGCAAGAACACTGAGAAGAGAGGAATTCAGGGGGCTCAATGACTTGGGCAAGTGCCATAACAGATGCCAATGGCTTCCCAATAAACACCTTCCAAGGATAGGGGAGACTTGTTGATGTTGGTGTCAACTGGATGGAACCAGCCTCCCACCTATGGGTAGCTGGAGCTGAACAGAACAGGCTAGAGAAATGGGAGTCAGGATTCAAGCAGAAGTTTAATTTCAAAGTGAGTGAAATGGCTTGCAAGCCACATGTGCCAGGGTCTGCCCCCGGGGTAAGAGGGATCTACTTTACTGTGGGCAAATGTCGACATTTAAACCAATGGCTGTGCAGTGAACTGTAGCCCTGACAATGATGGGTAACAGGAGAAATATGACAGGTTTGTTTCAAAGCAGGGCTTTATGACCCCAGCATAGATACAGCAGGTGCTAGTCTGAGCTCAGAGATCACCTGGTACTGGTCAAAGAAGTACAATAATTATTTGAAACAATTCTGGAATTTTGCTGTGTCTGAGATAATTCAGAGGGAGAGTGCAAAGGATTGTTGTTATGCCAAGGTGGGGCACAGATTGTTTGCTGGGCCTTAGTCCTAGACCAGGGTGTCTCCCTTGACAATACTCACCTTTAACATCCTCCCTTTTCTTATATCGTAGGACCCAGGAATGATTACTTTTTCTATATGATTTTCATGCCTTTCTTGGTCGTCATCGTTGTTGGAATCATTTGGTATCTACATTTCAGGAGAAGGAAGATGCTTAAAGGCTGAGCAGGGCCTAGAATCTCCAGGTCAGTAGGGTGCTCTCTAGGATGGGTAGGAGTGAGGATGGAGCAGAGTGGAGAGGGGAACAGAAGGGCTTTCACACTGTGAGTGGATGTGACCTTTGAAAAGGGGCTTTCTGCTGTGTAGGATGCTGTTCTCCAGAGAAGGTCCCAAAGACATGCAGGAGCAGACAAGGGTGCTGTGTCAGCACTTAGGATGGTGTTAAAGTGAATACTTTGTCAGGACTTTAAAAAGAGGCAGTGTAGGGCAGGGGGAGGGTACTGTACTTGGATCTGAAAGCCATGGGTTTTACTCCTGACTTTGCACTTTCAGAACTGTTTGACTTTCAGCAATTCCACCAAGTTCTCTGGGCCTCAGTCTCCCTATCTGTACAATAAAGGGGTTGAACTCGATGAGGTCTTCAGAGATCTTTAAAGGTCTGATTCTGTGGGTTCTGAAGGGTCTAAGATTTCACTCATTTCTACCTATGAAGGCCCTTCACCCTTAGGGTCTTTCAGAGACTTTCTCTAGCTGGAAACAGCCCTCCCCCTGGTTTCCAGTTCTTTGGGCATGAACTCCATGGTACTTAGCCTGGTTGGTCCTTAGGTAAGGGGCACATAGTCCTCTTTATGCCTATATTCAAAGACTTTTTATGTTTGTGCTCTTTGAGAAGTCAGCATGGTTATCTCCATGCTGAAATCGGACAATTCCAGAGGGTTTGGAAGAGCAATGGTAATCAAGATGGTCCTAATTCTAGTCTGCATTTTACTTTGAAGAGCTCTGTCATCTATCCATGCAGTCTCGTGGGATCTGCACAACAGTCCTGTGAGGTAGTTAGCAAATATACTCCCAAGCCCATTTCCCAGGTATGGAAGCTGAGATTCAGTGAAGTTAAGGGATTTGGCCAAGGTCACACAGTGAGTTCATGATGTTAGCTTTTCTAATTCTTCCTGCTCTCCCAGGCTGTCTCTGTTGTGTTCTGAGGAAGAAACAGGGAAATAAAAGTGACAGTCTGGGAGACCCAGCAGGTCACTGATACCAGACAATCAGCTCCAATGAAGGGAGTGATGGGACAGAGGGAATCAGCTGCTCCTCTGACTGAACTAATGATCCTGGGTAAGTCATTGTCACTGTGTAGCCTCAGTTTTCCCAGTCTGAAACATGGGATGGATGAAATCTGTTTTTTTGTAATTTTAGGAGAATGAATGGGACTATTTATGCTTAACAACTCTCAGGTGTACTTCTGAAGGAAGTAGCCTATATAGTTCTGTTTTCCTCTGGCTCTAGGATATATGGGGTTATGTCTACTCTCCTCCAGCAGGTCCCAAATTTGGCCTAAAATCGAAGGAATACAGCCTAAAATTTTTCGCAGCACTGACGTGAGTCTTTCCTTAGAATTCTAGAATCTTAGACCCTTGAACTGGTCCAACCTGCTCATTTTACAACTGAAGAAAGAATAACTTATTCATATTAACTCAGATTTGTACAATATTCTAATGTTTATAAACCACAGTTGTCACCACCATCCTGTGAAGTAATGCATGTATGTATTCATAGCTCCATTTTACAGATGAAGAAATTGAGCCTTAGAGAATTTTTTAATAGTATTCTCCTCCATTATATGTAAAGACATCTTTTAGCATTCACATTTTCCCCCCAAATTCTTTATTAACATCTGGTTTACATAATTCATTTCCACCAGATTTTGAGTTTCAATTTCCCCCCTTTTTTTCCCTAACCCCCACCCCAGAATAGCAGTCCTACAGGATATTCCCTCATCCCATCTGCCCTCTCCCATATCTTCTCCCCTACCCTTTTCGACTTTTCCAGTAGGGTAAAGTGAGTCTCTGTGCCCCAATGCCTGTATATATTATTTCCTAATTATATGTAAAATAGTATTAATAATAATATTTATATATTTTTAAACATTGATTTTAAAACTTTGAATTCCAGATTTATTCCCTTCCTCCATTGTCACCCACCCTTACTGGGAAGATAAGCAATTCAGTCTATGTTGTACATGTGTAGCTATGCAAAACATTACCATAGTAGATATATTGTAAAAGACTGACTATATTTCCCTCCCTCCTCTCCCACCTCCCACTTGGTCGATTCCCTACTTTGATACTGTCCCTTTTCAAATGTGGGTGCTTCCAACTTCCCTCCCCCCTTCCCTTCTGCCCTTCCTTCCCTCATTCTTCCTCTCATCCCTTTCCCCCCTACTCTCCTGTAGGGTGAAATATCCTATTTAGTATATATGCCATTCATTCCCTGATCCAAATTCAATGGGAATAAGGTTTTGGCTTTTTGCCTTCCTGTTCTTCCCCTCCCCTGCGACTACTTCCCCTTGCCTCTTCTAGATGAAATACTTTATCTCCGCCCCCGTCTCTCCCCATCTCCTCCACAGTATTCAAATTGTTTCTTCCTGGCTGCTTGTAATATTCTCTCCTTGACCTGGGAATTTTGGAACCTGGCTATAATATTCCTAGGAGTTTTCTTTTTGAGATCTTTTTCAGAAGGTGATTGGTGGATTCTTTCAACCTCTATTTTGCCCTCTGGTTCTAAAACATCAGGGCAATTTTCCTTGGGAATTTCTTGAAGGATGGTTTCTAGATTCTTTCTTTGATCATGGCTTTCAGGTCCAATAATTTTTAAATTATCTCTTCTGGATCTATTTTCCAGGTCAGTGGTTTTTCCCATGAGATATTTCACATTGCCTTCTATTCTTTCATTTGTTTGGATCTCCTTAACAGCATCTTGATTTCTCATAAAGTCATTAGCTTCCATTTGTTCCAGTCTAATTCTGAAGGAATGAGTCTCTTCAGTGAGCTTTTGAGATTCTTTTTCCATCTGCCAAATTCAGCTTTTTAAGGCATTCTTCTCCTCATTGCCTTTTTGAGCCTCTTTTGCCACTTGAGTTAGTCTATTTTTTAAGATGTTATTTTCCTCAGTCAGGCTGTTGACTTTCATTTCATACTTTTCCTGCATCCTTCTCATTTCTCTTCCCAATTTTCCCTCCACTTCTCTTATTTGGTTTTTAAAATCCTTCTTAAGGTCCTCTATGGCCTGTAACCTGCTTGTATTTTCATTTGGGGCTTTTGGTGCAAGAGTTCTGACCTCCCAGTCCTCCTCCTATTCCATGCTTTGATCCTCTTTGCCCCCCAAATAGGAGTCTAATGTTGCATTTTTCTGTTTATTTTGTTTCCTTTGCCTAGGCATGTTGCCACTTAATTACTTGACTTTTGGGCTTGTTGCCACAGTAGGACTCTGCCACCAACCAGGGGAGCTTCTGTACCAAAAACTGGGGTTTTCTCAGTTGCTGGAGGTATTAGTTGGGTGCCCTCTCTGAAGCCTCCACAAGCTCTGGCAAGCTGGTGACACACCCCAAGACCTCCATCCCAGACAGCAATCCAGATCCAAGAAGGTTAAAGCAAGAGTGATTACCCCCAAGACTAATCACCTGGTCCCCCTATAGTCTGCAGGCCGGGAACTGAAGCTGCTGATTGTCTAGCTGTGCTGAAGCTTCTCAGTGGCTTCTCGCCCTCAGGGAAAGAGGCTGATGCACTCTCCCCACTAATGAGTCCTAAAGTCCATACTGCAGAAATCTCTCACTTTGTCCATGGCATCTATGTGTTGGTAATTCTGGAAATGCCACAGCTGCTGGTATTCTGGGGTTCCCTCCAGCTGGTTGCAGGTCTGGCTGCCCTGGGGCTAAAACCTCTGACTCAAGTGGGTCTGGGATAGGCTCCCAGAATGCTGTGCTGGTTGCTCCCTGCCAAGCTGCCAGGCTGTCCTCAGTGGAAAGTTACTTTCTCTGTGTCATTTTGTGGGTTCTAGAGCTCCAGAGGTTGTTCAGAGTCCCCTTTTATATAAATTTGGGGGTGGTGGGAGCAGGAACTCCTCAGAAGTGCTCTTTCTACTCCAACATCTTGGCCTCACCCCCTCATTCACATTTTTTTTTTTTGCTTTTGTTTTTTGGAATGGGGAGGGCAAGGCAATTGGGGTTAAGTGACTTAACTAAGGTCACATGGCTAGTAAGTGTTATGTGTCTGAGGCTGGATTTAAACTCAGGTCCTCCTGACTCCAGGGCTGGTGCTCTATTCACTGTGACACCTAGCCACCCCAAGCATTCACTTTTACAAGATTTTGGTCTCAGAAAATTTAAAGTTAAGTCCATAAGATGAGTCACTGACTCAGCCAGGGTTGGGACCTAAGGCTGAGGACACCAGACTGGCCTATGGTTTCCCATACATAGCATTACAATCTCCTCCCTCTATTTACCATGGCTCTCAGCCAAGGACACACATGTTCTTGAGGGAGCCATCACTAGATGTCAGCCTGGAAGGCAGATGCTATTATTCTCCCCATTCTATTGATGAGTATGTGCCAGAATAACCAGTCCAGTCACTATTCCTATGTCCTGACTTTGCTTATGGGTGAATGTGTTATATCTTGTGTTATGATGTTTGGGGATTGGCAAGGATTTTTGTTTTTTGTCTTTATAGCTCTATTGCCCATTTTACTGCTGGCTCAGGTTCTCTGTACAAGGCTTGGCCTTATTGCCAAATTATTGCGGGTCTATGGCACCAAAGATTGAGATCACTTCATTGAACTTCTAGACAAATTTACAACATTACAAACATAAAGAAGATGTTGGCCATGCAATTTATTAATATATAATATGCGGCATTTAAAAATATTGGGGCAGCTAGTTGGCACAATAAATAGAGCACTGGCCCTGGAGTCAGGAAGAACCGAGTTCAAATATGGCCCTCAGACACTTAACCCTTAGTAGCCTTGTGACCTTGCGCAAGTCGCTTAACCCCAATTGCCCTGCTTTCCCTCCTGCAAAACCCCCCAAAAAACAAACAAACAAAAACACCCAAAACCAAATAGAAATATGGGCCAGTGTAGACCTGGCTATAGTGTCTATGCAGAGGTCTACCTTCAAACATAGATTTTTTCATCTCTGTGTAAATTGTTGGCTTTTCTGATTTTGCTTGGTAGGCTTTTAAATTCTGAGGTTAGTCCACTCCCCCCTGTAATAGTAATGGAATTTATAGAAACCCCTGTATTGGATTGGATTTCAGGTTAAATGCTGAAACCCAGAGCTTATGATTTCCACTTGTGGGATGGACATGTTGACATGAGAAGAGAGAGGGATGAACGGGGAGGAGCTGGTGCCATGGATTAAGAGAAGACCCAAGAAGAGAGAGGCAGAAGAACTTTTGAGTGCAGCATCATGGAGGCAGAGAGAGAGAGAGGATTGCTGATGGCCAGTCCTGCCCAGGACTTTTGAGGGTTGCCACCTGGAATTGCCAAGGACTGAGGAGACATGGCTGTGGTCCTGGTATTTTGTCTGTCTGTTTTGATGTTGTTTTGCCAGATTCATCTCCTGGTGAAGGACAGTGCTGTTATTTCAGAGGTCCTGCAACCTTGCTTTTGGTTCAGAAGCCCTGAAGAAGGATTTTCTTGTTGTATGTTTGCAGAAATCCTGGAAGAGGGTCTTGCTGATATTTTCAGGGGTCCTGAGACTGTTCTGCAGGCAGAGAGTGAATTGATGAGGACACTGGCAATGTATATTGTGGCCTTGTTAAGCTTTATCTCCCCTGGAACAGAGATTGCTGAGAACTTGCCTCATGTCAAGATGAAGAAAAGACCTCTCTTTGGGAATTAAATGCCCTGATGATATCTTAACCTTGCTGTAGCTCAGGGTTAGATGGCCTTTGTGCTTTCCACTGCCCATTTTGAGAAGGTGCTTGGTGTTAACTGATGATAATTGTAATTCAGTTGTGATCCGGGGTGGGAAATTTGACTTTTTTGTGCTCTATGATTGACTAAATGAATATACTTTTTTATAAATAGAAACTAATCTTAATCTCCATTTGAAGAGAGATTGACTAAATGATTGACTGTACCTCTGATTGACCCAGGGGTGAAGTAGCACTTGGAAATTATTGAATCACACTTGGTGAATGCTTTATTTTGATTTTCTTTGTTCTGTGAATGTTTTGCCTTAATTTGCCACTGAATAAAATGGAGATTTACCACGCTGGTATTCTGATCCTTGGAAGTTGCTTTTGCTTGGCATTACAGTCCCCACTTCCCCCTTCCATTCCCCCCCCCCCCCCCGCCCCCACACACACCCCATCAACTTCCCATTATAGGGAGCTTAGGGAAGGAATGCTCATTTGATGTCATCCTGGGCCAAGGTTGCTAAGGTGAGATACTCTCTGTTCCCAGTCAACCAGATGATACAATCCAAGGTCACAAAGTAATGCTTTTTGGAATAGTGTTGTTTCACAGTATTGGGGAAAGGGATTTCTCCTCATGTCTCTTAAGCAATCTGAGTTTGCAGGTTAGGACCCAGGAGAGGCTGGGCCCAGGGGAAGACTTTCCTGGTCTCTGAATTTGATTGTTGCCTTATTCCAACTCATTAAGCCAAGTTGACTCTTCTTCAGCCTGAGGTTAACTTCCATTGGCCAATCAAACCCAGTCTGCACCAGGCTTCAGGGAAGTCTTTTGGTGAGAGAAGCTTCTGAGTGAAAAAATGGATAAAACAAAGCCAGCTCTCCTCAAGATGTTTCCTTAGCTATGTGACAGATAATTTGCAGTGAAGTTTCTCCATTCTGAAAAATCAAATCTAGAATGGCTTCAGCATATACTAGGCCTAAGTTTGAAAGTCACCTGACCTTGCAGGAATCTGGGACTTAGAGCAATGGAGACCCTCCCCAGTGCCACCTCAGCATAAGATATGCCAAATAAGGACAGAAGTGCTTTCTCAAATGTATATAGGATGATCTACTGTTTTCTTGTTCCAGTACTTGAGGTACATTGCTGTGTTTAGATTGTACACCTAACTTCCAGCCAATGGAAGAAAAGTGTCAAGAGGGGAGTGGGGGAGAATTCTGTTTTAGACATACATGGAAAAGTTTTAGGGCTTTATAACTTTTCCATTTCCATTTGTAAATTGCTTCTCCTCCCTGACGATTTGTCAGGAGGGTGGCTCTTTCTCAAGATTGTAAATAAAGCATTCTTTTCTGCTTCCTACCTTGAGAAACCTCCGAGTATTATTTGGGTAAGGATTTCCTTTGCACCCAGTTTTAGGGTGCACACAGCTACGTGGTTATAAGGTCATAGAATTGGAAGATTGAGGAAGCTTTCGAGACCATCTGTTATAATCTCCTCCTTTTAGAGAGGAGGGGCCCAATAGATGAGACATGATTTCCCCAAGGCCACACAGGTACTAAGCAACAGGGTTAGAATTCCAACCCAGGTCTTTTGATTTTAGATCTGGTACTCTGAACAAAAGAGGAATTTTTCAGATTTCTCCATCCATAAAACCTTTTTGCCTGAATCATCCTGATAATTAGTGCAAATTTGTGTGTTTTTTTGAGGGGGTGGTAGTGGTAATTGTCTCAGTTCCTTTCTGTCTTTGAACATAACTATGGCAGGTGGAAATGATATTCCGAACTCTCATCCTGTATTCCCTTCCCTTTCAGCCAGACACTGACAACATCTGAGTCAGTGTGACTCTAGAAAAAGTCAACAAACCAGCCATCTTTGAAGTTCCCATACTGAAATTTTTTTTTGCTTTTTTTTTTCTTTTTGAAGGGGGGAAAGGTAGGGCAATTGGGGTTAAGTGACTTGCCCAGGGTCACACGGCTAGTTAGTGTGTGTGTGTGTGTGTGTGTGTGTGTGTGTGTGTGTGTGTGTGTCAAGTGTCTGAGGCCGAATTTGAACTCAGGTCCTCCTGACTCCAGGGCTGGTGCTCTATCCACTGCACCACCTAGCCACCTCCCCATACTGAAACTTTTCCAAGGGACCTGGAAAAGAAAGAGTATAAGGGTCAAGATGAGGAGAAACTTTGTAAGAAATGACAAAGAGGAAAGAGGACAGTTTCCAAGGAAATACGGAAGACGTATATGAACCAACATAGAGTGAAGTGAGCAGGACACGTTAAGCAGTATTATTGGGGAAAACAAATTTTGGAAGACTTTATAATCCTGATCAATGCAATTATAAATGAGGAGTACAGGCACATGAAGATAAAACATTCCCCTTTTGCCAGAGAAGTGGCATACTTTTTTTTGAATTAGATTTTATGTTTATTTTTGGTTTACATCTTTCATTTCCATAAGATTTTAAGTTACAAATTTTCTCCCCATCTTTCCCCTACCCACCACTCCAAAACAGCGATTCCACTGAATACCCCCTCCCCTAATCTGCTCTCTCCTATATCCTCCACCATCCTCCCTTCGACTTTCCAGTAGGGCAAGATGGATCTCTATACCCCAGTGCCTGTATATCTTATTTCCCAGTTTCATATAATAACAATATATATATATATTAAACATTTGATTTTAAAACTTTGAATACCAGATTCTTTCTCTACCTTCCTCGTCACCCACTGTTACTGGGAAGATAAGCAATTCAATATAGGTTGTACATTTGTAGCTATACAAAACATTTCCATAGTGGATATATTGTGAAAGACTGACTATATTTCCCTCCATCCTATCCTGCCCCTAACTTGTTCTATTCCCTACTTTGATTCTGTCCCTTTTCTTTTTTTTTTAAATTACAGTTTAATATATGATTTTTTTTGAGAGCAATTGGGGTTAAGTGACTTGCCCAAGGTCACACAACTTGTTTTTGTGTTTAAATGTCTGAGGCTGGATTTGAACTCGGGTCCTCCTGACTCCAGGGCCGGTGGTCTTTTCATTGTTGATCCTGTTCCTTTTCTTTTCTTTTTTAAGATTTTTTTTGTCTTTATTAATTTGTTTGTTTACTTTTAGTTTATAAGATTCAATTCCATAATTCCTTGAGTTTCAAATTTTCTTTCCCTCCTCCCCCTCCCCGCCATGACAGCATACAATCCAGTATAGGATCTGCAAATACTTTCACATGTCTAATGTGAAATTAGTCATGTTACAAAGGCAGATTGTACTAAATGGAATGAAAAATGGTAAAGAAGAAATAAAACCAAACAATAAAAAGAAAAAGATCAAATAGTTTGCTTCAATCAGGATTCAAACTCAATTCTTTCTAGTTCTTTCTCTGGATGTAGACATCTCTCTCCATCATGAGTCTTTTGGGATTGACTTATATCATTGCATTGCTGAGAAGAGGCCAGTCTATCATAGTTGGTCATCACACACACATTGTGTCTGTAATTGTGTAAAAATTTCTCCTGGTTCTACTCTTCTCACTCAGCATCAGTTTGTATAAGCTTCTCCAGGTAAATGTGAAGTCCATCTGCTCTTTGTTTCTTTTTCTTTTTTCCAGATGCTTTATTAACTTCTGGTTTACATCATTCATTTCCACCAGATTTTGAGTTACAATTTTCCCCGTTTTTTCCCTACCCACCATCCCAGAATAGCAGTCCCACAGGATATCCCCTCATCCAATCTGCTCTCTCCTATATCTTCTCCCATACCTCCTTTGACTTTTCCATTAGGGCAAGGTGAATCTCTGTGCCCCAATGCCTGCACATCTTATCTCCCAGTTACAGGTAAAATAGTATTAATAATAGTATTTATATATATTTGAAACATTTAATTTTAAAACTTTGAATCCCAGATCCATTCCCTTCGTCCCTTGTCACCCACTCCTGCTGGGAAGATAAGCAATTCAGTATATGTTGTACATATATAGCTATGCAAAACATTACCATAGTAGATATATTGTAAAAGACTGACTATATTCCCCTCCCACCCATCCCACCCCCCACCTGGTCCATTCCCTACTTTGATCCTGTCCCTCTTCAAAAGTGGGTGCCTCCAAACTCCCCTCCCCCCAGCATGCCCTCCCCTCCATCCTCCCCCCTCTCATCTCCCACCCCCCTACTCTTCTGCAGGGTGAGATATTCCATTTAGTATGTATGTCATTCTCTCCCTGAGCCAAATTCAATGAGAATATGGTTTTGCCTTTTTGCCTTCCTGTTCTTCCCCTCTCCTGTGACTACTTCCCCTTGCCTCTTCTACATGAGATAGTTTATCCCTGCCCCCATCTCTCCCTATCTCCTCTTGCCACTTTCCTCTCTCACCTCTTAACTTCACCACTTAAGTATCATCCCTTCCCACCAAATTCGACCTGTGCCCTCTATCCATGTATACCTGTAAACATATATACACACATTCACATATGTATTCATATGCCCGTATACCCTTCTTCAATTATTTTCATACAGAGAAAGGTTTCATAAATCACAGTTATTATTTTTCCATGTAGGAATATAAATAGTTCAACTTTGATAAGTTCCTTTTGATTTCTTTTCCCTGTTTACTTTCTCAAGTATCTCTTGCTTCTTGTGTCTGAATGTCAAATTTTCTATTCAACTCCGGTTTTTTCCTCAAGAATGCTTGAAAGTCCTCTATTCCACTGAATGACCATATTTTCCCCTGAAACATGATACTCAGTTTTGCTGGGTAGGTGATTCTTGGTTTTAATCCCAGCTCTTTTGCCCTCTGGAATATCATATTCCATGCCCTTCAATCCCTCAGTGTAGAAGCTGCCAGGTCCTGTGCTATTCAGATTGTGTTTCCACAATATTGAAATTGTTTCTTCTTGGCTGCTTGTAGTATTTTCTCCTTGATCTGGGGAATCTGGAACCTGGCTATAATATTCCTGGGAGTTTTCTTTTTGGGATCCTTTTCAGGAGGTGATTGGTGGATTCTTTCAACCTCTATTTTGCCCTCTGGATCTAAAACGTCAGGGCAATTTTCCTTGAGGATTTCTTGAAGGGTGATTTCTAGGTTCTTTCTTTGATCATGGCTTTTGGGTAGTCCAATAATTTTTAAATTATCTCTCCTGGATCTGTTTTCCAGGTCAGTGTTTTTTCCCATGAGATAGTTCACATGGGCTCAGTTCTCCTTGTGCTTCGCAGTGCGCTGCTGGCTCCCAGAGTGCTGCGGCTGCCGGGCTGTCCTCAGAGGGAGGTTAGCTTCTCTGTGTCGTTCTGTGGGTGCTGGGGCTCCAGAAGTTGTTCAGAGTCCCCTTTTACATAGTCCGGAGGTAATCTGGGGGGAGAGTGCCCTGGACTTGCTGTTTCTAGTCCACCATCTGGGCTCCGCCCCTTGATTTCTTACTTTCTAACCCTTACATATCAAAAGAGCTGCTATGTTTTGCCTTTTTCTCTCTGGACAATATCAGTGACTTCTGGGATTCAGCAGCTTTCCGCCTTGTTATCTGCTGATGCTTTGACTGAGTATTTGCAGTTAGAAAAGCAGCCAATTCATCTTTATGAGTTTTAGTTCCTCATTTGTATGATGAGAGGGATTGGACAAGGTGGCCTCCTTAAGCCAAGATTGTCCCTTTTTCAGTGCTACCAGCAGGTGGTGCTAGATCCCCAGTCATGCCTCCATTACAATTCCTTCCAGATCTTGGATTTGCTGGAGATGGGACAAAGAACACTGAATTTGGAGACAGGGGACCTAGGTTCAGATTCTGATTCTGACAATCACTTTGTGACCCTGGACAAATCACTCACTTAATCTTTCAGGAGGTCAGGGATGAGTTCAATCTCCTTTGTCCCCATCTACCTGTTCTTTACCTCAACTTCCCCCTTTCTGTTGGTGACTCCACCATCCTCTCAGTTTTCCCTAGATTCCCTTGGAGCTGACATGGAGTCTTCCCTTGTCCAGATCTCCTACCCCAGACAACCAGCTGCTCAGTTCTGTTCCAATTGCCTCTACAGTATCACTCAAAGTCTCTTAGCTCAGACGACCCTTATCCTGGACTAGACTCATCACTTCTCACTGGTGCATCTGACCTGCCTCCCTTGCTCCCTCTCTCCCCCTGCCCATACTTGGTTTCCTTTTATAGCAGTGTTATAGGGTTGTTTAAACTATTTCACTAATGCAGAAAGTGCTTTGATGTTAAAAACACAGTTTCAGAGCAGTGAACAGAAGGTATCACATGTGCCCCAAAGTTGAACAAATTAGTTTTGGAGGACTGAAGGGCTAACCCAGACATTAAGGGCATGTATGCTGATCAGGAAAGTGATTGAAGGGTCTTGTTGCTTAATAGACCTCTTTCCTCAAGCTCTCATTACAGTACTATCTCTTATGTGTGTAGGTTTGTATGCATAGATAGTATATACATAAATGTCTGTCTGTCTATCAATCTATCTATCATCTATCTATCTATCTATCTATCTATCTATCTATCTATCTATCTATCATCTATCTTTACATACAGAAATCTGAGTTCTTCTCCATCTGTGGGTAAACTCATTTCTGGGATAATCATTATAAAGATAACACCTAGTATTTATATAGTGTTTTCAGTTTTTCAAAGTGTTTTACAAGTATAACATCATTAGATCCTCACAATAACCCTTTGAAGGAAGTGCTATTATCATACCCATTTTACAGAGGAGAAAGCTGAGATTGAGAGAGGTTAAATGACTGCTTGTGAATGTCACACAGCTAGTATCTCAGCAGAATTTGAATTTGGGTCCTCCTGACTTCGGGTCCCGTGCTCCAGAACAGGCTTTTACCTCTTCCTTCAGAGCAGAGTCTCTATTACTTTCCTCTTTGGCTGGGCCATCTCTAGTTGTCCTGGTCTATATCTGGCCCCTGGACCCAGATGGCTCCTGAGGAGAGAGAAATTGATGATTTTGCATAGCCCTCCCTCACTTAAATCCAATTCACTTGCCTGTCCTGGCATAACCTCCCCGATGTCAACATGGTCCTCTTCAAGAATGAAGGACAAGCAATAACCTCTTTGCAACCCTAGCACTTAACACTGTGCTTTGCATATATTAAGCACTTAAATAAATGCTACTTTCATTCCTTTGTTCATTCATTCATTCATTTGGCTTTCCCAAGTAGTCTTGTACACAGATCCATCAGAGAATGGCATATATTTTGAAACTCACATTGTTTGCCAAAGACCCTACCTCTCCCCTCCTTATGCCCTTCTTCTGGGAACCTTTCATTTGAAAACACTTTACTTTAGCAGAGAAAGAAACCCCTTGAGTGTAAGGAGGGAGCAGATTTTTACAGGATCATTTCTTGTTTTTCAAAAGTAGAGAACTACATCTGTATCAGATAGAAATGTAGATTGTTATTCCTTCTATATCATGTCTTTCCCTGTTGTGGCTTTGACATATTATGGGTCTGCATAAGAAATTAAATAGGAATTTTGGGGTTGTTTTGTGGAAGTTGCAGATGACATGTAAAGGTCAGCAGATTACATAGGAAAAGTATTTTTACTAAAATTGACCTACGTATAGCCTATGATCAAATACTGAACCAAAGTTTTATAATAAGATACTGTGAACATAAAAGAAAAAAAATTTAGACCTTCTCTGGTACTAAGGGAGGGCCAAAAAATTTTACACAGATTTTCCAGATTGTGGGGGGGCGGGTTAAGGGGAATAGGGAGTGGTGGTGGTGTGTATGCCATGTCCCCAAACCCTGTGATGTGAAAGTATAACTGTATACATATTTGTAGGCTAACACCATATTTATTTAAGAATTTTGTAACAATTTTCTGTAAAAGGCAATAATACTTTCATTCCTGCTGAAATATCCACTGTCTTGTTCAGGTTTTCCATTTTACCCTACTGGTACCCTGTTTCAGGCTGAGAAAATTCTCTTCTGACCAAGATCTTTTCAATGTGAAATTGCTAAAAGAGATGAAGGAATTTTACAAAGATATTCTATGAACAAATTTCTGTACTTTTATGTGGAATAATTTTAGTAGAGCAGCTAGGTGGTACAGTGGACAGAGTGCCAGGCCTGGAATCAGGAAGACTCATCTTTCTGAGTTCAAATTTGTCCTCAGACACTCACCCTAGGCCAGTCACTTAACTCTGTTTGACCCAGTTTCCTCAGCTATAGAAATGATCTACAGAGGGAAATGGCAAACCACTCCAGTATCTTTGCTCCAGTCCCTTTGCCAAGGAAACCCCAAATGGGATCATGACAAGTCAATGACTAAACATGACTGAACAACAACAAAAACAACAGCGTTTTAGTAGAATTGTTTTAGATGACTTGAATACCTTTTTTTTTCTGTTGTATGTTCCGATTGCCTTAGGGATTCCTAAGTCAAAATCAGGCCTTTGACTCTTAAGATTTATAAGGGAAAAGATTTTGAAAGTAAGGGAAAAACTTACAAGATATAGCAGCCTATGGCTGAGATGGAGCTTAAGGGATGGGTGAAAGCTGGGGGGCCCCTTTTGCTGCTTTCATTTTATAAGCTGGGTCCATATATTGTGCTTTATGGGAATCCCTGGTTGACATAGAATATTCCTCATTCAGGGAAGCTTTATTTTTAACCTTGTTTGCTACCCATTGCCCAGTGTTCTGTAAAACCAAATATCCTTCAATAAACCCCATTTAGGAGGAATACATTTTGAATGCAGGCTCTTTCAATTTTCTGGTGTAGCAGGTGACTTACCATAAAAATCCCTCATTTAGAAAGCACATACTAGTAAATGATGGGGAAATACACCAGAAAGCCTGATTACTTTATCTGTGTACAGTAAGTCCTCAAATTGTCCAACTAAGACAGACAATTAGACTAGTATATTTGCCTCCTATCTGGTATCCATTAAGATTCTCTCCTTTACAGAAAAATCAGAATAACCTTCCTAAGGAACAGGTCTAAATTTGTCACTCCCTTGATCATAACACTCAGTGGATCTCTGTTCTCTCTCAGATAAAATGAAGAATCCTTAGCCTGGCAGTTAAGGTCTTCTACAAGCTGGCTTCACTTCATTTCATATTAGTCCCCTTCGTATATCCATGCAAGTCAAATGGAACTACAAGGAATTGTCTTGATTCTGTGTGACTTCTCACATCTCTGCTGTCACACAAGTGGCTTCTCTTGGGTGTTGCCACTTCCTGGGTTTGCCAGGGACAAGTGTTTCTTGACAGCACTCAGTTACATGGTGAGTGTTTCAGGATCCTAGGGGTAATACTGTTGAAAAACCATAGGATTCCTCTACTCACCAATCTAGCTCTTGAGTCCCTATTAAATATGTGTTTTATTTATATATTGTGAGGCAGCTGTGTGGTGCAGTGGAGAGCATGCTTTGTGTAAAGTTAGGAAAACCTGAATTCAAATCCAGTCTCAGACACTAGCTGTGTGACCCCCAGTAAATCTCTCTTTGCTTCAGTTTCCTCAATAGTGATAACAGCACCAACAATCTTTTAGGGCTGTTGTGAGTATCAAATGGGACAATATTTATAAAGGGCTTAGCCACATGTGACCTTCTAGATTCTTGGGTATGGCCTTTTGACTGAGTTCAAGTTTTACAGAATGAATCCTTTTATGAAGGGGATTTGTTCTGCGAAGTTTGGTTTCAGCCAAAGGGCTGCACCTAGAGATACAAAGGACCTAGAGGGCCACATATGGCCTTGAGTCTACAGGTTCCCCACCCCTGAAGTAGGTGATTTATAAATGCTTATTCCCTTCCCCTTCACAGTCAGCTACTCACAATAAAAATAGTGACATTTTGGGATTATAATCACAACCATGAACATAATGACAAGGTAAAAGAAATAATATTACAAATAGTAATAAAGTAAATACACAGCCCTCCCTCACTTAAATCCAATTCACTTGCAAGTCACAGCAGCTTCCTGATGTCAGGGTCCTTTTCGAGAACGAAGAGCAAACAATAACAGTTATTCGTCCACCTGGATGCTGTACTGTTCCAACAGTATGGGGCAACAGTCTAAACGAGCTCACCCTGAGATTGACAGCCGTCGAAAACTTCTGCGTTTCCTTCTCGAACCAGAAGTGGCAGCAGAGATCAACAAGCCCTTATTAAAAAGCTTCGCTTTTCTCCAACTCTAGGTGGCACTGAAGGGCAATACCAATGGTGGAACTTCTGGCCAATGAAATCAGTTCTCTCTCTAACCAATCAGGAATCAGTCCGCGGAGGTCTTTTAGTGGACTGACTGTAACTGACCCAATTTCAAACAGACTAGCTTTTTACAAAGCTCATTCTTTACTTAAAAATGAAAAACAACAAACCCCAAACCCCCCCCCCAAACTCCCCAAATCCACAACCCTCCCAATTTCTCCTATCAAAGCAGCAGCCCTTTCCCCAATCATACCTCAAATTCCAAATTTTCTCATTTTCTTAGTTTTATTCTCTTTAGTCATAAAACATACTCACGCAAATTAGCATACCGTTAAGCTTTGCAGGTCTCAAACTTTCTCAAAGTGGTAACGCATCTCTTTGGCATTACAGGGCTAAGGGGGAAGGAACAACACTACTGCCCAGGGGGTAGCAGTTAGAGGAGACCAGATGACAATAGGGCACAGAATGGACGTATAGCCCCTGTTCTCCATGGGCAGCACATGTGCAGCAACATTCATGCTCTGATTGAAGACCCAGAGCCACTCAGGGCTTAAGGATTTCCAGACAAAACACTGGCATAGCTCTAATAGGGAGCTGCCCTATCAAGAGTGGGCCTGTGGACCATTGAAATGATGGGGTTCTCTGAAATGCCTAGTGAGGAATAAGGAATGAAGGGCGGCGAGCCAGGGAACTTAATTCTAACTGTCCTGGGGCTAAACCAAACTGGGTTCTTCACACCCTCGTTTTTCTAGTTTTTAATAATAAAAGATCTTTCTTTGCCTTAAAAAAAAAAAGATTAAACCATTCCCACACAAGTGAGGCAACTATCCATCATGTTGACAAGTTCTACAGTACACATCATTGCTCTTAAACTGTCCAAATTCCACCTGAAAGCTTTGTTTTATTCAATGCATATTTTTAGGAGTGTAAATTAAAACAATGGTCTTTTTCTACTTGTATCAAGCATCTAAATACTCATCTAAAACAGTGGCAACATACCACACTCCCTTTGAAAATTAATATTAATTTTCTCCTTTATGTAAAGACACCTTTTTTGACCTTTTCAACACTAAATGTTTCTTAGGGAAAGGGGCCTGAAGAGACAACATACTTTACATTTGTGGAAGTCTCACTCTTCCCTTCTCCTGTCTTCATCAAAGGTAGTATTGATATGTGTACAAATTATTCTCATAAAGATTTTGTAGAGGTGATAAAGTATTTACAACATTGTTTTATATAAATTGTTTTCCTGATTCTGCTCACTTCCCTCTGTCATATAAGCTTTCCTAGGGTTCTCTAAAACTGTCCCCTTTATCATTTATTCTTTTTATTTTTTTTTAAAGCAATTGGGGTTAAGTAACTTGCTCAAGGTTACATGGCTAGTCATTTGATTTATGCGTGGGTGCTCATTTTCTGAGGCCGGATCTGATCTCAGGTCATCCAAACTCCGAGGCCGGCGCTCTTACTCGCTGCGCCTCCTAGCCGCCCCTTTTAGGGCAATTGGGGTTAAGTAACTTGCCCAAGGTTACACGGCTAGGTTTTTGTTTGTATGGATTAAGTGTCAGAGGCCGGCTCCGAACTCAGGTCCTTCTGATTCCAGGGCCGGCGCTCTATTCACTGCGCCACCTAGCCGCCCCTTTATCATTTATTAAAGCACAATTGTATTCCATCACATGGATGGGCCATAACTTGTTTTGTTGTGCCTCATTTATGGGCAGTTTCCAATTTTTTGCCACTCCAGAAAGAGCTGCTATAGATATTTTTGTACACATGGGCACTTTTCCTCTGAAAAATCAGGAATTTTGTTAGTAGTGACTTATATTTACTAGATTACCTTCTTTTTGAGGGGTGAAGGGGGTAATATAGGGCCCATGATATATCCAGGCACTTGAAATGCTCTGCTCTTTCAGCTCTCCAGAATCAATCTCTCAGTACTTTCATAATTATGCCTCCACCAGCATGGAGTTCTTCTTGATTCAGTCCAGTTCCTTCTTCCATTTTTGTTTTCTTGAGTTCTATATATACTTATTCATGCTGCATATCAGGAAAGAGCCTGTAGCAGCAAGCATCCTAGCATACCCAGGATGGCTGCTAGCACAGGGTTCCTAGATCTGCTTTTCTAAAGGAAAGCAACTCAAAATGGGTTAACAATCTTGCTTTAATCAAACATATGTCATTTAGCTAGGGGGAAAAAGTCAGCACCCTGCACTTCATAGAATACAAACAAGTTACAAGCAGACAAAAAATACAGACAGAGAAACAGATTAGCAGACAGGTGTCTAGCTGTCTGACCATTACATCCATCCTTAGTTAGTTACCAGAGAGGGAAGCACCAACATCTGGGTCAAAGCCGGGGGGCTCAATGGCTGCCCAGAGTCTCGTCTGGTCAAATCACACAACTCTTCTCAAAGAGAGCCCCAAAACAAAATCTCACATCAGGGTATATATAGCCTTCTTCTGACTCAGAGAATGTCACAACCCTTTTGACTCACTGCTCAATCACAAAGTAACAAGGTGTGGGCATTCCTGAAAAACAAACCTCCCACCACAGGCTCCATGTGACCACATTCAGCCCCCCATGGGGCAGAGTATATTTTCAAATCAGGGAAGGTTCTCAGAGTCACTTAAACTCATCAAAGGGCCAAGGGGCAGGGAAGATCTTCAGATTCCCATTCCCATAACAGAGCCCAAATACAGCGAGTGGTTCCACTGTCACTGATGAATGAAACAGTTTGTTATAGAAATCTTGACTTAACTGTTTTTGTCTTCCCATTGTCAACCCTAACTACTCTCAAGATGATCTGACTTAATTTGATCTCTTGCTAAATTGACTGCAAATATGATTTCTTCTTCATTGTTCCTCAAAGCTTTTTTGAGACTATGTTGCTCATAATTGTCTATTCTTTTGGAGTATTTTAAAAATATGTTTTTATTATAAACTGATACTGTCCCTCGTTTCAATGTCTATCCATTTGGTAGAGGGATCAAGTGTTTGCTGACTCAGATAGTTTCTAGCCTTTTCTGGTCTCCAGGTTGTGGACAGTGATTTACACTGGTTAAATTTTCTTAGAAAATAATGATAATTTATTGGTGTTTGTTCTTTTATCTATTTCCCTTCGTTAATTTTTTTTTTTGCTTTTTTTTTTGGAGGACAATTGGGGGTTAAGTAACTTGCCCAAAGTCACATGTCTAGGTTTTTGTTTGTGTGTGCGTTAAGTGTCTGAGGTCGGATCCGAACTCAGGTCCTTCTCACTCCAGGGCCAACGCTCTACTCACTGCGCCACCTAGCCACCCCTCCCTTTGTTAATTTAATAAACTTGGTTAAATACTTGAGGTTGTAGACAACAAAGAAATTTCTGTGTTGTCTATAGTTGATATTATTTACTCTTGAGTCATATTTGTCAACATTAAAAAAAATCATACTATGACTGCTTTAGTACTGAAAATCACCAGGTTTAATTGGGAGGGTCTTATTGAATGTTTCTTTGGTGGAGAGGGATGGGACAGAGAGAACATGTACAAAAGTAAATATAAAGTATATACAAAATAACACAAAACAATGTCTTTTTTTTTCAAATGCTTTATTAACTTCTGGTTTACACCACTCGTTTTTGCCAAATTTTGAGTTACAAATTTTCTCCCTGTTTTTCCTCTACCCACTGACCCAAAATAGCGGTCCCACAGGATATGCCCTCCTCCAATCTGATCTCTCCCCTATCTTCCCCCATACCCCCTTCGACTTTTCCAGTTAAGACATGGTGGATCTCCATGTCCCAGTGCCTGTATAACTTATTTCCCAATTACATGAAAAATAGTATTAATAATAGTATATATATATATATGTATGTATATATTTAAACATTTGCTTTTAAAACTTTGAATTCCAGATTCATTCCCTTCCTCCCTTGTCACCCACCCTTACTGGGAAGATAAGCAATTCAGTATAGGTTGTACATGTGTAGCTAATGCAAAACATTACCATAGTAGATATATTGCAAAAGACTGATTATATTTCCCTCCTTCCTATACCCCTCCCACTTGTTCTATTCTCTACTTTGATCGTGCCCATTTTCAAAAGTAGGTACTTCCAACTTCCCTCCCCGCCCCAGCGTGCCCTCCCTTTCATCATCCCCCCTCTTATGCCCTTCCCCCCTACTCTCCTGTAGGGTGAGATACCCTATTTAGTGTGTACGTCAGTCCCTCCCTAAGCCAAATTCAATGAGAATAAGGTTGACCTATTCCCTTTTGTCTTCCTTTTCTTCCCCTCCATTGTAACCATTATCCCTTGCCTCTTCTATATGAGATAGTTTACCCCTTTCTGTCTCTCCCCATCTCCTCTCATTATATTCCTCTCTCACCTCTTAATTTCACCTTTTAAGTATCATCCCATTCTATTAGATTGGTCCTGTGCTCTCTATCTATGTATACCTGTAAACATATATACGACTACACACACACACACACACACACACACACACACACACACACATATGTATATATTTCTATTCCTTTCATCTATTTTCATACTGAGAAAAGTTTCCTCAGTTATAATTATCATTTTTCCATGTAGGAATGCAAATAGTTCAACTTTGATAAGTTCCTTATGATTTCTTTTCCCTCTTTACCTTCTCATGCTTCTCTTGCTTCTTGTATCTGGATATCAAATTTTCTATTCAACTCTGGTTTTTTCATCAAGAATATTTGAAAGTCCTCTATTCCACTGAATGACCATATTTTCCCGTGGAACATGATACTCAGTTTTGCTGGGTAGGTGATTCTTGGTTTTAATCCCAACTCCTTTGACCTCTGGAATATCATATTCCATTCCCTTCTATTCCTCAGTATAGAAGCTGCCAGGTCCTGTGCTATTCTGATTGTGTTTCTACAATATTGAAATTGTTTCTTCCTGGCTGCTTGTAGTATTTTCTCCTTGATCTGGGAATTCTGGAACCTAGCAACAATATTCCTAGGAGTTTTCTTTTTGGGATATTTTCAGGAGGTGATCAGTGGATTCTTTCTACCTCTATTTTGCCCCCTGGTTCTAAAACATCAGGGCAATTTTCCTTGAGAATTTCTTGAAGGATGTTTTCTAGATTCTTTCTTTGGTCATGGTTTTCAGGTAGTCCAATACTTTTTAGATTGTCTCTCCTGGATCTATTTTCCAGGTCAGTGGTTTTTCCCATGAGATATTTCACATTGCCTTCTATTCTTTCATTTGTTTTGATCTGCTTAATAGCATCTTGATTTCTCATAAAGTCACTAGCTTCCATTTGCTCCAGTCTGATTCTGAAGGAATGATTCTCCTCAGTGAGCTTTTGAGATTATTTTTCCATCTGGCAAATTTGGCTTTTTAAGGCATTTTTCTCTTCAGAGGCTTTTTAAGCCTCTTTTGCCATTTGAGTTAGTCTATTTTTTGAGTTGTTATTTTCCTCAGTCAGGCTGTTGACTCTCATTTCATAATTTTCTTGCATCATTCTCATTTCTCTTCCCATTTTTTCCTCCACTTCTCTTATCTGCTTCTTAAGGTCCTCTGTGGCCTGTAACCAGCTCGTATTTTCCTTTGAAGCTTTTGGTGCAGGAGTTCTGACTTCACTGTCTTCCTCCTTTTCCATGGTTTGATCCTTTTTGTCCCCAAAATAGGAGTCTAATTTTGGATTCTTCTGTTTGTTTTGCTTCCTTTGCCTGGTCATGTTGCCACTCAATTACTTGACTTTTGGGCTTGTTGCCACAGGAGGACTCTGCCACCAGCCAGGGGAGCTTCTGTCCCAAACACTGTGGATTTTCTCTGCTGCTGGAGGTATTAGTTGAGTGCCCTCTCTGAAGCCTCCACAAGCTCTGGCAAGCTGGTCACACACCCCAGGACCTCTACCCTAGACAGCAATCCAGATCCAAGAAGATTAAAGCAAGAGCAATTACCCCTCAGACTGGTTGCTTGGTCCCCCTACAGTCTGCAGTCCAGGAGCTGAAGCAGCCACGTGTGGCCACAGCTGCAGGGACAGGGTGTTGAGCTCAGCTGCTTCTTGCCCTGGGGGTAAAAGTTCACTCACTCCCAACCACTGGATCCCAAAGTCCAAACTGCACTTTGTCCTTGGCATCTATGTGCTGATAATCCTGGAAACTGCCACAGCTGCTGGTTATCTTAAGTCCCTCCAGCCAGAGGTTGGTCAGGCCTGCCCTGGGGCTAAAACCTCCGGCTCATGTGGGCCTGGGCTCAGCTCCCAGAGCGCTGTTCTGGTTGCTCCCTGCTGGGCTGCAGGGCATTCCTCAGCAGGAGTTTAGCTTCTCTGTGTCATTTTGTGGGTTTCTATAGCTCCAAAGTTTGTTCAGAGTCCCCTTTTACATGAATTGGGGAAGGTGGAAGCCAGAGCCATGGGGTGGTCCTGTTTCTACCCTGCCATCTTGACTCTGCCCCCCCCACAAAGTAATTTCAAGAGGGAGAATGTCAAATTGTTTGTCAGTGGGCAAAGATCTCACATTTCAAGCCAAACAGTTAAATGACTGTTTATAGGGATTGGGAATAGATGGACTAAAAACTATTGAAATCTTAGCTTTCTGTACATAGATAAGATTTTTGTACATCGACAGATTTCTGTATGTAATAGAGAGCTAATAAATGTTATTGAGCTTGATTCTTGAGTTATTTCTCTAAGGTCTTATTATCCTGTGTTCCCAGACTAGGGTTGCATAGTTTATATGGGATACTACTATTAATAGCAATAATAACTTTTCTGTATTCATGTCTTCACCACCCCAACTTCACCCCTTCCAAACAGAATGTAAACTCCTTGAGGGTGCAGACCACTTAAAAGCCACACTGCCTTAAAAGTATTTATATCCCTAGAGCTTAGCATAGTACTTTGTATATGGTAGGCATTAATAAACGTTTATTGCAACCCAGAATTAGAAGGGATCTTAGAAGTGTCTTGTCCCTCCTACCTCACTTTATAGAGGAAGGTTAGGGAGGTTAAATTACTTCCCCAAATTTATATGACTAGTAAGTGGGCAGGGCCAGGATTTGAGTCCAGGTCCTCTGACTTTAAGAACTTTTCCCAGTACATTATGTTGCCTGAGGTGCCAACAAGGAGCTATATGAACCCAGAAAAGGAGATCATAGGCAGTTAAGAAGAAGCAGATAGATTTGTAATTAGAGGAAGAAAGTATACCACATTTCACTGCTGGACATATTCCCCAAGGCAGTCAGTGTCAAAAAAAAGGCCTCACATTCATCAATATGTTTGGAGTAGCTTTTTTTTTCTTCAGGAGCAAAGATTTAGAAACACAGTAGATGCCAATTAATTTGGGCATGGCTTAGCAAAATTATAGGGTAATGGAATGTTACTGTGCTGTAAGAAACAAGTATGATGAATATGGAGAATTATGGGAAGATTTATATAGTCTGATTCAAAGAGAAGTAAGTAGACCCAGGAAAACACTATATATAATGGCTACAATAATTTAATGGAAAGAACAACAATAACAAAGCAATTGCAGAGATATAGGACTGGGTGTGGAACACTGCATATAAAACCATATATATATATGTATTTTTTTTTTGCATGTTGTTCCTCTTTTAAAATTTTTTTTTGTTATACGGGATTGCTTTCTGGGAGAGGAAAGGGGAATGCAAAGGAGAGTAGAGGTGATGTAAAAATGAAAGATATTGATAAAACTTATTTCAATTAAAAAAAAACTGTGGAAGATCATGGGATCTTAGGCAGTCAATTCAATAAACAAATAGGAGACACATTTTAGTTGTGCCTTACCCAGAGATGTTGGGGAAAGGCAATTTATGTAGAAAGAACAATGATCTCAAAGATGTGTAGGTAGGAAAGTTCTGAGATTGATAGGAAACAATGAAGAATCCAGTTGGTTCTGGAAAGGAGATGGGTCCCAAACATTATAGGATCTAGAATGCCAGTTGGAAGTTTGGGCTCCCTGTTGGCAAGGGGAGCATTTAAAGGTTTATGAGTAGGAGAATATTGTATTCAAAGTCACGAATTAGGAAGGTCATTGTGGCAATGGGTGTCAGCTATGTGGTTAAGGAAGTACACCCTGTAAAGGTCCTGCAACACTGAGAGATGAGAGGCAGTGTGAGAGCACTGGGAATAGAGAGGGGATTGATAGAAGTGAATAAATCTCTACCCCAACAGTATGTCACACTAATTTTTCTTCTTTACGCCATTCCTCTGCCCCCCCCGTAAACTCTCTACTTTTCATGCTCAGATCCATGGATGGCCAGAGCTCCTCTCTTCTCCAGACCTTGGAGTAATCCTCTCTCTCTTAATCCCTGGGGATAGGACCAGAGCCCAAGAGAAGGACTGGGATAAACTGACAGGCAGGGGGAACTTTAATTAAATCCCTATTATGTTAGAGCTGGAGGGAAAGTTAGAGATCCCACCCCTCATTTTCCAAATGGGAAACCAAAGCTCAGAGAGAGGAAGGGACTTACCAAGAGTCCCAGAGGTAGTTAGTGGGAGAGGTGGCACCTGAATCCGTCTTTAGCTTCTTCATTCAGAAGATAGACATGGAATTCAGAAACTCAAGCAGGAAGGAGAAATCACTTTCTCAAGGTCAGAGTTAGTGGTAAAACCAGAATTAAAACTCAAGTCTCCTGACAGGCAGGTTATGAAGTTGGTCCTGGGACACAGGTTCATTGAACAAAGGGGTGGAATTGGCAGTCACTCCTCTTCTGTGAGAGGCCTCACACAGAACTAGACACTCATATTTTGGAGCTGGGTTTGAGGCTGGGGAACAGGGCCTTGCCCCAAATGACACAGATGCTCAGGGTTTATTGGGCAATTTGGCAAGCTTGTTGCTTTGACCTCTCTGCTGAAGTCTAGTGTCCTTGGCTTTCTTTAGTCAGGGGAAGGAGAAAAGCCTCATGCCTGCTCCCCACCCCCCACCCCCAAACCTGGGACAGTTCCCTGTCTCTTCCCTCTACCAGAGCCAGGTACTGCCCATAACTTGCTTCTTCTTGGCCCTCCCTTCTCCAGGCAGGCCTGTAACATCATTGGCCAATCACTGCCCTAAAACCAACACATTCTCTACCCTGATATGTCTGCCATTGAAGATAAGAACCACACAGGAGTTAAGAATATAGGAGAGGGAGGTTTTATTTACAGACCAGAGATGGCACAGTTCTGGGAAAGCACACACAGCATAATCTGCTCCCTGTTCAGCACATTCCTTGTTCATGGTAACAGCATCCAGACTGAAGATTGCTCAGGATCATACTTCACTCCAACCCCAAAACTGATGCTTATCCTGAGCCATCAGATGCCTATAAAAATACTTTCCCCTTCCCTGCTCCCAAGCCAGTATGTATTCTCTCCTCCTGCAGCACCCAGTACCCATTGCAACAGTGCTTGGGGAGACTGTTTTCCCACGTGCACCCCCTCTGCCTCACACCTAGGGTCCCTTCTGTGGTAGTATGTCTGACAGTGCAGTGATAAACTCTTCTTGTCCCCAGACACCCTGGAATCCTCCTCCCAAAGTCAGTCTATTGTCCCCAGAGCCAAGTACCATCAGCAGCTTTTGGGAAAGGGAATATTGATAGAGGAGACTATGACTGTCTGGCCTTGGACTCTTATCAGGAGACTTTCATCCTTCCCTTCCCTGCCTGGCTCTCTTCCACCCTGGCTCTGATGTAGACTCCCATTCTGTGGATTGGCTCAGGGCCCTACTTCCCCCAGAGATGGGAAATTGTGGGGACAGAGAAAGAAAGGTTATGCAATCTTGGTGGTGGTGGTGGTGGTGCTGGGGGAAGAGATATTGAGAGGAACAGAGAAGGTGGTATTTTGGAAGCTGCACCCATCTGCCTCAGGACTGGGCTGATTGCTGGCTCATAGGTCAGTGCTGTTATATTGGACTCTGAACTCCAACTCTCAGACTAGGGCATTTGTCCCAAACCTCCCTTCCCCCAACCTGGTCTAGGTCTCCTCTGCCTCCTGAGGGGGCCTGAGTCAGTCCTGGGTTAGTGCTGGGAGGAGCAGAGACAAAAATAGCTGAATGCAGCTGAGACCTGGTGAGCCCATAAATAGCTCAGTGATAAATACCCCATAACACCCCTGAGCAATAGTCAGGAGACACTGAAGCTCTGAAATCACTGCCAGCTCCTAGCAGCTCAGTAAATAAACAGAGGACACTGCTGGACCAAAGGCCATTCCCCCCCCTCCTTCATGCAGGTTTGATGGATCAGGTCTCTACCCTAAGGACTCAAATATGGGAGTGCTGGGAGTGAGGAAAGCCTGGGAAGTTTGAGCTGGCCCACATAGTGAAGGCAGGCCTCAGGACAAGGCATCAAGGGAGATGCTGAACTTGGGCTTGGCTTTGGGCTTGACTGAAGCCGAGTTCCTCTTTCGGAGGGGCCCTTTGGGAGAGGCTAGAGAGAGGGAGTCCAGGAGAGTGCGGTCCTCCTCCAGCTGGCGGGCAGTGCAGGCAGGTGTGGGCACCTTGACAGTATTGCCAAACTTCGAGTAGTCCACCGAGTAGCGGCCGTCCTCCTCGGCCACTATGGGAACAAAGCGCTGGCCCCACAGGATCTCATCTGCAAGGTAGGAGGTCCGGGCCTGTGTAGTGATGCCCGTGGTCTCCACCACACCTTCCAATATCACAATGATTTCCAGGTCCTGATGGTGGTGCAGGTCACTGGGGGCAAGGTCATACAGGGGACTGTTGGCATCAATGACGTGGTAAATGATGAGTGGAGCCACCAGGAAGATGCTGTTGCCGCCTACACCATTCTCCATAGGGATGTCCACCTGGTGCAAGGGCACAACCTCGCCCTCAGGGCTGGTAGTTTTCCGGACCACCTGCATGCGGATGGTGGCACTGATGATCATACTCTTCCGGAGGTCACCCACGCGCAGCATGAAGCAGAGGCGGCCATGGCGCATGGCGATGACCGCGTGCTTGCTGAAGATGAGCGTCTCGGCCCTGCGGTGGGCTTGAGCTGTCTTCATGAAAATGCAGCCCAACATGATGGCATTGACCATGAGCCCAACGATGTTCTGCACGATCAGCACCAAGACAGCCAGTGGACATTCCTCGGTCACCATGCGACCCCCAAAGCCAATAGTCACTTGCACCTCGATAGAGAAAAGGAAGGCAGAAGCAAAGGAGTGGATGCTGGTGACGCAGGGTATGAAGGCGGCGTCATCCTCCCCAGCTTCCGTTCTGGTGCTGTGGTCCAGGTCACCATGAGCAAAAGCAATGAGCCACCAGGCCATGGCAAAGAGTAGCCAGCTGCAGAGGAAGGACATGGTGAAGATGAGCAGTGTGTGGTGCCACTTGAGGTCCACCAGCGTGGTGAAGACATCCTGAAGGAAGCGTCCCTGCTCTCGGATGTTCTTGTGGGCCACATTGCAGTTGCCATTCTTGGCCACAAAGCGGGCTCTCCGCTCCCGGGCATGGTACCTGGGCTCTGCTGGATCCTCTGCTAGCCGAGTCAGTACATACTCCTCAGGGATGATCCCCTTGCGGGACAGCATGGCTCAGGTCCTCCCTAGGCTTCCCCCATGGGGGGTCCTATCAGCCTAGCCCCGCCTGTCCTCTCAATCCCCAACCCAGACCCACCTTCTGATCTTGTCACCCCCTCGGCCCCAAGTCAGAGATGGAAAGCAGTTATGTAGTTCAACAACTAATTCCCCACCTTCCTCACCTCTTGCTCCCAAGGCCCCTAGCTCC
This sequence comes from Gymnobelideus leadbeateri, assembly GCA_011680675.1. Lineage (NCBI taxonomy): Eukaryota > Metazoa > Chordata > Mammalia > Diprotodontia > Petauridae > Gymnobelideus > Gymnobelideus leadbeateri. The sequence continues at coordinate 280,042 of WOXC01007355.1, read as the reverse complement.
CTTCCCCACTGCCCGATGTTTTGGCCATCAGCTCATCTCCCACACGCTGCTCTTGCCCCAGTCATCTCCTGAGCCTCTCCATCATCTCACATCAACAACCCCCAATCTCTCCCCCTGAACCTGTCCCCCTTACCTACTGACCCTAGCCACTCTCCCCATGCCACAGCTCAGGCCCAGCCTTCTGCAGCCCTGACTCTCTCTTTATCCCTCTCACCTTCCCCCTAGTCCCAGCCCCCACCTCCCCTGCCAGCTTCACCGGAAGCCCTCTGGCTTCGTCCCGTGCCTCTCTCCGAAGGGTCTGGGGACTCCAGCCTCCTCCTCCCTCCCTTCTCCAACCACCACCCCAGCTCAGCGCCCGCCCCTTCCAGCTCAGGGCCTCCTCCTCTCCCCCTCCCCTAGAGCTCAGCACCTGCCGCTGCTCCTCTAGTCGCGGCCGCTGCTCCCTAACCCCGCCCTCCGCGCCGCTGTCAGGCCCAGTCCCGTGTCCACGCTGGTCAGTCTGTCTCTCTGTCCAGCGTCCCCTGCCACCCCGGCTTGGGTTCCAGCTCCGGGAGGGAGGTGGAAAGCTGGGAACCCTGCCGAGATGAGATAAGGCGGGGTGGAGTAGGGGAGAAAATCGTTTGGGGCTGTACTGAGGGTAGGGGGGTACAGCGGAGTGGGAGGTAGGGAGGCGGTGGGGGCCTAGGAGCAGAGGGAGGCTGGGGGAGGGGTGAAGGATGGGAAAGAAAGGTAGGAACTCAGGGAAGCTAACGGAGTGGGTGGAATGGGGAAGACAGGAGCTGAAGGAGGCTGGGAGTGTATAGGAGGCAGAAGTGGGGATCGAAGGCTAAGGGGGTAGGAGATGCAAAAGCTGGGATGATGGCGGAGGAGGACCGGGAGAAGAGAGACTGGGGGATGGGAATGGGGCTGGGGGAGGTGAGCGCTCAGGAGGCTGGAGGTGATGGGGGAGGGGGGAGATAGGGACAGGCGTGGGAGTAGGAGCTGCTGTATCGAGGGAGGGTCAGAGATGAAGACTGCATCGGCAGGAGCATCGGCGCAGGCCCGGGACAGGAGGGCGAGATCAGGCTGACTGTCAGTGCGGAATCCCAACCCTGACTACAGAGGGGAGGGAGCGAGGACCCAAAGGCCACCAGAGGGAGTATCTGACCCGGGATCAGCTGCAGCCTGGAGGAAGGCGGAGGACGGGGTGCGTGAAGGAAGACGATTGCTAAGATGCGGCTCCGCCTCCTCCCGGGCCCGCCCCTGGACCCGGGGGACGCCTGGGAAGGGTGGCTGGGGGTTTCTGTCTCTGTCTCAACCCATCACTCCCTTCCTCCTCCCCCTCAGCCCCCTTCGGGTTTGTTTGTTTTCTGAGGAGGAGGGAGGTGGAGGAAGTCCCAGAGGCGGCCAGTTCCCAACCGCTTACCTGAACCTGGCCCTCCTCTCAGTTGCCTGTCCCTAATGGCTGAGGGAAAGTAGGTAACCGCTATTTCTGTATTTCATGGTTTAGAACTTAGGGGGGGGAGGAGGGGATACCCTTCACAGACTCATAAAACTTTGATCTGGAAAAGCCCTTAGAGAAATTTTACAGATTGGGAAACTGAGGCCCAGGGAAGGGAAGGAACCAATACAGTCATGTAATGAGCATTTTGGTGGCAGAAACAGGATCCAGGTTTCCTGAAGCCCACTCACCTGAGTATTCAGCTGATATATTCAGCTGAACTCTCCCCAGTTCCTGGATTCAGGACACTCTTAAGGCATATACCTTATTGCTTTTTCCATTAAAATTTAAATTTTACAGGTGTGTTTTTCTTTAAGCAAACCGGGATGCCGGGCAATCATAGGATCATAGATTTTGAGTGGGAAAGGACTTGTCTAAAGGACCCTCCAATTCCCCTTCAAACCTACAAATCATATAAAATCATATAAAAAAGGGAGGCATTCTATTTATAGAAAGATTTTTCACTTTAAAAATATTCATAATTTCAAATTTCCAATCAAATTTCAATAGATTCAATTTTCAAAAATTCATTTTTTGCAATATTTTAGACATCTGTAGGCACCTACCTGACACAGTCAATAGTATGTCGGATTTGGAGGAATGAAGACCTGAGTCTATGTAAATATAATTTCCTCCACTGAGAGAGAGATAGTGCAAATAAGTAGCTAGGCAGTGCAGTGTTGGATTTGGAGTCAGGAAGACCTGAGTTCAAATCCAGCCTCCGACACTTATTAGCTGTGTAACCATGGACAAGTTATTCTGCCTGCCTCAGTTTCTTCCTCTGTATAAATGGGGATGACATCTACTTCACAAAGTTGTTGTGAAGATAATATGAGAGCAGTCTACAAAGTGCTATGTAATTGTTTGCCATTATTATCTGTAAGTTTGTTTTTTCACTTACACTTCTAGTACAACTTATTAGACTTGTATCTGAGTGTCACTCCATGCCCAAATTCATTATACTGTGCCAATCTGGTGATGAGTCTGCCTAGGAATGGCTAGGCTGGTACTCAGACAGCAAATATAGAGTCTGTTATGAGACCTGACTTGAAAGACTATCCATCTTAATGGTCCTTGCCAGAATTTGCCCTCAACTGGCACTGTCTTTGAAGACCCAGAGCCACTGCCACACCACAGTGAGACATCAGGAAAAGATTTTAGGGGAGCAGAGTTACAAAATAATTATCATTGATAATATATCAACATACCACATTTATACTTGACCTTCTGGGGGTATAAGAAACACAAAGGATTTAGGAACTCCTGCTATTTAGGAACTCCTGTCTATTGGAGAAGGATCCCCCCAAACCACCACAGGATCTTTGCCAAGAAAACCCCAGATGGGGTCATGAAGAGTCCAACATGACTGTAAACAACTCAACAAGAAAAGCTCTAGTCTAAATGTTTGAAATCCATGTGCTTTGACTTTGAACCTGCAGAATAAAGAATAGAACCCCCAATGATCTCCAGCAGGATCACTACTGCTTTGCTTTGCCTGGTTTCATTTTAGCACTGCCAATCTTATACTTTCTTCACACTTTTAGAACCCTGTTTCTGTCTACAGGACTGACTGCTGTCTCAAACTCACCCCATGTTTTCACTGGTCTATTAACCTCTCTCCCAGGGGCATTATCTCTCTTCTGATGCATCATCATAGTATGGAGAACCTCACAAGGTCATGGTTCTCACTGGAGGCTACGCTTCTGAACTTGGGGAAGGGGATAGGCAGGGAAAAGCTACAGGTATCGTGTGTGCATGCAGGTGTTTGCCTATACCTAGGCTCATAGGTGTCTTTTTCCCTATCTTCCCTTCTAAAAGCACTGTACTTGGAATCAGAAGAGTAATATTCATGTCCAAACTTTGCCATCTACCATATCCAATGACTTTGACTGGGGCTTAGTTTTCTTATCTGTAAAATGGAGATGATGATCACTGACAGAACTGTCAGGACCATGACATGAAAGAAGGGATGGGGAAGAGATTTGGGAATGTGAGCTGTGATCATTTCTGTTCCTCAGTTCCTGTGTGTGGGTGGGTGAGGGGTGGGGGCAGTGGGGGGGGGGGTGGAGGCAGGCAGGCAATATCTCCAATCTTATGCTCTATGATTAAGTTGCCAGCATCTTGGCCTCTCTCAGGGGCCTCTGATCCTTAATGAGGATGGACATGGGAAAAATGACCCATTTTGACTTTTATCTTTGAATTTCCCAATTAGGCAGGCCTGGGTTTTCTTTGTGATTGCAGTCCTTCCTAAATAAACACACAGCAATACGTGCTCCAGACTTTGAACTGAGAACTGTCCATCAGTAGTAGGTGATTCAATAAATGAATAATGTTAAAAAAAAAAAGGCCATATTCAGGATGAGTAAAATAGGTTGTAATAAATCCAAAGGGTGGGAAAGTCAGAAATGGTGTTCATGTAGAAGCTGCCCCTCCGGAATTAAAATTGTAAAATAGCAATGGCTTATGATTTTTCCTATGTAATTAGTCCCACCACCAATGCAGATCACAACTCCTCTTTAGAGAATTGCAGTGGCTGAAAAATTAATCACCTGGGCAGCCAAGATGGTGATAAACCCCTCTGAACTTAACCAGACTGGTTGGTTCTTGGACAACTTCCTCAGAATTAGTCATTGGAACCATTTTGTAATGTTATAAAGTCTAGAGCTGAAAGGGTCATTAAAGGTTAACAAACCCAGCCAAGCCCCTAATGTTACAAGTGAAGACACCTAAGCCTATAGAGATGAAATTTTTTCTGCTTAGTAGGAGAATGTAACCCCCTTGAGGGTAGGTACCCTTTCATTTTTGTCTTCCACTCTCCAGTACAGAGAGCCTGGCATGTAGAAAGGGCTTAATAAATGTTTGTTGATTGGCATTACCTTTGAGAACCCACAGTTACCTTCATAGCATGAAGAGGTATCAAAAGAGATGATGCCTCTGGAGGTGAGGTTAGTAGACCAGTGAAAACTTGGGGGTGAGTTTAAGACTGCCCATTGGTCCTGTAGACAGAAACCAGGCCCTAAAACAGTGTGAAGAGCTATAAGATTGGCAGTTCAAATGAAACCAGGCAAAGGGAAGCAAGTATCTAGGCAGAAATGAGGGTTCTGTTTCTTATTCCACAGATTCAAAATAAAGTATGTGATTTTAAAACCTTGGAATGCATTAAGGGCTCTTCATTCTTTTTCATGTCATGGACTTATTCTGTGGCAATCCAGTGAAACCTCTGGACCCTTTCTCACAATAATATTTTAAAAGTTCCTGAAATAAAATATATAGGATAACAAAGGAAAAAAATTATATTGAAGAACAGTTGTCAAAATATTAAAGGTTCAAGAACTCAGGTTCAAGAACTCAGGTTCAAGAACTCCTGGCCTTAAAGGCTTGCCTCTGTGATTGTAATTCTTTTTGCTATGCTGTGCTTTAGAGAGTGGTTCTCTTCATTGTGACATCGTGGATTGATTACTTTAAAAATGCAGACACTTTTAAAAAGAAAACGTTTCATAGATTTTAACTAAAAGTCTGTCATTGATTCCTCATTCTGTCATCTTGACCTTTCTGAGGGAAATCCCAGAGAGAGTAATGACACTCATAATATGAGACACACACACACACACACACACACACACACACACACACACACACAGACAGAGAGACAAGAATTCTTGAGAATGGAAGAGTGAGGAGGACAGAACCACTTTTAAAATATAAGTGGGCTATTCTTTCTGGTTTAGTATCCAATCTTCTCTGATACAGCTTTGTTGCAATTCTCTCCCCCACCTTCCCATCCTGCTTGGATGAGGAACCAAGGGACCTTCCAGGGTTTGCTGTCCCATCCCAAATTGACAAGTCCTTCAGATGTCCTCCAGGAGCCCAGGCCAGAGGTCCAGGTCAATCACAACCCAGACTCCATGGTATGGCCAATGGGCTATTGTTACATAGGGAATTGAAAGTAGATCTATGATTTCCATTGTATAGGGAACTCTCAGAGGAGAAAACAACTTTCCCAGTGCAGATTGGCATCTTCTTTGCAACTTAAAGTCTTAGAGAGTTGCTTAGAGTACTGAGAGGTTGTGACTTGGCCCAGGGTTACATAGCCATTATGTATTAGAGGCTGGAATTGGAATCCTGGCTTTGAGGCCAGCTCTTTATCTGTGATTTCATGCTTTTACATAGGCAAAGTAATATGTATATTAATTGAGGTATAGTTGCATTTCTCTTGTAAGAAGCTTGTGCTTTGCAAGGGGGGAGGGGCTGGATTTCACACACCTCTAGGAACTCTACCTACCAGGTAGAGTTACTAGGATTCCAGATTAGGAAGAGGAATATGAAGGAGCCCCATAGGAAATTTGGGGGATCTGGTAGGAAATAATTAATCTCTTTATTTACAAATGATTTACACAGCTAGAAAATCCAGGTTGGAAGAGGTGGCAAAGAGGGGGAAAATGGCACTTGGAGTCACTCTAGCCCAGGTCATTTGTCGGCCCGGACAAAGGATGCAAAGACACTGTCTGGGTGGCTGAGCAGAACCTCAGGCTTATCATATTCCAGTATGGCACCACGCTTCATCACAATCACGAGGTCGGAATTCAGGATGGTGTGCACACGGTGCTGGGGAGAGAAAACCTAGATGGAACCATGATACTTTGGCAAACTAGGGGAAGCTCTAGGACACATGCTAAGGGAAAGAAGGGCTGAGGGTATCCATAGTTGTGAGGGGAAAGGAAGAATGAATTTGGCATTGGAAGAGAAAGGCATGGGTGGGCAGGTGGGATGAGGAAAATAGGGTAAGATGGGCTTGGGTAGGGAACAAGGACTGGAGAGAGGACTAGAGAGGTATTAAGTGGAGTTGAGATGAACTAGCAGAGATAAATAAGAATCTACACTAGGAACTGAAAGTTAGAAGTCATGGCTCATGTCTGTACCCTAATACTCAAGCTTGTACCCCATCATGGGGTAAGGGTTCCTTTTGTTCCCAAGGGAATGTTTCCTTCCCAAAGATCAGAGGACCAGGCTTGAGAAGATGGGGATATTCTGTGACTGAGTCAGAGTCACAAAGCAGGGCAGAGTCTTGTAAATAGCTAACCTACTCACAAGTTAGATAATTAAATCCAACATTAGAATCTAATGCAGTGCACGTCTACCTTGCTTCATGTGGTCACTGGCTTCCTCATTCATTGAATAGGTAAGTCACTTGGGTTTTCTGTATTTCATGGGGTTACCTTTTCCCATCCTATCTATGTTACCTCCCCCTTAGAATATCCAAGAATGACCAAAATCATTATAAACTAATCACCCCTATCTACTCCCTGCTTTTGGGGTAATAAGCAACTACATGGCACAGTGAATTGAGTGCTGAACTTGAAGTCAGGAAGACCTGAATTCAAATCCTGTCTCAGATGCTTAGCTGCATGACTCTGGACAAACCACTTAACCTCTTTCAGTTTCAGTTTCCATATCTATAAAATGGGGATAATAATAGCATCTGCCTCACAGGATCGTTGTGAGGGCAAAATGAGATTAACAAACCTAAAGTCCTATGCTAACCTTAAAGTGTTTTACAGATGCTAATTTATTGTTATTGTTATTGTTGGGCTTAGTCAATGGGACTAGAACCCTTTAGAATTCAGAGACTTTGGGATGCTTTATCAGAGGTCAACTGAAGACTTCTAATAGGTCAGGGACCCACAAGCCAACCTCTCTCTTAATCTTATGCCAGTCACCCTGGGGAGCCAGGGAGATGAGGAGCCTTGAGAGCATGAAGGAGGAAGAACCATGAGAAATACCAATGAGAATTGGAATTCCTGAGTCAAAATAGTGCAGGCTCTAATCAGAAGTCCCCTTCCCCCCTTACTGGAAGGAGTGAAATAGAAACTAGGTTGAGGAGGCTATTCCCGGTCCTTCTCCTTTCTTGGTATGGGGAACTGCCTAAAGAAACTCGCTGTACCAATGTAGGTTGGCCCCTTCTCAACAAATTATAGTCTAAGGGAGTTGTCCAGAGCACTAAGAGGTTAAATGAGCTGCCCAGGGCCACACAGCCAGTATATACTAGAAGTTGGACTTGAACCCAGGTTATCCTGGCTTCAAGGCCAGCCCTCTATCCATACTTGGTTATTCTCAAGAGACTCAAACTAAATGGAACCTATTGGTGCAGCAAGATTGAGGTTTAGGGGTATGGGAGGAGAAAGAGACTGTCCTTTGTATGTATGACTGGTTAAAACAGGGGGATGGTTTATGTAGGTGGCTTCTCTAAAGGTCTCCACCCCACTCTGAATTTGGTACTTCCTGGGTTTTCCCTTCCTGAGACTTTGTGCATCATGCCCCCTTACCGCTATGGTGACCACGGTACGGTCAGCAAAGGCTGTCATCACCACCTTCTGTAAGATGTTCTCCTGTGTGAAAAGGGATGAAAGTTGTATTGGTCATTCCCGTGAGAGGGCTGAGACTGTGTCCCTGGCCTGGCTTGAAAGCATCTCACAGATACGTCTCCCATTACTACCACACCTTGTTTTTTACCCCCTACTTGCCTCTTGTCCACTACTGTTCTCACTATGGAACCATTTCTAAAGTCAACAGAGACTGAACTGATTATGGTCATGTGGAGGAAAACTGTGACCTCCACCCCACACCTAAGCAAAAAAAAAAAAAGGAAGGCATTTGAGCACATAGAACCTGGCAAATGATGAGAGAAGAGAAGAGAAAGGAAGAGGCAAGAAATAGTTGAGAGTTGGATTTCTACAGAAGACCTTGCAAGATGCATATTAGAACAACTGTTGATCTTCTCATTGAAACCCAAACTTATCTGTGCAAACAATCGATAAATAATTGGAGAAAAAAGGTAGGTACACTTAGTAAAAACAAAGCCAAAACCAAACCAAACTCCAAAAAACAAATGAGCCTTATTAAGGAGTCGTGCCCTACCCCCAACCCATGCAGTAAAGGAGCAATTAGCCATGCAAGTAATGGGGGAGAATTGGCAAGGAGAGCCACAGAGAACTGAAAATCAATTTCAACAGGTGTAAAAAATGAAGGGAATGTTTCCATGAGCAGCAGGGATTGTTCTCTATTTATGTTTCTTATAGAACCAATTAGCAACAACATATGTACAAATGTCACACTGGTCTCCCTGTTAGAGAATGTCAAAATGACTGGGGGAAGGCATCTCTACTCTGTAGCTTATCCAGGAGTATGAAGCATGCCTTGAAAGAATGGAGGAAATGATTCAAAAAGAAAACACAGAAGGAAGAAAATATAAGAAGTTATCCAAAAATGTGTTGTGAGGCTGCAAGGTAGAAGAACGTGTCATAATAAGGAGAACAGGGGAAGAAGGACTCCTGAACCTTTGGAGGTAATCAGTAGGCTTGAGGCTTTTTCTGTAGAGCATAGAATTGGCTTCTGAGGAAGATGGAATGGTGATGAACCACAGGGATCTCCAGAAGGAGGTTAGGGTTAGGACCACAGGAAGAAAGGATGAGTGCTAATAAAGTGTATTGAGGTGGTTATGTATGTTCATTGACATGAACAATCAAGGAATACACCGATTTCCTGAGGCATAGGTATCTGGGATGCCACAGAAAAATCTTGAGACTTGTTAAATCTGATGACTGATTTCCATTTTTACATATTCATCTGGAGACAAATGAAACAGACAGGAGATACCTAGAGACTATCTTTAAGAATTAAGAAATTTTAGGCAGGAAAGTGAAGACCATAATGTCATAAGACCATAAGGTGGTGTTTATCTCATGGCTGCCAATTGAAGGAAGGGGCTTTCAGAAGTGTCAAACGTAGCCGAGTCCACAACACTCCCTGAACCCAAATGAGATTAAAATGTAATTGGGAAATATTTAGCAAAATAAACAAAAACACAGGTAATATTACATTTTAAAGCTGCCTTGTGGGCAGCATATGTATGGATTAATTGCTTCCATTTCTCTTTTAGTTTGACATTACTGCTTTAGAAGATTAAAAAGAGGGTATGGGAAATGAACATTTGGGGAGGTAATTTGCCAATAAAGAACATGGTTTGAAGGAATGGGGGCTTGAATTTCTGAATTAGAGCTTCAAATACCAAATGACAGTCCAAAATTGGAGTGATGAAGGCATGTACCAGGATGGTGGCAGTATCAGAGAAGATATTATGAAGGTACAATGGATAAGATTTGGCAACAATTTGGAAGGATAGGGTCTGCACCCATGATTTCACTGGTATAAGAAGCTTCCTTGAAAGGAAACCACTTCTATCAATGCAGGTTAGCACCTTTTCTGCAACTTGTAGTCCTAGAGAATGGCTTGGAACTTTGAGAAATTAAGTGACTTGCCCAAGATCACACAGATAGCAAATGTCTGAGGCTGGATTCAAACTCAAGATGTAAAGAGGAGCTATCCAGCACTTTATCTACTGTGCCACACAGCCAAAGCAGAAGATGGACTCTTCAAACAATAGACCAATGACTTTGATTCCAGGAAAATTTAAAAGCCAGCAAAGGAATCAGTAATCATCATTTGTCAATCTGGGCTCATCATTTAAACTATTTTCTGAGCTGCCCTGAATTGCCAGTCTAGTAGCCTTGTCCAAAAAAATAAAAAGACTGGTTTGGCAAGGTCTACTCTCAATCATGCCATGCTAGTTCTTGGTGAATTCAGTGGTTTTGGCATTTCCTCTATTGGTAGAGAACCCAGTCAGTCCATGCTCCCTCATTCTTTGTGATTCTTGATCATTTTCTTCCACAGATGTTCTGTAGTGAATCCACATCCTTGTTGGAGACCTTCCTTTGAGTCCTTTTACATGATATGGGTACCAATGGAGCATCTTGCTGTACATCTTTTATTCTTTGTTCTTTCCACATATGAACTCATCTTTTCGAATAATCTACTTTCTCAATTGTATCACTGCTTGTGCATGACCCATTATTGGAAAAATGTTGCAGCCTACCAGTGCCCACTTATATTTTTCTATGGCCACTTGAATTGCCTTCAACTTTGAGTCCTCTGGGTTTTCCTAGATTTACAAGGATATGGTATCATATGGAGGAAAATTGAATAAAAAAGATGAAGCTTTTGTGTCAAGGGACAGCTTGGGAATCTTTAAAACCACTGAATATTTTCTCAAATGCATTTTAGTCTTATTTAATTTTGGGATTAATTAATTGTGCATTGTACTGATAGATTGGCCATTCAACTGCATGCCATAGATCAGACAATAGACAATTTTCATCCACTTAGTTTTTCCTATATTGATTGCTAAGTGATCTCTTTAGAATGTTCATGGATCTCATTAATCGGACCCTGTAGTGCTCTGGGGCTTGATTAAATCAGTATAAAACCATCCTCAAATAGGATATGATTTTTAATATTTGAAGGGCTGCCATGCTAAGGAGAGATTAAATTTATTTTGTTTCATCCTAGAGGCCAGAATTGGGAGAAATGGGTATCAGTTGCAAAGAGGCAAATCTAAATGTAATGTGAGAAAAATTTCATAACAATTAGAGCTGCCCCCCAAATTGAGTGATTTTCTTTGAGAGGTGGTGGAGTTCCCCTGTCTGGGAATCTTTAGGTAGAGTATAGACAACTATTTGTGGATATATTCTAGTGAGGATTTCTATGATGTATGGATTGGATTAGATTATTTCTGGCCTCCCTTTCTACTCTCAAATTCTGTGGAGAAAATTCCTACAAAATTCCTAAATGCCTTAGTGGATACTAATAATTAGAGAATCATTTAATAACGTTATCTCTGTGGTTTTATTCATCAAAGGATCTTGTGTATTTGGAGTTTGATCTGAGGACTCTTAATCAATTGAATCCTCCCAAACTACTGGATGAAATTACAAGATTAAGAGGCAGATAGCAGAGACAATGAGATATAAAGGTACACTCCTTTAGGACCTGGAATGGTGGAATTTGCCCCTTTTATGCAGGTGTGGTGCCTTTCTGAGTTTTAGTGAATCATTTGCATATGAAAGACTTAGGTGCTAAAACTAAGGAGCTACTATATACTTGGTGGTTTTAAAAAAGAACTCAGTCTGCACTTTCTCTTTTGTTTTTCACCTACGGTATAGTAAGAAGGGGGAGGGAATTTCTCTCTGCTCTTCCTTCTTTATCCCCAATCTCTGGTAATGTCTAGCAACAGAAGCATATGACCATAGGAGGCTGTGCCCAGGAGAGGGCAGGTCCAAGGCCCAGCTGTGGAGTTGAGTCAAGAGAGAGCTAAGAGGAGTTCATGAGGTCAGCAGCTATAGGTCGGATCCTCCTCAGGAGAAAACTGACCCCAGTGCTGACACTGCTGTGGGTCCTAGGGTGTGGGTTTTCGTTCTTTCTAAATATATATTGTATTGCTCAAGGTTAGGATATCAGCTGAGAATGAAACTGGAAACAGTAGAGAGCTTGGTCTAGCCTTGGAGCCTTTAACTCAGTCCCAGGGATGGTTTGTGGGGCTTAGCAGAGTGACTAAGTGAGACACTGTTTCCTGAAAGGAGAAGTATGATGATATTACTAGAAGATCTGGGGGTTCTAAAAGACCAGGGATGTAAGTTACATTGGACACATGTTCCCTATACATATTCCTCTCTGCATGTAAACTCTAAGTGTACGTAATCTTTCTGCTGGCAAAAGTGTGTTTGTGGGAAAGCATACCCCAAGTTTATAGGGTACATGTGATATACCCAAATACCTCAGGGTTACCCTCTAGAACTCTGAGAGGAGATGTAGCTGGTGTAACTCTGGGAGAGAGGGACAGAGCATACAAATTACGGTTTCAATGTTATTGTTTTTAGTGTTGCAATTAAGAAAGTGCTTTTGCTTTGAGCTAATAGATAATAGGTAAGGGGATGGGCCCTCTAAGTTTGAAAGGGGCATGTCCTTACACATCATAGTTTCTGTTACTTGCCCTTTATGTCCTGTAATTTCAAGAAGTTGATTTTTGTAGAGTCAATTGATCAAGGATTCTCTGGTCAACCCTCTGCTATATTTGTATGATCTTAACAGATGCATGAGTCTTGTTGGAGAAGAACCTTTAAGATTGCTTTTTGTTCTACCAAGTCAATAAAACAAACAATAAACAGGAAAGGATCTTGTGTCCTCTGTATCTTACATTCACTTGTGGAACACTTAAGATGTACTCTTCTGTCAAGAACTTTTTATAAAAGCTTGACTATTATACTATATAGTTTCATTTATGTAGGCTCAGGATGCTGTGGCTCAGGCAGTTTGAATTCTCTGGAGTCCAGGGTCAGAGCGACCTTGGGCAAATTACTTAACCTTCTGGGTTTTATTTTCACTGCCTATTAAAAGAGGTGATTAAAATAGATAGTTTAGCCTCTGAAGACCCTTATAGCTCTAGATCTCTGAGCTACAACTCTATGAATCTCATACCAAGTCTTCTGTGGATATATTTTTACTTTGATTTCTTTTAATTTGTTTTATGAGGTGATAACACTTGCAGTCTTCCACCATCTTCCTCTTGGTTGTCTTATAAATGAGTCTGTATTCTAAACCAGTATTTCCTTTGGCTTCCATTTCTCCACTTGTCAAAAATATCGAAGTTTATAGGCTTTGTTGGTCTCTTAATAGTAACAATTTTACATTGGTTAAACTTCTATAGGAAATGGTGATAATCTCTACATTCTACCATTTCCCATTCTCCCTACAACCTCCGCCCCCCCCAGCATTGGTGATTTGTATATATACTTCAGGTAGAAACTATTGCAATTGTTTGCAATGTCTTTAGCCTTTTGCTAATTCAATATTGATTCTGACCTTTGATCTAACTAGTTGAAGGCCTCACTGCAAAGGATAGTTGATTCTGATATGACTCCCACATTAAGTAACAAGTTGTTTCCTGTCTATTAAAATATAGTCAATTCCTTCCCTCCTTTTCCCTTTCTTCTTCTTCTTCTTCTTCTTCTTCTTCTTCTTCTTCTTCTTCTTCTTCTTCTTCTTCTTCTTCTTCTTCATCATCATCATCATCATCTTCTTCTTCTTCTTCTTCTTCTTCCTCTTCCTCTTATTCCTCCTCCTCTTTCATCCTTCTTCTTCTCTCTCTTGATGTTGTTCAGTTCTTGTTAGATTTTCTTCTGGAACAAAATATTTGCAAAGCAAAACCCAGAGAACAATATACACAGACTATTATAGTATTAAAAAACAACACTGGAAGGCAGTTGAACTCAGATTAATTGCAATAAATAATCTTGGTTCTGAAGAACAAAGGATGAAACACCCATCCCTCCTTCCAGTAAAGAGGAAATGGGGTATTCTATATGTTGTCAGATGTGGTTGCCTTGCTATTCTTAACTTTTTTCTTTGTTATATAGGAGATTTCAATGGTGGGGGAAGGAGGTGGTGAGTGGGGAGTATGAGGAAATGCTTGTGTTGTAAAAAAAAAGCACCAATAAATTGAAAAGAGAAACATTAATAACATATAAGTGTAAGGATTCTGGGTAGTCAACATGTCTGACCTCTTTCATTTCTCAAACCTGAGTCAAATTGTCCAAACATACTTTTGCCACCCATTTTTATGTCCATCTTCATATTTAGGTATCAAAGTATTCCTTGACTTGTTTGGAGGCTCTTGTTGAAAGTCTTCATAGACTTTTTCCACCTTTTCATCTTCTGCAATTAATGTTGGTGCATTGACCACAGTTTCATGATAGTCTTTTTGCTTATGCTTAACAGGAGTATTTCTTTCTTTCTTTCTTTTTTTTAAAGCAATTGGGGTTAACTTGCTCAAAGTTACATGGCCAGTCATTATTTATGTGTGGGTGCTCATTTTCTGAGGCTGGGACCGATCCCAGGTCATCCAGACTCCAGGGCCAGTGCTCTTACTCACTGTGTCACCTAGTCACCCTAACAGGAGTATTTCAAGAGTACATGTAGGAGCTTCCCATGAAATGATATTTCTTGATGACTTTGGGCACATGTTGAAAGCAAATATGCTAACTCATTTGCTAGTTCTCCAAGAAGAACCTGTGAATCAGTCTTCTATTCACCTTCAACTGTCCTTTATTTTTTGGTGTTATGAGGATATCGATAGAGATGTGAGCTTGAGTTTGTCCGATGGTAACAACAATTTGCTGGTTATTGGGCAAAGATTTCTCATTTGTAGCACCAATAGTTAAGTTTTACAGATGGCATTAAAAAACTGCGATTCTTAGTACTCTCTATCATACTTTCCACCATTTTAGTCATCATTCCAGAAGCAGAAAAGGGCTGCTCAGTACTGAGGGATGCTAGGTGTTTTTTGTTTGTTTGTTTCATAAACACTCATTAAATAAACAAACAAGCATTTATCAAAGGTCTACCATGTGTCAGGCAGGGCTAATGATGGCATTGAGCATGTCTGCATCCCTGTATATATGTATGCATGAACCTGGAACACGAGAGCTCATTTTCTCTTCTCCAAAAACATCTATTCTGTTTTTAAATACCCACATTATGGGTTGAGTTCTATTTTGTATAAAAACTTTTCTTCCCTCCCCTCCTCTCAACTCTCCAACCATCACCATCTAGGACTGACCTTAGACCCCCAAAACTGACCGTGGCCATGTCGATGGAAGCTGTGGCCTCATCCATAATGAAGATGCTTGTCTTCCTCACAAAGGCCCTTGCCAAGCAGAAGAGTTGCCTCTGTCCCTGGCTGAAATTCTCCCCACCTTCCGTGACTATGGCATCTGTAAAAGAACAATGACTGTGTGTGTGTGTGTGTGTGTGTGTGTGTGTGTGTGTGTGTGTGTGTGTGTGTAATGACTTTACCTCCATTTCTTAGAACTGCCATCTTCCTTTCCTTCAAGGCACAAATAAAGTACAACTCTCCTGTGAGAGGCCCTTTCTGACCCTTCCCCCACCAATTATTAGTGCCCTCCTTCTACCACAAGTACTGTATTTATTGTATATTCCTATAGATGTGTGTGTTGTCTCCTCAGATAGAATGTAAGCTCCTTAAGGGAAAGGACTGTTTCATTTCTGTTTTTGCATCTTCATTGCCTGGTGTAGAGCAGGTATTTAATAAATGCTGCTGAAAGAATGAATACACATATTTTCCATGGGTTGATTGTTGGTTACTAGGTGGTTTTTCTGTCACTGAGAACTGGTGTGACCTTGCTTTCAGGGGGCCTTGATTGTGTTGTGATGTGGGGAAGAAAGGAGAGAGCTGTTTCTGAATCGCACCTTAGTCTAGCCCTTCCTTTTACCTGGCTGTAATAACTCTGGATGAATTGATTGGTTGTTTGAGGGCTGAACTGTTTTGTGGGCAAAGCCAGTCTTGACTCTATCACTCTCTAGCCTAAGGCATGTACTTTCCATCTCTTGGCCTTGCATGTAATATGGGGATACTACTCAGCCCACTGCCCTCTCCCCATTCCCAGGGTTCCAGGGAAGGATAGATGAATGGTATGGGACAAGGGTGAGAGATCTGGTAGGAGAAACAATGGGACCAGGAGTGTTGTGGCACTATCAATATGAACAGTTCATTACTATCAGGAAGTTCGGGTCTCTTTGATGTGCCCCATGCTCCCAGGCTTTGAAGCAGAGATTTAGTGGTTATCATAGGGAAGAGTTGGGCTGTGTATGTGTGAGACATTTGTGGGGGAGCAGATGAATCTGCTCCCAAGCTTTCAGGTAGACTGACTCAGCATAGCCCTCATAGAACCAGGACTCCTCCCCATCTTGGCAGAAAGTCAGTCTGGGGAGTGGGGGTGGGCACAGTTACCTAGCCCCCCAGGCAGTGCCTTCACCACTAGCTTTAGCTGGGCAATCTCCAGGGCTTCCCACAGGGTACTGTCCGAGCACTTCTTTTCTGGGTCCAGGTTAAACCTGCAGAGCAGCACAGAGACCCCAATGAATGGCCAGTGAGTAGCTTGGTCCAGCTCCACCCAACCCAAGGACACTGCAAAGAGTGGGACCAGGGCTGTCAGGAAGGTAATGAGAGATCTTGCTCCAAGATCAGGAATCCTCTTTTGGATGACATCAGCAGGGAGGGACTTCTGGGCCTTGGTTGGACCCCATCTGTGGTGCTCAGTTCTGAGCACTATATTTTAGGAATAGATAAGACAAGCTGGTCTACATTCAGGGAATGATGACAAGGATAGTTCACAGGTTCATAGAGTTAGAGCTAGAAGTGATCCTCTAGGCACCCCATCCCAGCGGAAGACCCTCTTTTACCTTCTTGACTCTTAACTCATGTCTCTAGTTCAACCCCTTCATTTACAGATGAGGTGACTGAAACCCAGAAAGTTGAAGGGATTTTCCCCTTGTTACATAGCACTAGGATTTTATCTTAGAGCCCTCGGGACCTCACTCTCAATCCCTTGATCATTTCATGGCACCATGAAGATTGAAGACTGTGACATCAGGACTGGGTAAAGGACCTGGATATGGTCAACCTGGAGAAGTCAAAATTTAGGTGGGAAACATGGCAGCTATCTTGTAGTATTTGAAGAGAGGCCATCATATAGAATAGAAATTCAATTTATTTCACTGAGCTCCAGAACAGAAATAAAATTTGATCTACTAAGCCCCAGGGGGCAGAACTTAAGACCCCATGGTAGAAGTCATAGAGATGCTGGTTTTCTGTTTGATACAACAAAACAACTTGCTCACAATCAGAATTGACCCAAAATAGAATGTGTTGCCTCTGGAGGAATGATTTCTTTATCACTGGAGTCTTCAAGCAGACCCATCAATGAGGATATTGTCAGGGGGATTCCTGCTAGGGTAGATGACCATGGAGGTCCCTGTCATCTTGGGTGTTCTTTGAATGCTTGCTGCTGATCCCTCAGCTTCCCCTTTCCTTTCAGCTTGTCTCAGACCAATACTGTTCTGGTCTTTGCACTGGCTAAGTTGGGGCTCTAAGGACCGGCTTCTGATGTGGAGGGGTGAGGACTCTCTTCCTGAAAGTCCTTTTGGCCTTGGGGCTTCAAGCTTCAAGGGTGACAATTTTCCTGTCACCCTTTTTCAAAGCTGATAGACTAGAAACTCAGGGTTCACACCAAAGTTTGACATGTTGCCTGCCTATGACAGATGATGTGCACATCTCATCTTTTCAATGAGACTATGTGCTCCTTGAGTGAAGAAACTATTTCTTAATTCATCTTTGTGCCTCTCACCCTCTCATAGCATCTCTCTGGTAGGTCTTTAGAAGATATTTGCTGAATGAGAAAACAAATGAAGGACTATCAACACAGTGTTAGGCACTGGTGTGTGTGTGTGTGTGTGTGTGTGTGTGTGTGTGTGTGTGTGTGTGTGTGTGTGTGTATGTGTGTATGGAGTGGGCAAGGAGTGCAAAAACCTGATTGATTATAGATGTATGTTTTAGAACTTTCATTAAGGGTTCTGTAAAAACTTAATAGTTGATAGAAATCACAAAGGCACAGAATCTTAGGACTGGAAGGGACATCAGAAGTTATCTAGTACAACCTCTTGGCTGACCTGGAAGAAGAGCCCTGTGTTCTGATGGGACATGGACCCCAAGGGTTGGGGGTTTGGACCTGTGGACTAGACAGATAATTATTGCAGGGAGTGAGAGGAGTAGGCAGTCACTACTTTACATTTGAAAAACAGCAGAATAGTCCTAGAAAGTAGAAGAAAGCATGAGGCCAAACCTATCATCATCCAAAGACTTAATTTTAGCTAGCTGAGCCATCTTACTCTAGTACCAACAAGGCTGCACTGAACTTGGAGTCAGGAAGACCCGAGTTTAAATTCTGGCTCAGATACTAACCAAGTGAACCTGGGCAAATCAATCAATGCATTTTCAGAGCAACCTGGGAAGACTTGCATGAACCGATTCAGAATGTTGTGAGAAGAACCAGCAGAGCAGTTTATACAATAGCAACAGTGTTATAAAGACAAATGACTTCGAAAATATGAAGAACTCTGTTCAATGACTGACACTGATTCTAGAGAATGGTGATGAAGCGTGCTACCCACCTCCTGACAGAAAGGTGATGGACTCAAGATATGAAATGAGTCAGATTTTTGGACATGGCCAATGTGGGAATTTATTTGGTTTGACTATGAATATTTGTTACAATGGCTTTCTTTTTCTTTTCTTTTTTCAATTGAGGTAGTAAAAATCAAAGTTACAATGTAGTTAAAATGTACAAAATGGTAGTTAACTTAAAAATGATCTTCTCTTTTCTTTTCTCCTTCCTGTACCTGGCTTTTCTTTTTGCTGCCTCATTCCTACTCTTTCTTTCTTTGTCCCCACCCTCTTGGCTACTGAGACTGTGGAGGGCATTACTGATTGTCTGCAGCATATTTTTGGGTTGGGAAAGAGTGCTAGAGTCCAATGCCCTCATGTTATAAATGAGGTAACTAAGCTCTAGATAAGGGAAGGAACATTTCCAAGGTTATACAGCTTGACCCTAGAATTAGAAATCTCTTGATTTCCAGACCAGGGTCCATTCTGGAACATTGTGAATACCATGAGGTTCCTGGGTTGGGGGAAGCTATTTCCCCGACAGTAATATCTCTGACCTTTCCCGGGCCTCCCCTGGGGTGTTACTCACCTAATGGTGCCACTGAAGAGGATGGGGTCCTGGAGGATGATGGAGAGTCGGGATCTCAAGGTCTGCAGGGGCAGCTTTGAAATATCAATGTCATCGATAACGATCCTCCCTGTATTAACCAAGGGTCAACTCACCCAGGGAGACTGTACCTAGTACTGGGAGGTCAACTTGCCTGGGTAGAAGGGACCTAGCTGGGAAGCAGGGGCAGGCCATGTCATTGACCCTCTATATTGAGGCTCTGAGTATTATAGAAACATTGAAACCCAACATACAATCTGGAGCATCTATTACCTAGTTAGACAAACAGACAGAGCTCCCCACCGTGAAAAGGTGATTTTTGGGGGCAGGGGTGCAGCAGTGAGAATTCGTCCTTTTTATAAGGATCGAATTGTGTGTGATGAAGGGCTGTCAGGGGGTGTTGTGTTGGGGGTGTTTGAAAAGGAGGACCCACCTTCGAACATGTCGACCATACGGAAGAAGGCCAGAGAGAAAGATGACTTTCCACTGCCTGTTCGGCCACAGATCCCAATCTGCAATAGGAAGGACCCAAAGAGTAGTTTTGGGAGAGTCATGGACCAAGCTCTCCCAGGGGAAGATACGCAGTTTTACCTTCTATCTCTGATCAAGCTCTCTGAGGAGCTCAGCCAAGGATGGAGTGGAGGCTTTCAGTTTGTTTTCTTTCTTTCTTTCTTTCTTTTTTTTTTTTTGGAGGGCAATTGGGGTTAAGTAACTTGCCCAAGGTCACACGGCTAGGTTTTTTTTTTTTTTTATTTGTGTGTGCATTAAGTGTCTGAGGCCAGATCCGAACTCAGGTCCTTCTGACTCCAGGGCTGACGCTCTACTCACTGCACCACCTAGCTGCCCCTCAGTTTGTTTTCTAAAGAAGATGAGGAAGAAATCTCCAGGATGGGCTGCATATCTGTTTGCTTGTGTGCCTATAATTGTGTTTATCTATTCATGATTTTGTGTGCGTGCCTCTGTTTATCTGTGTATGCATATATGTATGTATATATGTGTGAATATTTGCATGTATTTATGTATACACATAGTGCATTTCTCTGTATAAATTTGAAATGTACATCCATGTAAACAGTATCCATGTGTACATACACATAGAAGGACAATATGGTATAAAAGATAACTGACCTCAGGCTTAGGAAGACCTGGGTTCATGTCCCGCCTCTGACACATCCTAGCCTTGTGGGTCATCTAACTTTTCTGTGCCCTCAGCAACTTTAACACTATAACTTGCTGTTTTGCATAAGTGGAAGGAGTTTCCTCAATGGGAATTAATTTCATTAATGAAATCACAGGTCTGGACCCCTGTCCTCCTCCCCTCCCTCCCTTCACCCCCCCACCCCACAAAAAAGTGTATATGCATCTATGAGTATATGTGCATGTACACACTTGTGTATATCTGTGTGTGACTAAGTTTTCAAATCAGCTGGTTTGGGAACACATCAGGCCTCCGTGTCCTGAGCTGCATGTTTATGAGGCCTTCTCTGGTATGAGATAAAAGGAGCTACCTTACTCTCACTTTTATCACAGATAAAGTTTAAAGACAGATAGAGAGTGATGGGGAGGAAGACAGACAAGGAGAGAGAAGGAGAGGGGAAGAGAGAGGGGGAGAGAGAAAGGGAGAGGGAGAGAAAGAGAGAGAGAGAGAGACAGAGACAGAGACAGAGACAGAGAGATAGAAAGAACATGAAAGTGTCACAGTGAGGTAGATAGGAACAGAGAGAGACTTCGGGCTTAGGTTCCTCATTTCGGGGAGAGAGGTGATCCTAGGAAATATCTCTTCTTCCTTTTTCTCTTGCTATAGGGGACACTCATGTCAAATGCCTCAAGCCTAATAAAAGAAAGGGAGCAGGGCTGCCACTCCTATCCCCTCTGACGCTACAATAAGCATTACTGGCACTAATGCCAGTGAGTATGTATGTTGGACCAAAGCCCCAAAATGGTCTGGGGAGGGAGGCCGTAGGATTTCAGACCAAACTGGACCTTGACTTGAGGTCATGTGACCCTGGAACTCACCTCTTCTCCTCCCCTTTCCCTGATGCTTGCCTCCCTGTCTCTCCTACCCACTTACACCAGCACCAGGGCTCAGTACTGACCTTCTGCCCTGGGGAGATGTGGGCATTGACATGATTCAGGACGGGCTTCAGGGAGCTATCATAGCGGACACTCAGGTTTTGTATCTGGATCTTCCCTTGGACTGGCCAGTTCTTTGGTATCAGGGATGGAGCTGAGAAGGCAGTGGGAGGCAGGAATAAGGGAGAGGACCACCAAAAATGGTCTAACTGAAAGCCTGAGTTAGGCTTTCATCTTGTTCCCAGAACCTCAGGTATGCTGGCTCAATTCTGGATTGGTCCTGGGTCCTATCTCTTGAAGCCCTGAGCTTTATCTGCTATCCCTGCTCTACTGAGGAGTCCTTCCCTTTGTCTGCTAATACACATGCCTCATCCAGGAGCCCCTGACTCTGTCCCTCTTGTGTGCCTTCACCCAGCAGTCCTTCATTCTTCCCCACATCTTCCCTCAACAAAAGTTTCTCTTCCTTCCCCTGACCTTTCTTACCCAGAAATCCCACACTCTTCCCCTGTGTCACCTCCCCCAGAAGTCCCACACTCTCCCCCTGAGTCACCACCCTTAGAAGTCCCACACTCTTCCCCTGAGTCACCTCCCCCAGAAGTCCCACACTCTCCCCCTGAGTCACCACCCTCAGAAGTCCCACACTTCCCCTGTGTCACCTCCCCCAGAAGTCCCACACTTTCACCCTGTGTCACCTCCCCCAGAAGTCCCACACTTTCCCCCTGCATCACCTCCCTCAGAAGTCCCACACTTTTCCCCTGTGTCACCTCCCCCAGAAGTCCCACACTCTCCCTGTGTCACCTCCCCCAGAAGTCCCACACTCTCCTTCTGTGTCACCTCCCCCAGAAGTCCCACACTCTTCCCCTGAGTCACCTCCCTCAGAAGTCCCACACTCTCCCCCTGTGTCACCTTCCTCAGAAGTCCCACACTCTCCCCCTGTGTCACCTCACTTAGAAGTCCCACACACTCCCCCGTGTCACTTCCCCCAGAAGTCCCACACTCTCCTCCTGTGTCACTTCCCCCAGAAGTCCCACACTCTTCCCCTAAGTCATCTCTCTCAGAAGTCCCACACTCTCCCCCTGTGTCACCTCCTTCAGAAGTCCCACACTCTTCTCCTGTGTCAACTCCCTCAGAAGTCCCACACTCTCCCCCTGTGTCATCTCCCTCAGAAATCCCACACACTCTCCCTGTGTCACCTCACTTAGAAGTCCCACACACTCTCTCTGTGTCACCTCCCCCAGAAATCCCACACTTTCCTCCTGTGTCACCCCCCAGAAGTCCCACACTCTTCCCTTGAGTCACCTCCCTCAGAAGTCTCACATTCTCCCCCTGAGTCATCTCCCCTCAAAGTCCCACACTCTACCCCTGTGTCACCTCCCCCAGAAGCCCCACACTCTTCCCCTGAGTCACCTCCCCCAGAAGTCCCACACTCCCCCTGCATCACCTCCCTCAGAAGTCCCACACTCTTCCCCTGTGTCACCTCCCCCAGAAGTCCCACACTCTTCCCCTGAGTCATCTCTCTCAGAAGTCCCACACTCTCCCCCTGTGTCACCTCCCTCAGAAGTCCCACACTCTCCCCCTGTGTCATCTCCCTCAGAAGTCCCACACACTCCCCCTTGTGTCACCTCACTTAGAAGTCCCACACACTCCCCCTGTGTCACCTCCCCCAGAAGTCCCACACTTTCCTCCTGTGTCACCTCCCCCAGAAGTCCCACACTTTCCTCCTGTGTCACCTTCCCCAGAAGTCCCACACTTTCCTCCTGTGTCACCCCCCAGAAGTCCTACACTCTTCCCCTAATCTTTCTCACCCAGCAGTCCTACACTTCCTCTGCCACCTCCCCCAGAAGTTTCACACTCTCCCCCTGAGCTACCTCTCTCAGAAGTCTCACACTCTCCCCCTGAGCCACCTCCC
This sequence comes from Gymnobelideus leadbeateri, assembly GCA_011680675.1. Lineage (NCBI taxonomy): Eukaryota > Metazoa > Chordata > Mammalia > Diprotodontia > Petauridae > Gymnobelideus > Gymnobelideus leadbeateri. The sequence continues at coordinate 257,064 of WOXC01007355.1, read as the reverse complement.
CCAGAATTCCCACAACTCTCCCCTTTAGCCACCTCCCCCAGAAGTCTCACACTTTCCCTCTCTGTCCCTCAGTCTCCCTCTGAGTCAACTCTCCTAGAAGCCCCTGATTTCCTGAGCTCCTTGACCCAGAAGAGCTTCATTCTTCCTTCTTCTTGAGTCTCCTTACCCAGAAGGCCCTCATAATTCTCAGATTCAGTTTTCAGAAGCCCATGAATTCTTTTAACAGCCCCCATCTGAATCTCCATGTCTGCCAGGTTCCTCACCATCCAATTTAGGTAGTTGGACACCTGTGGAGAAAACCAGGCCACAGGAAAGGGGATCACTGTCTTTCATCACAAATGGAGCAGACTATAAGTAACATTGGGAGCTACTGAACAGTTGGGTGCTATGATGTATGTGCTATGACATCAGATTTTAAACTCCTTGAAGGCAGGTACCGTTTTTTGACCTTTTTCATATCCCTAGCTCTTAGCACAGTGATTGACACATAGTAGAACTTAATTAACATTTATTCATTGATTAATTTGGGAGCAGGGATCAGCTCATCCAGTTGTCTGTTTCTAGGGGAATATAGGGAGAATTTAGTGACATCATTTCTAAAACTCACACCTGAAGTCAGGCAGGACAATGGATTCAATTCCATTGTTTTAAGAAGAGGAACCTAGAAGAGTGTGGAGAGATTCTACAACTGGGGAAAAGGGATTGGGGAGAGTAGATTATAGGGGAGAATTGCCTATGGGATCTGTGTTCCCATCTTAATACTTAAATGGGACATGGAAGAAATTGGTAGGTGGATGTTAGACTGTAAACTCTTAATATCCAACCTTGGAGTAAGAGGTATCATTTTTCGATTCAGTCCAGCTCCAGCAGTGATCTCTGCCCTACTTTGGATGGGGGTGGGTGGGATTGGGAACAGTATGAAGTCTAGGAAACTTTTCTACCTAAAATTCATGGGTGTCTCTGACCCGAAATATTTGGGGGCACTGAGATACTGATCATTTAATGTTTGCGACCCATTAGGAATAAGGCCCCTCACCCTTCTCTTACCAAGACAGGGGATCCACCTTGCCTCACTCACCATGAGGGCATAGGTGAGGCCCAGCCCCACCAGTCCTGCAGGAAGCTCCTTGTGCAGGGATTTGGTGATGGAGGCCACAGCAGCAATGAGGACCACACAGGCACCAATGTATTCCTGGGAGAACAAGATGACTCTTCAGGCATTTTGAGCTCCCCAGATAACCTCCCTGCAAATCCTTCTGTGCCACACCCTGAGCCACACTCTACACAGGTGAAGGCTTCACACACACACACACACACACACACACACACACACACACACACACACACTTTTTGAGTAGCACTTATGGCTTCATACACACATTTCATCTACCCAGTATACACAGATGATTTAGCAGAAATGACCATATTTGACACATATACCTTCACCCAAAGACATAAATACACACACACATATATTCATGCACACAGGGAGCAAGAAGACAGATGAGGAAAGATGAGGGATGGTGGGGTGATTTAGGTCCGACATTCAGGAGTCTGTACCCAAGGGATGGTGGAGGTACATGGTGGATCCTGCTCTCATTTGGGTGGCATCCTGTCTTGTCCTGGTGCTTAGAAGTGGGAGGAACAGAGGACCAGAGGGAGGGAGAGGCTACAGCCTGGGTTTTGCCACTTACTAGCAAGGACACTTCGGGCAGCTCACCTTCTCTGGACTGATTCTAGCCAGTCTTATCACATAGGACTTGCCTTCATATGCTCTAGGCTCCAGTCAAACTAGATTCCCTTGCCCTTTCCCCAGTCACTTCTACCCTCTCTCAATTCCTGCCTTATTCACCATCCTCTACAGCTGGCATGGATTCCTCTTCCAGCCCACCTCCACCCTGAGGGTTACTTCTTTGGAAGTGATTTCTCCTTCTTTGAGATTAGAGCCTGGGTTATATTTCTCTTTATATCCCTGGTGCCCAGCACAGGGCTCCAGATGCAGCACATAAAGGCTTGTTGGGTGAATTGAGCCTGAGAAATAAGACTGCTCCACTGAGAGATCTCTAAAATGCTCACATTTTTACTGTTATTCTGATTTATACTGTATGGATGGATAATTCTAGTGAGGCAGCTTGGTGAATTTGGAGTCAGGGAGACCTGAGTTCAAATCCTACATCAGACACTTAACTAACCATGAGTGTGGGCAAGTCACTTAACCACACTGTGCTTCAATTTTCTTATCTGTAAAATGGGAATATTAGTACCTACTTCACTGGTTCTGAACATCAAATGAGATAACATGTGTAAAACGTTGCAAACTTTAAAGAACTATATAAATGATGATAATGAGGAAGAGGAAGATGAGGATGAGGAGGATGATTCCACCTTCCTTTTTTCTCCCTTCTCCCAACCAGATAACTTAGACTTTCTATGACAGAAGCACCTTTAAAATTTTATTAATTTATTAATTATACTAATTATATAGAATATATAATTATATATTATGCACACTTATATATAACACTATTAATAATCATTATCATAGTCAATTATATTAATAATTAAAATTATTAATATGATCATAATAATTAATATTATTATATATAATTATATTAATAATTAACATTAAGTATTATTAATTAATTAAATTTCATCTTCTGACTCCCCACCCTAACCTCTGAGGGTTGTTTTTGGATACACCCTTGACTCTCACCCCCAAAACTTCCTCTTATTCCCCAAGGGGTCTGGACTTGCCATTCGGACTTCCAGCCATCGGTTGGCAGCTGTGAGGAAGAGTGAGGCAATGTTGTTGGAATCGGTGTACTTGAGAAGCTTCTGTTGGAACAAGGCCTCATATCTGGAAGAAGAGGTGAAAGATTGGCCAGTGAGTGAGCATCTGGTCCACTACTCTCCTGATATGCTACAAGAGTGAGGAGGTAGCATGCTGTAATGGGAACAGAGGATGGTGGAGAGGGAACTAGACTCACTTCCCTCTATCCTCTCCCCAGCTGTGTTCTTTTGTCTAGATATGTGTTTTTGTGGATTTGTGTGTGTGGTCAGAAAAACCCCAGGGTGACCCTCCTAATTTGGCCCTGAGTCAGGGACAATACTGATATACAACTCAATTTACCTTTCTATGCACTCCTGCACCTCACCACCCTGTATTTGGTAATCAGATCTATAATAAGCAATTTTGACATCCAGGGCAAACAGGATAAAATATGCCCTGAAATCAACTCTGTAATTCATGAGATGAAAATAATACCAGAAGTAGTTAAGAGCAATTCAGTTGCTACAGTAGCCTCCATAATGTTGAAGAACTACACATGTTCAATGTTTGTGCCTTCTCAATTTCAGCGCCCTGGGTGAAAACACTAGTTGCTCCACCTTGGTTCTCGCTTTGCGTCACATACTAAGGTTTTATCCCTACAATCAGATTGTAATTTACTTAAGGACAAAGATTCTGCACAGTCCCAGATAAATCGATACCTTTGCCAGAACTGAACACAACATTTAGCATAGAATAGACACCTAATAACTGTTTGTTTATTGGCTGTTTGAATAGTTAATGGGATTTTGAGTCAGAAGAGAACTGGGAGATTATCTTATCCATGACTGTAATTTTTTTAAAAAAGCAATTGGGGTTAAGTAACTTGCCCAAGGTTACTCAGCCAGTTATTATTGTGTGGGTGTTAAGTATCTCTGACTCCAGGGCTGTCTCTTACTGCACCACCTAGCCGCCCCTGCATGACCCTAATTTTAAAGAAGAAATTGAGTCCAAGAGAGAGGAAGTTGTTCACCGTGTTTGTGATTTGCCTGGAAGGAAAGAGATAATTTTTTATCAACTTTGGTTTGACCTGTGGATTGTGTTTAGGGGTGAGGGATGTGTGGCCTTGAGGCCACATATAACCCTCCAGGTCCTCAAGTGTGACCCTTTGACTTGAGGACAGAGGGCCACATGTGGCCTCAAGGTCACATGTTCCCAATCCCTGGGATTATTCTGATTTTTGAAGTGATGGAAAAACTGGGCCTGTTGGGTATTACCTCCCCCCCCCCCCCCCATTGATGGGAGTGGTGTGGTGGGTAGTAGGAGGGGTTAACAAACAGATAGTTACATAGAAATGTGAACAGAGAAATAACAACCCTCCAAGTACTGGGAAAGTTTCCTGGTTGACTGAGAATGAACCCAGGATCAAAGAATGGGCAAAGTCCATCCTGTTTCCTGGTAGGGAAACACCAAATTGGCTTGTGAGTATTCTAGGTCAAAACAGACTGTTTTCTGCTGGGTCAGAGATCCATAAGGGAGCTGGATATGTTGGCATGAGTCTCCTAGCCAAGAGAGGGATATAGGCCAACCTAAAAGAGGAGCAAGAAAGAAGGAGAGAGCATATGATAGAACTGGGAATCAGGCTATGGTGGTGGTAGGAGGAGAAAGATAAAAAGAAGAAACTAGGGTTTGGGGCAGCAGACATTTGAACTCAGGGCAGTGAAAAAACCTTGAGAATATAGGAAGGCTCAGTGTAGTGCTTCACACAGAGTTTTGTTGGTCAGTGGAGGTTTAGAAAATAATGAGAAGTGAAAGCCTCAGGGCCCCAAACAAAGAAAAAGTTCTAAGAAGGAGGCAGGGACTTGAGAGTCAACTCAGATCAGTCCATGTGGTCCATGGACTGGGACTGGATTCTTTAGGGAATCATGGATCCAGTAGAAGATGAATTGGATTTGGAGCCTGACCATTTGGACTCAAATATCAGCTCTGACATCACCTATGTGACATTGGGCAAGTCATTTAATTCCGTGGACCTCAGTTTCCTACTTTGTAGGACTGAATTCCAGCTTGAGATTTATGGTCCTATGAACTCCATGGTTGGAAGGGACCTCAGAGGTCATCCAGCTCAGCATATTAGAACAGGAATCATCTTTAAAACACTAACTGAATGACCATTTAGGACCATAGGCTTGGATCTGGAAGGGACTTTTGAGATCATCTAGCCCAAGTCACTACTACTACTACATAAATATTCAGTAGCAGTCAGGGTTTGAACCTAGGGCCTCTGACTCCAGGGCAGCTAGGTGGTACAGTGGATAGACTTAGAATCAGGAAGACTCATCTTCATGAGGTCAAATCTGACCTCAGACTGTGTGCCCTGGGAAAATCACTTAACACTGCTTGCCTCAGTTTCCTCATCTGTTAAATGAGCTGGAGAAGGAAATGGCAAACCACTTCATTGTCTGTGCCAAGAAAACACCAAACGGGGTCACGGAGTCAGACATGACTCAAGCAACTCAACAACCACCACTGCCTCTGATTCCAATTTTATTACTCTTTGGGCTATATCAGGGTCTCTCTACTTTTTTCATGTCATAGACCCATGTAATAGTCTAATGAAGCCTAGGGATGCCTCCTCAGAATAATGTCTTTAAATGCACCAAATAAAGCACATAGGATTATAAAAGAAACAAATTATATTGAAATATTGGTAAAGAAAATATGAAACAAAAAATAAGTTCTTGGGCCCCAGATCAAGAACCTCTGTCCTATTGTTTCTATGCTTAGGCAAGGGCTCCAGTGATGGAGAACTCACTAATACTGAAGGCAAGCTATTTCACATTTAAATCATTCATAGCTCTGTTCAGCTCAAAAGGATCTCAGAGGGCATCTAGTCATTTTGCAGATGAGGAAATGGAAGTCCAGAGTTGGTTAATGGACTTGCCCAAACCCACACAGGGATTCAAAATGGTATACAAACTCAGGTCCATTGACTTTGGAGACAATGTCTTTTTAAGCATATTAATGATGCTTAATTAGTTCTAATTATTAAGAAGGTTTTCCATTATCATTGAACTAAAATTTGCTTTTCTATAACTTCACCCACTGTTTTTAAGTTTTGTCTTTCGTGGTCCAGCAGAAAAAGTCCAAGCCCTTTTCCATGTGACAGTCTTTCTAACAGAAGGTTCTTTCAATTCCAGTTGACCCCATCATGCTGTTTAAGTCCCCAGCAGCAGTCATTGTGTGCTCCATGGATCTTGACCCAGGTCAGTCACCTCTTTGCCAGTCTTTGGGCCATTGCCCAGGTGGTGCATGACCTTCTGACTGACCCTCTCCCCATGGTGGATGGATGGGAGGAAGGGCCTGTACCTGAATGCTCTGATGGTGGTGAGACCTTCCATTGTCTCTGAGAAGTGGGAAAGCAGGGGCAGCTGGGTGCTGTCATCCAACTGTTGCAGGTCCCTGTAGGAAAACAGGTGATAACGATGGCCGTAAGTCACACTCAAGCTGGTGCCCTGCCTTACACTTGCCCGAGTAGGTGTAATCTTAATGGGATATAAGATCTTCCCCACCCATTAATAGGCCTCAAGTGGAACCCATTAAGGGAAGCTTGCTTAGGGAAGGCTTGCTGGTAGGAAGGCTTTCACACCTTTTGTTAATTTCTAATTAGGCACTGAGTCACAAGGGTATATATACTCTGAGGTTGGCATTTTGCTTTGGGGCTAACTCACTGGAAGAGTGTTCTTCTGATTTGACAAGATGAGACTCTGGGTAGCTGTTAAGGAATCCCCTGGCTTTGAAAAATCCAGATGTTGGTGCTTCTCTCTCTGGTAACTATGTATATATTGCCTTGGTCAGACAGTCTGTCTGTTGATCTGTGCTAATTTCTCAGACAGTTAGAAGCCATGTCTATTAGTCTATTTCTCTGCTTGTATTTTCTCTGTTGGTATTTTCTCTAAAGTTCAGGGTGCTGACTTTTCCCCTGAACTAGTGAATGTAATTAGAAAAGATTGTTGACCTCTTTCTTTCCTAGTAAAGCAGATCTAAGAACCTGTGCTAGCAGACATCCTGGGGATGCCAGTGTGGTTGCTGCTACAGTAGGGAAAGGGAACAAGCATTTATATGGCTTCTATTATGTGCCAGGCACTGTGCTAAGTGCTTTACAAATGCTACCACATTTTACCGTCATAACAATCTTCTCAATAAAACATTTGAGTTGAGGAAACTGAGGTTAAGTGACTTGCCCAGGGTCACACAGCTAGTAAGTGTCTGAGGCCAGATTGGAACTCAGTCTTCCTGACTCCAGGCCCAGCACTCTGTGCACTAATACCACCTAGTTGTCTTCAGCACACCAAAACACCCTGGGGGGACAGGTTTCTTTTTGAACCAGACCTATAATTTCTTTGTTGGGGAAGTCCCTCCATAGATGCAGATCAAAAACTTGTCCATAACTTATTGTCTTAAGAGAATTTCCTGGGACATTAAAATATGATGTGGGTTGCTCAGAAATTTAGGCTTTTTGTGCTGGAGATGGGACTGAACCTATGAATTCCTGACTCTAAGGCTGGCTTTTTATGATTCCACATTTTCTCTGTAGGAAGACATTATTACCCCTATTTAAAAAAAAAATTTTTTTTTTGCTTTTTGGAGGGCAATTGGGGTTAAGTAACTTTGCCCAAGGTCACACAGCTAGGTTTTTGTTTGTGTGTGTGTTAAGTGTCTGGGGCCGGATCCAAACTCAGGTCCTTCTGACTCCAGGGCCAGCGCTTTACTCATTGTGCCACCTAGCCGCCCCTATTACCACCATTTTACAGATATGTGAGGTGAGGTTTGGAATAGTCAGGTAGGTGGCACAGTTGAGCTACTATGTGTGTGCCTGCTAATCCTTTACTAAACTGCAATGACCTAGTGAGCTGGGTCTCACAAGATGGTTTGGGGTAGGGGAAAGCCCTGTCTCTAATGGGTACCAAGTGGGGAATAAGTGTCTAGGAATATAAGATTACAGATTTAGGGCTAGAAGGGACCTTAGAGATCACCAAGTCCAACCCCCTCACTTTACAGATAAGGAAGCTGAGGGAGGTCAAGTGACTTGCCCAGGGTCACACAGCTAGTAACTACATAAGGCAGGATTTAAACTCATATCATCCTGAATTCTGAATCTGGTGCTCTATCCATAAATATTCCTTATAATATTTCTTCTGATTTCACCCAGGAATAGCCCTGGGGATCTGAGGGGAAAAGTTTGATGTTAAATGTTCCACAAAGGGGTGTCAGTGCAACAACAATGCTGTGGATATGAATGGCAACATTAAAGAGGAAAAGTAGGATGGTTCCCATGGCAACCTAAGAATTACCCACCCTACTGCCTGCACCCTTTGAGAAATACACTATAGAGTCCAGATGACCTTGGCACATGCCCTCCATGTCACTGCCACAGCTCAGTAGGTGGGACAACTGTCCCTGTGTCTATTAAATGTAAGTCCTCTATGTCCAGTGGGTGAGGCAGAGGGTCAAGGTAGCCCCCTGAGTGTCCCAGGTGAGCTCTGAGGAAACACCATATGGAGTGTTTAGAGTCAATGTCAACTACAAATATAGAAATTGTTGAATTTCTTCATGTGGATATCTATAGAGGTATGCTATAGAGATGGACATTTACAAAGGTAGCACAATTATCTGGGCAATCTAGATTATGTAAGCAAAAATATGTACCATTTTTCTTTAAAATTGCAAATAGACTTTGCAGGTCAGTGTTTCCTAACCACTGGGTTATAGCAGAGTTCAACTGGTCTGTAAAGATTTTGCAGATTATCAAAGGTTCTTACTTCTTCAAACCTATCATCTTTAACCAATGGGCTCCTTCTCCCTGTATCCTGTTCTTCCTTCTCTCCATTGTCTGGTCTCCCACCCCAAGGTCACTGGAGCTTCCTGTTGGGAATGTCCCCATGGCCAAATGCAGATGGCTCCAGTCTGAAGCTGAACTTGAGTTATTAACACAAAGAACCAACTTCCCATAAGGGAAAAAAATGTTTCTAAGAAATGAAAGTTACCTGGATGCCACCCGGAAGTACTTCTGGATGAAGTAGCACACGATGGCCAGAGGCAGGAGGGCAATGAGGAACACAGGGGTGACATAGGAGATGACTGCTAACGCAGAGACACAGAGCATTGTGGAGCGACTCAGGCACTCCAGCGTGGAAGGGATGTGCTGAAAGGAGAGCAGGAAAGAGAGAGGAAGGAGAATTGGGACAAAGGTCCAAATAGGAAGTGTTTATTCATTTCTCAGAATTCACCAACCTACCATGACCTTCTCCTTCCTCACCACCCATGACACATCCCAGAGATGTAACTTAGACTGGAGCTTTGTTCTGGACCACCAACACTGGGTGGGGTGTGCAAGAGGGAGGTTGGTTCATCCCCCTCTATCTCATGGGCTTCCATTGGGCTACATCATGTGGTTCTCCCAGTTCCTCATCTAAGCTTCTATTTCAAGGCTTTCTCCCCAAGAAACCCCATCTTTTTGGACCTGCCTTTCTGCCCCTCTGCTGAAGTCAGTGACAGTCTTTGGGCAAAGGGCTGCCTCCTCTCCTGGAGCAGTTGCATTATTGCTTGGTCAGACTGTCTGTTGCACCACTGTCCTTCCTACCCCCATCAGACTGTCCCCTGAATGCCAACTACTATGTTATTCCTCCCTCCCCCACTTTGGGTTGCCATCTGTGCTGCTTCCTGTACCTGTACTCTGGGTCACTTGCCACCATCCCTCTTCCTGGAAAGAATTCCTAAATACAACTTGGCCACTTTCTGTCTGTATCATGCACTTGGCATCTTTGTTGTTTTTAATTACTTGCTAGTCATTTCACTGACAGGAGTGTGGCCCCTCTAAGTAGACTATATACTCCTTGTGGGCAGGTATTATATATTATTAATCTTCTGTATCCCTCCCAGCACTCAGCTTAAGTGTCCATAACAGGTGCTTAGTAAATGTTAAATTGAGTTTTCCCTACAACAAAAGTTATATGTTGTTTTGAACCTAGTTGTACTATTAGGACCTGTAGTGAAGTTACATAACAGATAAAAGGTCTGCCCTCAAGTCAGAATGTCCTGAGTTCAAATCCATCCTCAGAGTCTTACTAGCTGTGTGGCCCTGGGCAAGTCACTTAGCCTTTGCCTGACTCAAGTTTCCTCATCTATAATACTACCTACTTCCCAGGGTTCCTGTGAGGATAAAACGAGATGATGTTTGTAAAGTGCTTTGCAAACTTTAAAGTACTATAGAATTTATATGTATATGTACACACACACACATATCTATCTAAATATATTTATATATATGATAATTGGAGCAGATATTAGTATGGTGTAGGTCTTTTTTGAGACCTTAACCCAAAATGTTTACAAGTACTGGTCAGGCTTTGTCATAATGTTGTCCCTTGCCTTGAGGACAAGGATACAGCAAGGATTCAGGGTATAACCACAAGCAAGGACTCAAGGCAGTTGATCTGTGGGAATAGGAAGACAACAGCTTTTTCTTTGGCCCTAACAAAGGCACCAATCTCTCCTACTCTGAGGCTGTTTGTAGCTAGAATATAAAAGTAGGGGGATCCAAAGCTGGTGCTCCCTAAACTCACTTTTACTCAGTAAAAAATTTGAAAGTAGGGTGAACAAGAGTGCCAGGTGAGACCTTGTTATGGTGTAACAGTATAATTTGTGGGAAACTGATTACCTGGATGGCTTTCATTGTGTGTCTGTGTTCGTGTGTGTGTGTGTGTGTGTGTGTGTGTTTGTGTGTGTATGTGTGTGCACACATGTGTGTATCCCTGGGAAGGTCTTGGGCTGTGCTTGGAGTTGCCTGAAGTTTTAGGGACAGTCTATACACTAGAGAGTTTGGTATTGATTATTGTCAAAAGGTCATAAATACCTGTGTCCTTTACATTACTTTTTGAGTCCTTTCCTCTCCTCTCAAGTGTACCTGTATCAAATGCTTTGGAACCTGGCACAGGGTTAGGCAGCAGGTGTTTGCTCATTTTTCAAGCAGGGAATTTCTCCCCCTTAACTCACAGGATGGCATGATTTAAGAAAAGACCCCAGAGAATGCCAGCCTCTTTTTCCCTTTTGAGCATATGGAAGCTAGACCTCAGATCTCATTACCTGGTCAATTGTGTTACAGTCAGATGAAAATCTGTTTAGGATGCTTCCAAGTGGAGTTGTCTCAAAAAACCTAAGAGGCAGCAAGAGAAAAGGAAAGCCATTCATTCTAGCACCTGTTCATGATGTAAGTGTATTTATTTAGCAATTTATTTCAAGTGTGTATCTAGGCTCTGGTTCCCAGAAACTACTTCTTCCCATTCCCCTCCTACCCCAGAGTGCAGTACAGCCCCTCCCAGCTCCCATCTGTCCAGGCTGCTATGGGAACATGCAGTGCAGCCCGTTGTATGGTGTAGTACATAGAGATTCAGTCTCAAAGCCAGAATCCCTGGGTTCAAGTCCTGCTGCTGACATATTGTGGCCATATGAACCTGGGTAGTCCTTAAGTGCTCTAGGCACTATAAGATGCAGAAAGGCACCAGTCTGCACCAGTAGAGGGACTTCTTTCAGGTAGGAGTGCCTAACCCTTACAAATCAGATTTTGATGCATGGTATCAACACAATTATCTGAGCAGCAAAAAGTTAAAAAAACAAAAACAAAAACAAAACCCTAAAACAACCCCCCCCCCAAAAAAAAACAACTCAGGCATACAACATGAGGTAGAGGGTTTATAAAATATCAAGTAAGACTGCCAGTTTACTGATTGACGAGTAGCCATGTGGACTATTAGCCAACCACGGGCAGCAAATCAATTGTAAGTTGGGGCCTTTGTGGGAGGAACTGATGAATCCATAGACTTTGATGTGAATAGAATGGAGAGATGAAGAGCGGGGATGGTATCTCACCGGGCAAAGGAGAAGAGAACTCCTGAGCAGAGAGTAGGAAGGTAGAACCAAGCACCTCAGGGGAAAGGGTATTAGAGGACCCCACTGGAGAGGTGGAAAGGTACCTCACTGGGGAGAAGGGGATGGAAGATAAAGGATAAGGGGCTTCTCTGAGGAGAGGATGAGAATACTTGAAAGGGAGAGGAGACAAAGCAGCATCTCAATGACATGAGGAGGAGACAAAGTAGCATCTTAATGTGGTGGGGAGGAGACAAGGTAGCATCTCCATGTGGGGGGAAAGAGACAAAGTAGCATCTCCATGTGGGGGAAAGAGACAAAGTAGCATCTTAGTGTGATGGGGAAAAGACAAAGTAGCATCTCAGTGTGGTGGGGAGGAGACAAAGTAGCATCTCAATGTGGTGAGGAGGAAACAAGGTAGCATCTCAGTCTGGTGGTGAGGAGACAAGATAGCATCTCAGTGTGGTGAGGAGGAGACAAGGTAGCATCTCAGTCTGGTGGGGAGGAGACAAGATAGCATCTCAGTGTGGTGAGGAGGAGACAAGGTAGCATCTCCATGTGGGGGGGGGGGGAAAGAGACAAAGTAGCATCTCCATGTTGTGGGGGGGGGAGAGAAAAATAGCATTTTTATGGTGGGAAGTGGGAAGGCTGATGAGGGAAATACCTCATGGGGGCCAGGATGATCTGGTTCAGCAGACTTCGATGCAGCCTCTTGGCCACTTTCAGGCCTGTCCACTCCACAGTGACAGATGTGATCAGGCACAGTACAATTCCCAGACTGCACAGAGCTGTGAATACCATGGCATAGACCCTGTGGTCGAAGGAGCAATCCTGCGATGGTCAAAACCATAAAAGGTTATTTCAGAGTCTTCCTGCAAAGTGAGGGGCCCACAGTCTCACTCTTTCATGCCCTCCTTTGCACATTTTTTTTCAAAGAGCAAAACTCCAAATTGTTTTCCAGAATGTTTAGACCAATTCACAGCTTCATGAGCACTGTTAGGGTGACTAGCATTCTACAGCCCCACCCGTATTTGCCATTTCCATTTTTGCAAGTTTGCTGGCATTCCGTGCCCCAGGGCACCCCTGGCCCTCCCTGTTTTCTTGGACCTTCTGGCCTGCTTGAAGTTACCTCACTGAGGGAGCAGTTCCTTGTAGCTGGGCTCAGGGCCAGGGCACTCTCTGTCCAGTTGGCCAGGCAGTAGTCTATGGCAACCAGCACGATATGCTTGAGCAACTGTGAGAAGAACAGCAGGGGCAGAAGCAGGACACCAGCTGTGGACAGGTACTTGGCACAGGCTTGCCATGGTATCTTGGCTCGTTGGTGCAGCAGAGATGAAAGATTGTCTTCTTCTTCACTCTCTGCCATATCCTCTGTGAGTGGTAGGGATGATCTTACTGTCACCTCATGTTTGCATGGCTCTATACTTCTCAAAGGGTTTTGGATCTGTTATTTCATTTGATCCAATCTAATCTTCACAAAATTGCCCTGGGAGGTGGGTTGGCCAGGGAGTTTTAACCCTATTTTATGGAGAAAGAAACTAACAAAGAGGTTTAGTGACTTGCTTAAGGTCACACAGCAAATTGGCAGTGGAGTTGAATCTGGGATGCAGCTTTCTGGACTCCCAAGTCTAAATCCTCTTTATTTTCAAGTTCCCAGGAATGCTTCCACCCATGGACCAAAGCAGTCACCTCCTTAGTATAGGCTGCTCTTGTAAATGTTTGTCAGGCTGAACAAGAAGGCTGTCCCTCTCTCTTCTCTTCTACCCTTCCAATTATAGTCACTTCTTTGGGAATGAGAAAATCCCTGAAAATCAGGTTCACTTAGCCTACTCCTTAGCATGTGGGGTTAATCTATATACATGGATTCAGCAAGACTCTTAGCATGCAAACATACTGGGCCCATCTCAACAGCCCTCCAAATTATAAGGATGTTTCCCTAGGACTTCAAGACCTCATAATTGTTGCCCTTCAGAGTCCCCAAGTCCTACACCTAGTCCCTTAATTCAATGACTGACCCCCAAAGTGGTCTCAATCCTAAGGCCCATCCTGCTTCAAGGACACCAGTCCTCAAACCTCCCCTTCACTAGCAGAGACAAGGGCCACCACCATATCTCTAGTTTGGCCACCTTTGTGAGTCCTAGGACTGTCTCTGAGAGCTGGGAATCAAGGCTGCTTCACCTTCCTCCTCTTCCTCATCCAGCAGGAGCCCATCTCGGGAGGACATGGCCCTGGGCAGACCCTTTGGTACCTCTATGTTCTTTCTCTCAATGACCACAGTCTCCTGAAAGATAGCCACGGAAACAAAATCACTTATTACCAGCTGCTCTTCCCGAAGCCAAGAAAGTGGGATGAGGAGGCAAGAATGAGACAAATCCATGTTTTTGGGTTACTTTCTCCTTTGGGCCTTCCCTGTTCTAAGCCTTAAGGGATTTCTGAGCTTTCCCATGACACACTATATTCAAAATTGTTTTGTGGTTATTTGTAAATATGCTTTCCCCTATTCTAGACTCTAAGCCCTATGAGAGCAGGGTCATGTCTTTTCTAAACTTTATTTCTCTTTAGCCTTGAATCCAGTACTTTATACAGTCAGTATGGAATAAGTTCTTTAAACAATATATGTAACTGTTAAAATATAAATGGAAAGAATAAAAAACTAAAATTGAATAAAAACTTAATGCTATGAAGCTATAATGACCAAGAAGTTTGACCCCAGAGGAAAGTTGAGAAAATGCATCTACTCCTCTATTTGTAGAGGCTGGGGACAATGGGCATGGGATTCTGATTGGTTTTGTTGAACTGCTTCCCTCAACATTTTGATTACCAGAGATAGCTTACTGGGTGAAGAAGGGGGATGGATATAATTTGAAATGAAGGCAGTCTAAAAACAAAAAAAGATATAGATAAAATTGGGGGGGAAAGGAGCCAATGGTTATCTAGACAAGGGATATTAGGTTATTTTTTTCTAATGTTGTCCTTTACCGGGTCACTGTCTTTATAGTATTGAAATGAATCAGGATTGAGCTGAATAGATGGAACAGGGCTCTGGCCTATATAGATCCATTGGAAAGATCTCAGAGTCAGAATACCTAGGTTAAAATTTTGGCTTTTGTATTTGCTAGCAGTTTGGCCCAATGCCTATCATTTCTATATGAACCTCAGTTTCTTGATATATAAAATGGAGTCCCTAGAGGATAACTAGTCACAGGAAGATGGATCATTGATCTTGAGCTGGAAGGGACCTTAGTGACCATGTACTACAACACCTTCATTTTACAGATGAAACTGGGCCCAGAAAGGTCAGGGGACTTTTCCAAGGTCATACAGGTAATAAGTGGCAGAAGGAGGGTTTGAATTTTTGGTCCTATGATGCTAATTTCAGTGCTATTTCTGCTTCTTCTCTTCTCTGACATGGCTGCCTCCTTGATACAGCCTCTCCTTGTCTCCCACCCGGACTCCGGAAATAGCCTGCTGGTGGGTCTTCTGCCTCAAGTTTCTTACTACATGGTCCATTCTCCTCTTAGATGTTAAATTGATCTTCCTAAAGGGCAGGTCTGAGCATGTTATCCGGCAATCCAATAAACTCCAATGGCCCCCCATCACCTTCAGGATCAAATATAAAGCCCTTTGTTTGGCATTCAATACCCTTAATAACCCATCCCCTCCTTATCTCTCCAGTCTTCTCATCCTTTCTCCCCACCATATAGTCTACAGACCAGTTACTCTAGGTTCCTTGCTAGTGCTCAAACAAGACACTATCTCCTGATTGCTGTTCCCTGTGCCTGGAATGTCCTTCCTTCACATATCTGCCTTCTGGCTTCTCTAGCTTCCTTTGGGTTCTAGCTTAAATTCCACTTTCTGCAAGAAGTCTTTCCTGATTCCCATTAATTCAAGTACCTGTTTTCCTGTATATATACAGTTATCCTTATGTAGCTTGGTTGTACATAGTTATTTACATGTTGCTTCCCCCCATTAGCTCCTTGAGAGTAAGGAGTGGTTTTTGTCTTTCTTATTTCTTAATTTTTTGTATTTTCAATGCTTAACATATGGTCTTGCATATAATAATACATTAACACATATATTATAATTATGCTATAATATAACATAATATATTATAATAATTATAATAAATATATACACACTTAATAAATGTTTGTTGACTGACTTACTGACTACCTACCTTGCTGGGATATTATAAGGGGAATGCTTTACAAACTTTAAAGTGCTATGTAAATATGAAGTATTAATATTTCTCTATATTAAGTATATTCTATTGCAAAGGGGATTAATAGGTATATGGAAAGGACTAGACAATAAACATTTCCAAATAAAGGCTTATTTCTGGATAAGGTCATTAGGTGAAGCCACTAATCAACCACATTTATACTATAACAATAAATTATTTCTGGTTACTTAGATTTTTGAAGGGTAGACTAGAAGCCAAGGGTCTGGGGCCATGTGGTAAAGCTTTATTTCGCATCCTCTTCTTTGTATATGGCATAACAAAGAGCATTCATCAGACTGGTTGCCACCTTACTAACTCTCTCCAGGAACCTTAAGAGAAGCTGAATTTCTCTGGGAACATGGGGATGACCCTGGAAGGGTGATCTGCATCACTAGAGCCCCCTGCCTTTCTTTCCCTGCTTCAATTTGAAAGGAGTTGATGGTGTCAAAAATATTAAAAAAAAGTTCTTCAAGCTATTAACAATCATAGGAAAAAATTGTACTAAATCATTAATAATGAGACAAATGTAACTCAAAATAATTCTGAAGTTTCATTTCATACTCAGCAAATTGGCAAAGATGTCAAAAGCTGGAAATAGTGTTGGAGGGGCTGTGGAAAGCTAGGCACATTAATATACTGTTGGTAGAGCTGTGAATTGATTCAACCATTCTGAAAAACAAGTTAAAATTTTGCCAAAAAAAAGTGATCAAAATATCTTTTGACCCAGAGGTCTAGCATAAACCGTGAAGAGTTCAATGATAAAAAGAAAGGCTCTCTATACAATGAAATATTCTTTTTTTTTTTTTTTTGCTTTTTTGGAGGGCAATTGGGGTTAAGTAACTTGCCCAAGGTCACACAGCTAGGTTTTTGTTTGTGTGTGCATTGTGTCTGAGGCCAGATCCGAACTCAGGTCCTTCTGACTCCGGGGCCGATGCTCTACTCACTGCACCACCTAGCCGCCCTGAAATATTCTTTTTGTAGATGCAAAGAACTGGAAAAAATAGATACCCATCAGTTTTGGAATGACTGAATAAATTACGGTATATGAATTAATGGTATATTACTATATACCATTAGAAAGAAACTATGAAAATGAATTCAGAGAAGCATGAAATACTTCAAAGAACTGATACAAATAGAAGTAAGCAAAACCAGAAAAACAATATATGTAACTGCTAAAATATAAATGGAAAGAATAAAAAACTAAAATTGAATAAAATGAAGCTATATATGAAGCTATAATGACCAAGAAGCTTGACCCCAGAGGAAAGTTGAGTAAATGCATCTACTTTTCTATTTGTAGAGGCTGGGGACACTGGGCATGGAATTCTGATTGGTTTTGTTGAATTGCCTTCCTCTAAATCTTAGTTACCAGAGATAACTTACTGGGTGAAGAGGGGGGATGGATATAATTTGAAATGAAGGAGGTCTAAAAACAAAAAAGCTATAAATAAAATTGGGGGGGAAAGGAACCAATGGTTATCTAGACAAGGGATATTAGGTTATTTTTTTCTAATGTTGTCCTTCATTGGGCCAATCATTCAGGCACCTCAAAAATGCCAAATGAGACCACTTAGAGAACATCCAGGCTCATGTTCTGTCTCTGCTGGGGGCACTGAGAAGGTAAGTAGCTTCTTTACCGTGGCTTAGAATTCTTGAGTACTAGCCCATTTTCCAGCTGGCATACAGCTCATTTTTAATCAAGAGAATGCTCATTTCATTTCTCTGGGCCCCCTGGGTCAGGGAGGAAGGGAGCTAGCTCTCATCAAAACAAAGCATACTAGGTAAATGGTTGGGTATTACTCCCCTTGCTGGGGGACAGAGGGAGCTGAAAACCCCAGATGTTCAGTAATCCTTAGGGCTCTACCTTCTCCAGCTCTTGGTCTTGTCGGTTCATGAGTGTCTTCCACTGCTCAAATAGCTGAGACTCAGACATCTGGATATCCTTGAGTGTCCCTTCCCGCTGGATGGTGCCATCTTTCATAGCAATGATCTGGGAAAACAAGAATACAACTTGCCTTCTTGTAACCTTGGAAAGGAAGAAGGGATAAAGGAGAAGGAGGGATGACTGGTGAAGGAAAAGAGTCCTTCACTAAGGAACTGTGCACAGAGGTTCATAGCAGCTGTTGATCTATTGTAGCTCCTAGGGTGCTGCTCTCTCCCTCCCTCTTTGGATTCTTCCTGTTTACAGTTCAAGGAAATTATATTATAGTCTAATCTCATTAAATAGGTTCCCCCATCCAGAGTTTATAGAAACTCAGAGCACTGCTATGAATTTGATACTTGTCTTATCTATGGGGAAAAAAAGAGCTTATTTAGGAAATGAGTAGTCAAAGTAAGATAGAGGGGAAACATCTGATTTCCTTAAGAAAGTCACTTTTGCTACAAGGGATTTGGGGCATGGGAGGAGAGAATTTGGAAATGAAAGTGATATATATATATATATAAAGCAAAACAATGCACATTTTTAAAAAGGAAAGCAAGCTGTTTTTTTAAAGAACTTTCAAAGACGTCAGTGTGATTCATTTACATGCACTTAATGTACTTTAAAGCATGGAGTCATGTCCTCATTGTTGTGGGCACTTCCTTTCCTCATACAGATTGCAGCCTATTCAGCAAGACTCTTAGCATGCAAATCCCAACTGCCCTCCAAATCTCAAGGACCTGTCTCCTACATTTCCAGCCTATTAAAATCTCATCTGGTGTGATTCTTGCCCTGTTTATACCCCATAAATCCTCCAAAGGGGAGATAAGTATTACCCTGTAGACCTTCCTTTGAACATCCCATGGGTATAGAAAGTGATGCTGTGTGATCATAATAACCAAGAAGCATGGCCCTTGAGAAGAGCTGAGAAAATCTACCTCCCTCACTTTTTTTTTTTTGCTTTTTTTGGAGGGGAGAGGGTAGGGCAATTGGGGTTAAGTGACTTGCCCAAGGTCACATGACTAGTTTTGTGCTAGGTGTCTGAGGTAGAATTTGAACTCAGGTCCTCCTGACTCCAGGGCCAGTGCTCTACTCACTGTGCCACCTAGCCGCCCCCTCCCTCACTTCTTTATAGAGGTGGTGGGCTGCAAATGTGGAATATTGTATACATTATCAATCTCAATTGATGCATTGATTGCTTCTGTCAAAGTGGTTTTTGTCTCTTTCTTTTTCAGTTCTTTCTTATGAGAAGTGGTTCAGTGTCTAGGGGAGCTGGGATATATACATGGAAGCAAAAATGATGTAAAGATAAATGATACCAGTAAATGGAAAAAAAACAACCTTTGAGTTCCTTGGGTACAAGCACAGCTTTTAAGCTGCTTATCTGTTATCCCTTAACTGTATTACAGGCTTGGACCACTTCCTTTTCTGTTTTAATATTTCCTTAATGTGTCTTACACTACTTCTTGCAAACAATAAAACATTGGTAATGTAGTTAGGATAATAATGCATTTCCATATACAGTTTTAAAATTTCAAAAATGATTCATGCCACTAATATACTTGAATTTCCCAGCAGCCCTGTGAGGCAGACACTATAGGAATTGTCTTTATATAGCAAATGGAGAAACTGAGGCTGTGAAAGATTAAATGACTTTTCTGTGGGTCACAAAATTAGTGTCAGAGGCAGGATTAGAACCCAGATTGTTCTGTCTCCAGGTCCAGCCCTCAAAGTATTCTGGAACTTAATATGAATGCTTGTTGAGTTACTGATTACAATCAATGCCTCTCTCTCTCACTACTGCCTTTGGGCTACTTGCAGTTTTGCTTGTTATGACTAATACAAAGATATTCTTCCCTAGTCATTAAACCAGATCTGGTGAGATCTCTATTGCACTTGGCACACATTTGTTAGCTCATGCTTTTGCCACTATGTCTGCCTGCAAGCCATAATAGACCCACATTTCTTTGGAAATAATCTGTAAAATAAAAGGAAGAGAGGTTTGGAACATGGAGCTTCAGACTAGGAGCTGAGAGACCTGGAGAATGTCAGACTTCTAGAGAATGAAAGTTTATGCCCAGCACCAAATCCCTTCTGGAGACTTGTAGCGAGTGCCCAGTAAGGTAGCCTCTGTTGGGTCAGACTAATCCCACCCTGGGAAAACTCCTGCATAAGATGTATTTGGCTGCAAGAATGACTCAAATTGAAATATCAGAATGGATCTTAGTTGTTGCTGACATCCTCCTTCCCTCTTCTTCCCCTTCTTTTCTCTACCCCCCTAAATTGATCATCCTTGGTGCCCTTCAGCCAGGCTCTTACCCAGTCTGCATGGGGCAGGTACTGTAGCTTGTGGGTCACTAGGACCACAGTCCTCTTGTCTTCTCGGAGCAACTCAAGAATCCCAGCTTGCATTAAGTGGTCACTTAGGTGGATGTCCAGGGCTGAGAATGGATCATCCTGAGCAGAGGAAGGAGACATTAGAGACAGGAACTTGTAATGTGAGTATATAATGGTAATAATAATATTAATTGGAATAATACTAGTTCTAGGCCTTACTACTTAGCTATATGAACTTATAAAAGTTGCTTCATCTCTAAGGGCCTCAGTGTGAGACACTACCTGTTTCACAAAGCTCCTGTGAGGATCAAACAAGTTATCTATGAGAGGACTTTACAAGCTGCTAATCACCATAGAAATGTAGGGTGGTGGTATAGTTAGCATCTTTCTCATTTTTAAGTGCCATAATGGGATAACCACCTTTTCTTCTCCCATCACATCTTTATTTATTTATTTATTTATTTATTTATTTATTTATCAATTGGGGTTAAGTAACTTGCTCAAGGTTACACGGCTAGTCATTATTTATGTGTGGGTGCTCATTTTCTGAGGCCGGATTTGATCTCGGGTCATCCCAACTCCGAGGCCGGAGCTCTTACTCACTGCGCCACCTAGCCGCCCTGTCCCATCACATCTTTAAGAGGTATTTAGGGTAACAAAAGTAGGGTATAGTTGCTTCCTTGATTTGTTGCACCTGCCTACACCCTGCACTTTCTTCCTCCCTCCCCCAGTCTAAATATTAGACTTGGGAGTCAAATGACCCAACTTAGAAACCTGATTTTTGACATATTAGTTGCATCACTAATTTCCTAGTCACCCCTCTCTTGAGCCTCATTTGTAAATTGGGACTTTAGTAACACTCTACTACCTACCTGTGCTAGTAAAATGTATAGTCATGCAGGGCAGGGGCTGAACATGTACAATGTGGTTGGATGAAGTGTGGATGGGGTGATGGGGGAAATGGCTAGGCAAACTTACCAAGAAGACAACATTGGTGTGCTGGTACAATGCCCGGGCCACGCTGATACGTTGACGCTGACCTCCTGACAGGTTGATGCCCTGGTACCAGTGGAGAGCAACTGGTCATTGGCATTGCCCTCTCCCTGGGCTACATCATAGGGATTAAGGTCTGAGTGTGGAGGGAGCTATCTATGCCCAAGGCAGGGGACATGTTAAGTTATTATTGTTATAGAGCTAGAAGTTATTATATTATTATATTACCTAACTTTTTCTTCTCTAAGTTCATTCCTGCTCTTTCTTATCTAGACATTGACAACACTAAAGCCTCAGATCGATTCCAAAGCAGACACACCTTATACTGTCTATACTCACTGTCTACACTTCTCCTTTAACACACTTTTAACCCCTTTGCAGTCTGAGGAAGCTTTAAATGATATGGAGTTGGTCAGAATAAAAGAACAATAAAAAGAAACAATAAAAGTTTGTTTTCTTTGAGAAGGAAGGGTTGGAGGCAGGGCTGGAGTGGTTTTTAATTCTAACAACAAATGTGGACAATGTCATATCTATTTTCTGCATGAAAGGCAGCATATAGTGGGAAAAGGTCATTGGATTTGGGGTTGGAATACCTGGGTTCTAGTCTTGGCTCTTCTACTTCTATATGACCCTGAGCAAGTCAATTAACCTCTCTGGACCTCAGTTTTTTTTTATCAGTGAAATGGATTTGATAATATTTACTTTTTCTACCTCACAAAGGTGAGAAAAGTGCTTTCAATTATTGCCAATACTACTATAATAATCATGATCATGGAAGAAGCAGACTTTGGCTGCAGCTGGAGAGATTTACTCAAAGAAGAATTTTCACATAATAAGGTAGGTCAAAGGAAATTATTTATCTAAGATGGATAAGATTATCACTTCTCTTGTTATCCTCCAAGCCAGCTACCTCCTGACAAAGTCATCCCAGAAATTCTCTTCACAGGGGCTCCTGGCAATGGTTTTTGACCCCTGGTAGATAGCTCTTTAGCGTCTTGTAACTGGATCTCTGAAAATGGGTTGGTATGGGGTTGGGGTGGGACAAGTCAGAGTTGTGGGAAGGGCCACTTTGAGAGTGAGCTTTGAGAGCCCCAATTCTATAGAAGATAGCTACTAACCCGCTCCCCAATCTGGGTCTGGTCTCCATGGGGCAGGATGTCGATGTCAGGCTGGAGAGAACAGGCATCAATGACAGCCTTATACCTGTGGGGGGACAGAAGTGAACATAGCATGGCTTGGCCCAAGAGTCTCTTCTGTGTTTTATAGAGGGTCATTACCTAGAAGAGGGATTTGGGGTTGGAGACACTGTCATGGACACAGATAGCTTAACAACCCTTCCTGGCTTGGGAGAGAGCAAATACCATCTGATTCAGGAAAGTGCCCAGGCTCACCACCTTATTCAGGTTCATAACTGGGCTAGTTAAATATTTAAGGAGTTAAACTGGATGGGAATATACACAGTTACCCAGCAACAATGGGTCCCTGTGATCTTTAGATGTCAGAGAGGGTGTGATAACTGACCAAGCTGGCTATTAAATATTTACTCAGCTCCCCCACCCCAGAAGTGTCTCCCATACTGAGCTGGAGGAGCTGCATAGACAGAGAGGGCAGGAAGCAAGAGTCCAGGCCTCCTCCCTATCTCGCTCTAGACACAGCATCAGATTGAACAGCTCTCCACTTGTCCTATCCCCTCCCTCTTCCTCCTATCCCTAAACAGGAGGCACTGGATGAGGTGGATCCAGATAGCTAAAGGGAATTTGTATTTGGAGTCATTTCTAATAAATCATCCAGAAAATTCTGAGATCTCTACCCAAATCTAGAGTTAAGGAGTTAAATGGAATGGGAACATGCACAGTGACCCAGCAGTGATGATGAGAATAGCATTCTCTGAACATACGGACCATAGTCAGAGGATGCAATTAAAAATAGCCTGGATGGAGGGTATCAGGACTGGGCTCTTGAGTAGTTCTGGAAAATGGAGATGGGGGTATTGTAGGAATGCAGAGGAAGTGGAGATAGGCCTGGTTGCTGATCCATCTGGTAATGATTCCACCAGCCCCTTACCTCCCACCATGAGAGAGAAGCTTTTACCGTTGTTTGTTAAAGGGGCCTTCAAATGTAATGTTCTCTTCCACTGTGGCATTAAGCAACCATGGTTTCTGGGAGGCATAGGCCACTGGGCCCCTTTTTCTGAAAAAGAAAGTGAGTGCCAGTGAGTGCTTCTAATGTGACTACCCCAGACCAGCCTTACAGAGGGCCCCCACCTATCATTCTCACCAACTTATCAAAGCCCAAGAAAGTTACCCTGAGAGGGTCATTCTTTTGTGTTTTCCAGAACTTCCTTCCTTCCTTCCTTCCTTCCTTCCTTCCTTCCTTCCTTCCTTCCTTCCTTCCTTCCTTCCTTCCTTCCTTCCTTCCTTCTTTCTTCTTCTCAATGGCCTATCAAAGTACCTGGCCCATAGTAAGTGCTTGAAAATGGTTGCTTGCTTGAAGTAACCCTGAGAGGCTCACAAATATTTTCAATCTTTATCAGTCTGTCTCTAAGTTATAAGAATAGTTGAAAAATCAACTGAGAATAAGATGATAGGAAATAGGCCATGGAATAGGTTCATGGGGAGAAGGGAAGGGGAGCCCTAAAAGTGAAGAATAGAAATGTCCTCACCTACTTCAACGTTGTGCTGGAGGGAGCCCTGATATTTCTTGTCCCCCACTTCTCTCATCCCAGGGAAATGGGGGTGCGGTGGGAGAAGGAGGGAGGGTTTTGCTAGTGGTTGTGGCTTGGATTTTAGGAATCTGATCACTTTACAGCTAGGGTCATGAGGGACCCTAATACTGTGCAATTCATAATAGTTCAAGGGTGAGAGCATAGTGGTCCCTTCAGGGAACTCCTACTTGTTAGGGAAATAGAGCTCTGAGGATAGATTGTTTGTAAGCCCCCCTTCCCACAATGTAATTGGGGTCTCATTCTCTGGGAGGCTCTCTCAAATGGGATCACAAACTTCTCAGATACAAGGCTAAGTCCCAGATGGCTCCAGGGAACATTTGTTTTCAATCAAAGCTCATTAGAACACTGAGAAGGATGAGAAACTCAGGACCACCCACTAACAGCTCTAGTACCCCAACTTGAACCAGGCACCAAATCTCATCTCCTTGCCTCAGCTCCCAGAAAGTGTAAGTATGTGTCAGGGCTGTTTGCCTCCCAGTGCTCTGTGACACCCATGGGATCACTCAGGGAGGGGAGGAGAATTCCAAGAAGAAAAGCCTTTGATGCTTGTTCTCATAAGATGGGAGAACTGAGTACCTGACATCCGGTCCAGCGTTTGTTTCCCTCTCTGGGCTATGGCAAAGGGAAAAAGAGACATCATTTAGTATTTAGAAAAGTGGTCAAGCTCCACCAAGTATACTCAGCTCACTCAAACTGAAAACCAACTCCATTCTAAGCCCAGTGTTGAAGCCCGTACATAGGTACCAACAAGTCCCAGGGGAAAACCCACTCAAATCCTTAGGGCCACATTTTTTCACTGGTCTCTTCTGCCACCTGGCATTCACTGACTTAGGGAAAGGGGAAAACATCCACGTGGTTTGGGGAAATATGTGAGGAAAAGTGGCAGCAGGTTATAGATGTGTGTGTGTGTGTGTGTGTTTGTGTGTGTGTGTGTGAGAGAGAGAGAGAGAGACAGACAGACAGACACTCTGTGTGTGTGTGAGAGAGAAAGACAGAGACAGAGAAAGACAGAGACAGAGATAGAAGAGAGATAGATTTAGAGACAGACACACACAAAATAAAAGTTGTCCAGAGTTGCACATGGCTCATCCAGTTATGCAACCAGAATGTCTTCTAGGTTCTCTTACTATGACATGCATTCTCCATACCTGGAGTCCTCGCCGGTCTCACTGTCAGGGAGGCTACAGTGCCACAAACAGAAAGCAGAGAGACATTGGTTACTTGCCATGTGCCAGCACTCAGTCCCTGGGATGAGCAATCTTTTATTGACTCTTCCCAGGCCCTGGCTTGGCCCTTCCAAGGGCTCTGGAAAGAGAGGGAGGGGAGATAGGTACCCACAATGGCCATACCTTGCTCTGGAAGAATGAGGATGTCAAAGGGGCTCTCTGAAAACCACTGTCAGTGGGAGGACTTGATTTGGGGCTATAATCGGGACAGGAAGCAATCTGCTTTTGTGTGTGTGTGTGTGTGTGTGTGTGTGAGAGAGAGAGAGAGAGAGAGAGAGAGAGAGAGAGAGAGAGAGAGAGAGAGATCCAACACAGAGCAAATATACAAGGTGTTCCAAAAGTTTTAGTGCAGCTGTAAGCCATAAGGAACCAAGTCCAACTATTACTATGAATCAGAAACTGAGGGGAGAAAATTTCCTCAAGGTCATATAGTAAGTCAGTGGTCAAGCTGGAATAGAAGCCAGGCCTTCTCAAAATTTTTTTTGAGACTTGGTCTCCCTATGTCATATAGGCTGGAAGTTCAGCAGTCACTCAAGGACATGGTCCCACTAATTGACTAGTTTGGAAGCCTTAACTTGTTCTAATTTTCCAACCGGGAGGGTTCACCCCTCCTTAGGTGGCCCTCTGCTCCTGGGGACTCCCCACATTAAATACCAGAGTTAGCAGGGACACTGTATCAGAACATCCAAACCCAAGAGATCCACCAGTCTGGCCTCTCTCAGTAATAAGGAGTGGACAACCACGCCCAGCTTCTCTCTCAGTCCAAGGCTTTTGACCACTGGTACAAGCCAACAGGGAATTGCATGTGTGGTTCTTCCCAGGGTCTCCTCCAACCCCAAACTTTTCCTGTCCATGTATGCTGTATGTCTGATGTGATGAGGAAGGGACCAGGATGAGACATTGCCAAATAGCCCTGTCTCATGAAGATGAAATGCCTTTAGCAAAGCTGTAGCTAGCAATTCTGGTGAATAGGGCAAGGTTGCTGTTGTTTTCTTTTTTGGAGGTGGAGGGACCTTGGAAAGGCAACTCAGACCTTCAGTACAAGGTCCCTGGGGAGAGAAACTCCAGAGTATGACCCCATTGTGGTGAGGAGATAGAGATCCTAGATCCTTGTGTGTAGAGACTGTGGGACACCTCAAGGTCTCCTGCCAAAGGAGAGCAAAAAGGTTTAAAGCCAAATCAGAGAGGAGCTCACTTGGGATGGGGATGCTGGGAAAAAAACAGTCATCATCTAGTAGCTTCTGAGTTTAGTTTATTAGTCTTACTAACTAGTTCTAAGCTCAATTTCTGCCTATAGAAGGCCTGAGACTGTCAGATCCCTGGGACAAAGGCCTGGTTGCCCCACACTGGGTATGGCCCTGGTTTTTGCCAAATTTCCATCCACAGAGCATAGTAACACACTCTCTGGCTAGGAAAACTAGATAGAAACATGTGTCAAGTGGACATAGGAAAATGGAAGAATTTCCATTTTGCATCCATCCAATGTCACCAACACTTGGGAAGGGAAGGAAGAGAAAAGACATGGAGGGTTTCAGTCATTGCCAATCTCCTTGGAGAACCATTCTCTGCCCTTCATATTCAGGCCTTCCTTCATTCCAACCTGACCCAAACTTATCTGTCTCTGACTCTGTTTGATATAAACTGCAGAAATGAGAGGTTAGAAAGTTCAATTCTGTTGCAATAGAGATAGCCCTATCCCAGAAGCCCTGTTGTTTTGACCACGTGCAGATAACTGCTCCCATTTACTGAGTTTAAAATGCTTTCCTTGCAACAGTTCTATGAGGTCAGTTCTTTCTTTCTTTCTTTCTCTCTCTCTTTCTTTCTTTCTTTCTTTCTTTCTTTCTTTCTCTCTCTCTCTCTCTTTCTTTCCTTCTTTCTTTCTTTCTTTCTTTCTTTCTTTCTTTCTTTCTTTCTTTCTTTCTTTCTTTCTTTCTTTCTTTCTTTCTTTCTTTCTTTCTTTCTTTCTTTCTTTCTTTCTTTCTTTCTTTCTTTCCCTTTGCTGTCCTTTGGGGACCAGTGAATAGTTAGAAGGCTCAGCTGGACAGAGGACTTTGGGGTCCTGCTTTCTTAGAAGAGAGTCTGGAGAGAAGGGAACCCCAAAGTCCTTCCTACACTGACAACTCTTTCCAGTGGGCCAGAAAGAACTCTGCGTAGTCCTTTTGTAGCCATTAGCCTTTCCCTCTATCCCAAGAGCCAGCAGAGTCCTGGAGCAGAAGCCAGTAAGCTGGGTATGTTTTTGAGGACTGCCTCAGAGTAGAGGGTTTTGGTTTCTTGCATAATTTTTTATGTATGATAATAATAAATAGAATTGATACAGTGATTCATGGTTTGTTAGTTGCTTACTTTTCTTATTTGATTCTCACAACAAACCTATGAGGTAGGTGCCATTATTACCCCCCATTTTACAGATGGGGAAACTGGGATTCAGAGAGGTTAAGTGATTGTCCCAGAGTCACCAAACTACTAAGTATTTGGGGCAATTCTAACTCAGGTCATCCTGATTCTGAATCCAGCAAGGAACCTATTCATTCACCTAGCTGCCATGCCATGTTTGCCATTGCTCTCATAAACACCCATATTCACTGGAAATCTGGAAATCTACATCGGCTCCTGGGTCCCATGACATCTTCCTTTCCTAGTCCCAGGAAGGAGGACTGAGTCTGCCCAGTGGATAGTCTGGGATAAGTTTCTATTTTTATGAATATTAAAGGACTGATTCTTTCTCAGACGGCAACAGCTGTTTCCAGACACCCGTCATTAAAAGCTTATCAAACATTATCCCACAAATATCCTCAACAGGCTAGAGTGATGAAATTAAGCAGAGAAAAATATAAAAGTCCTGTACTCTGCCAAAACAAAAACAAATAAAAAGCAACACCCCCCCCAACCCTAGTTACATCAAGCTGGGGGGAGGAGCATGGCTAGGCAACAGTTTCTACGAAAAAGACCTGAATGGGGGTGTTGGTGGGGGGGGGTCTTCCTAGATTGAAAACTCTTATAGGGTAACAGCAACAGAACACCCTCAACACACCAAGAAACTAAGGTAATCTTTTTTTTTTTAATTTTTTTTGGAGGGGGGGAAGGCGGGGCAACTGGGGTTAAGTGACTTGCCCAAGGTCACACAGCTAGTACGTGTGTCAAGTGTCTGAGGCTGTATTTGAACTCAGGTCCTCCTGACTCCAGGGCTGGTGCTCTATTCACTGTGCCACCTAGCCACCCCTAAACTAAGACAACCTTAACCAGCATTAATGACCCTCATGGTCCAAAAGTGGGGGGCAATAGTACTTCTGCCTTCTGCTCTGGTCACGTGACATCTAGAATACTACATTCACCTTCCAGGGGTTAGGTTTTACAGAGGACATTGACTGCTTCCAGAGAAGGATCCAGGAAGCTGAGAGGGCTCGAGACACTGCCACTTGAGGACCAGTTGAAGTAAATGGGAATATTTAGCCTAGAGATGACTTGGGGAGGATATAAGAGCAGAAGAAAGGAAGGAAATCTTTATTAAGCACCTGCTATGTGCCAAGGGACTGTGGCAAGTACTTTAAAAATATTATCTCATTTGGTCGTCACAATAACCCTGGGAGGTAGGGGCTCTTATTATTCTCATTTCACAGTAGAGGAAGCTGAGGGAGACAGAGGTTAAGTGACTTGCTCAGGGTCACACAGTAAGTAGCTGAGGCTGGACTTGAAATGAGATCTTCCTGACTCAAGGTTCATTGATCGTCAACTGCACCACTTAGTTGCATCTAGGCTTTGAAAGGTTGCCAGGTGGAAGAGAGATTGGACTTTTTCTGCTTGGTTCCAGAGGGCAGACCTCAGAGAAATGGGTCAGTGCTGCACTGAGGCAGATTGCAGTGGGCATGGAACAACTTCCTACGGATGAGAAGAATAGTCCCAAATGAAAACATCTTTCCCAAGGGAATGAGTTCCTCATCACTGGAGACCTTGAAGGGCAGACTGAAAGGCTTATGGAAGACATTCAGGCATTCTGTATGGATTGTTCTAACTCTAATTCTGTTTCTCATCACCGAGTTCACAGAGATGATAGATGACTATTAAACAATTGCTGATTCACTTATGAAATACCAAGCTGGGCTGCTGACTCAGCCTACTGAGTATTTCTGAGCAGAAACTCAGGTGACATTTTGTCAGTCTCACTCAGGAGGCATGTCTCATACTGCAGTCTTGTCTTCCTACACCCCCAGACTGTAAGCTCCCTGAGGGCCACCCTTGGGTTACTGCTCACAGGGCTCAACTCAGCCAGGAATGGACTGGTTCTTCCCAAACCTGTTCCTGTTTCTTCTCCCTCAGGCATTCTCAGATGCTTTATTGCATCTTTATTGTGCTGTCCCCCTCCATTCTCCTCCACAGTTTCTGGGCTGTTGCTGGCTGACTACTGATGTAATTTTAACATCATGGCATGGTAAGGCACTTGACTTGGAGTCAGAAAGATCTGGGTTCAAATCTTGCCTCAAACACTAGTTATGTGACCTTTGATAAGTCACTCAACATTTCTGTGTCTCATTTTCCTCATCTGGAAAATAAGGGGATTAGACTCAATGGCTTCTAACATCCCTTCCACATCTAAATTTATAATTCCATGAATCTGCCCTGGATTGGTATTCAGATGGTACTTACTGCCTTCCTTGTATGAAAGCTTGGGATACCACCAGAGAAGGTAAAAAATGGATGGAAGGAAGGAAGGAAGGAAAGAGGGAGGGAGGGAAGGAGGTAGGTAGGAAGGAAGGAAGAATGGAGGGAGGGAGGGAAAGAAGGAGGAAGGAAGGAAGGAGGGAAGGAGGGAAGGAAGGAGGGAAGGAGGGAAGGGAGAGAACAAGCATTTATTATTGTGCTAACTGCTTCACAAATGTCTTATGTGATCTTCACAACAATCCTGTGTAGTAGGTGCTAATATTACTCCCATTTTACAGTTAAAGAAAATAAGGCAGACAGAGATTAAACGATTTGCCCAGCGTCACAAAGTTAGTAAGTGTTCAAGGCTGCATTTAAACTTAGTTCTTCCTGACCATAGGTCCAGCACTCTACTCACTGCACCACCTAGCTGTGAAAGAACAGATTGCTCTTTGTCTCCTTTTCTATTTGTTCACCATGGTGCAGTTTCAGGAAGGTGTCTGAGATCCAGGGCTCTTATGAATGGGAATACTGGGGGCAGATCATTACACTCATGGAGCTTACTAGGTCATCCAGGATTAGAGGCATATCTCCCTTGAACCCACATGGGCATGGTGGTGCATAGTCCTAGGCCTCCAGGCGGATTCTGGCTGATCTCTTGAGTTCCAGAGTTCTGAGCTGCATTGGTCTCTGCAGATTGGGTGTTTGCCCCAAGTACGGTGGAAATCTAGTGAGCCCCTGGGCCCAGTGCCTCCCTCCCCTCCCCCCACCAGATTGCCTAAGGAGAGACAAAGCCAGCTCAGGCTGGAAACTGAGGAGGTCAAATCCTGGTAGTAATGAGGAGTAGGCCTGGCCAGTGAGAAGTCCCTGCATCTCCAGCCCAAGTGAGGTGCCCAGAACCAGTCTTAGCAAATAAAATTAAAAGCATGTAGAGCTGGAGCGAATCTTAGAAGTCCCAGAGTCCAACCCCATTCATTTTTAAAATGAGGAAACTGAGGATGAAAGAAGTTAAGTGACTTATTCCAAGTCACAGAGGTCAGATGCAGAGAGCAGGCCCCTTACTTTACCTACAGAATAAGCTGCAGAGGCAAAGAGGAAGCTGTGGGAGCTTTAGGAGCCACAGCTGCCACAAGGCTAAGTGAATCAGGAAAGTTTAGAAACCAGGGAAACTGCTACGTGAGGGGCACATTAGCTCTCTGGACTTCCGAGGCCTGGTCATCTGTTAGCCTGACTCACCCTGCTTGAAGGTGCTCTGGGGAGAAATGGAAAGCTTTCTTTCTTTGGAGTCAGGAAAAGAAAATTAGCCTCTCTGCAATGAGAAGCAATGGTAAATATCATTCTTGGCACCAAGAACACCAAGGAAAGAAAAAGTAACAGTCCTCTGGGGTGAAATGGTGGCTGACTTCATGATGGGATCTGGATTTGCAAAGGCAATGATCCTGGCCCTGCACTTGTTATCTGGGGAAATGGGTTCAAATCTTCTTTCTTCAGGTTCCTCTTTGTGATCTCAGACAAGTCTTTTTCCTCTGGGCCTCAGTTTTCTCATCTGTAAAATGAGGGGTGGGAACAAAATGACCTATGATCTAAGCTGGTAGGAGGTAAAGTGGAGAGTGAGATAGACCTACAGTCAGGGAGACCTGAGTTCAAATCTAGCCTCAGGCACTTCCTAGCTGTTAGACCCTGAGAAAATTACTTAACTTCCATCTGCCTCAATCTCATCTGTAAAGTGGGGATAATAATAGCACCTACCTTCCAGGGTGATTGTGAAGATCAAATGAGATGATATTTGCAAATCATTTTTACACAGTTTGGCACATAGTAGGCACTTTCCAAAGGTTTATTTCTTTCCTTTCTGCCTTTCTCTTTCTTTCTTTCTTTATTTATTTCTTTCCTTCCTTCCTTCCTTCCTTCCTTTTTGATTAAAGCTAACCCCAATCCTGTTAGAATATGTATGGCAGTTTTCTTTAAGAAGTTTGTGTGCAGTATCTGAGAGAATGCAATAAGCAATAGGAGGTTAGAAGACCTGGGTTAAAGCCTCCTTTTTGTTACATTCTGCCTGCATGACTCTGGGAAGGCCACAACTTCTGAGTGCCCCGGACAGCTTTCTAAGACTCTCAGGTATAGACAGGCTGTTGATCTCCACTGGGAGAGAGAATCCCCTCACTAGGAGTTACCTACACAAGTAATATCACAGATCTGAGACAAAATCTTTTGTGAACTCTAGTGGTGACTCATGTATCAGGTTGAATTATTCTATTTCCTGAATGATGGGAAACAACTTAATAGATGTGAGTTCTTTTTATTTCCTTCATTCTCTTGGTGGAGAAAGAGGAAGTCCCTGATTATCCAATGACCATGAAGGACTGTGGATGAGAGGTTTCTTGGTTGACTGGGTGAACCTGGCATTGTAGAAGGGACAAATGAATTTTTGGCAGAGCACCTTTGACATGGGCAAATCCCAAAGTCATTTGAGAGGGACCAGATATAGATATCGCCTATTATTAATGAGTTTTTTGGTCACAACAACTCATTGAACCCATTGATTAGCTTTAATCAATGAGAAGGATGAGCCTCTGCACTGGTGGGATAAAATCAGGAATCCTTTAAAGCATTAAAAAAGATAGGAAAAAACAATTTTCTTCTTAAGAGTTGAGACACTGTGTGGAGTAGTGGCTAGAGCACTGAAAGACCTGAATTCAAATTCCACCTCAGATATTTACTAATTGTGTAATTCTCGGCAAATAACCTTTCTGTGCATTAGTTTCCCCACTTGTAAAATGAGGTTGGACTCTCTGGCCTCTGAGGCCTCTTCTGGCTCTAGCTCTATAATTCTTTGAGAGGCCCAGATTAGAGAAAGCCATCCAAGAAATCACCCACTTAAATTGCCCATAGCCTACTCAAAAAGGCACAAGGTCTACTGTGGTGTCTATCTCCACCCTGAATTGTTACAGAGAATCAGAAGAGAGCTTGATCCCCACAATGAGGCAAGGAAGGAAATTGAGATTGTGGGACCTGGAACCCTAGACTCTGAGCGCTAATCTCAGCTGCTCTTGTCTTCTTCTGGGATTCTCACTCCTTATGTACCTCAATTTTATGTGTCACAGGCTCAATAAAGAATCTTTTGAACTTTAAGGGCACTGAGAAGTGAGGGAAAGGAACAAGAAGAACAAGTTCATCCCAAATAGGGTCCTGAGAGAGAATGGTTGAAGGATGTTTAGTCTAAAGAAGAAAAGACTTAGAAATGAAGTGATAGCAGCTTTTAAAGTAAGTGAAGGGCTTTCCCATGGAGGAGGGAGGAGACTTAGAGGAAACATGGTGTAGTGGAGAGAGTGTTAGGTTTGGAATAAGGAAATCTGGGGTTGAGAAGACTTTGGTTCCACCCAGAAACTTATTAGGTGTATGACACTGGGCAAATTACTTAATTTCTCTGAGCCTCAGTTTCCTCATCTGTAAAATGGGAATTATACTCCGAGAAGTACCTATCTTGCATGGTTGTTGTGAGGAATAAATGTAGAGCTCTTTGTTAACCTTAAAGCTTAGACATTTGTTGTCATTATATCAGCTCAGAAGGAGTGTCACAAAGCAGATGGAGAACTGGTCTAAGAATCAGAAAGACCTGGGTTCAAGTTCTGATCCTGATGCACATAACTGATTCTTTAACCCTGGTTAAGTCAATCAACCTCCCGTTGCCTCCAGACAATTCTCTGAGACTTTTAAGTTGTAGAGTAGGTGTTGCTCTGCCTTGGTGAAGGGAGTTTCCTTGCTGGGAGCTCCCTATACTGATGAAATCTCAGGTCTGTGTAAAAAAAGTCAGTCAATTACAACCTACTTCATTGTGATGATCAGTATGTAAAGGACTTTGTAACTGCAGAGTGCTGTGTAGATTTTAGCTATAATCATCATGATGGTGATAACAGAAGATGGGCTACCAGGCTAGACACAGTGGGCAACTTTCCTGGCTTTTGACTACATCAGGAAAACATCCCAAGAGGAAGTGTCTTTGCTTCTCAGATATAGCACCATCCCTGGATGGGAAGAATAAATTTCTCTAAAATCAAGGGGAAGAAAAATCCAAAGGGAGATCTACAAGGTATGAGATTGTTTTGCAAATTTGAAATCAACTGGTATGATAAGCTGATTTGGAGGTGATGGGAACAATGTCAGTACTTTTTTTTTCTTTTTGGCTTTCCCTTGGTGGGAGGAAAGGGAAATTTAGATTGCCAGTGATGAGAAGATAGTGAAACAGGGGATATTACAAATAGTCTCCTTGGAATAAAAGGAAAACACATTGTCTTCCTTTACTGTCAACAAAACAACAAAAACAGGTTGTTTGTTTTTTTTAAGAGAAGATAGGGAGGGGGGAGGAACATTTCAGAATTTGCCTAAATAAGATGCTTTATATTTAATTGACTGAGAACAGACCTGGATTATAGCTCAGGCAAGCAAGTTGGATCCAAAGTCCGGAAGTGGGCCAACCCCAAATTATGAGATCCAGGATTAAAAGATCACATCAGAAGGGCAGCTAGATGGCACAGCAGATAGAGACTCTGGAGTCAGGAGTATCTGAGTTCAAATCTGGCCTCAGACACTTGACACTTACTAGCTGTGTGACCTTGGGCAAGTCACTTAACCCCAATTGCCCTGCCTCCCCCCCCTCAAAAAAAATATCACATCAGCCAGAATGAGCTGAAGCTTCTTATGGAAGTTAGGCACTACAACATGGGGTTTTCTTATTATTTTTTAAAGCTATGTCAGAGAGGAAGAGGAAGAACAAAAAGGGATGAAACCAGTGCTTGGGGCAATGATAACAGTGAAAACCCAACTATTCAAATCTTTTGCTTCTTTCTTCTTCCAAAAAAGGCTAATTTTTGACCTAGAAACGATAGAACAAAATGGTTCCTATGGAGTTGAAACAGAAACATTGGGGTCCTTAGGATCTCTTCTCCTTTGAGCCCCATCCTCACTTAAGCCTGAACTCTTCCTCATGACTTTCAAGGGATCTGCAAACACTGAGGGGGGTGTTCTCATCCCCTCCCCATCTATGCATCAGTAAGCATAACTGTGTCCCATTCTAAGTTCTTAGATTGTAGATTTAGAGTTGGAAGGGACTTTGGAAGGGTCATCTAGTCTAACCCCCTCATTTAGAGATGGGGCAACTGAAGCCCATTGAGGATGAGTGGCTTGCCCAAGGTGGAACGTAGAGTAGAGCTGGGATTTGAGGTCAGGTTCTATGACTCCAAATTCAGCAATCTTATGTTATGGGGAGGGGCAGGAGAAGGGGCTCTCCCTCTCTGGAAAAGTCTCAGGTGTTATTTAATGACAGAAATAATGCTCACAATATTGAAAGTCATCAGAACTGATAATTGCAGTGACAAGTCTTGACTTCGTAGAACTGACAGAGAAGAAACTTTTTGGCAGGTGGTGGACCATGGATGTGGAATGTTCCATACCCTGTCATTCATGGCCAATGTGTCAGGTTGTTCTGCTTAACTATGTATTTTGCTATAGCACAGGGTACTATTGGGGGCAGAGGAGTCACTGGGAAGTGGTTGACAGTGATTTTAAAAAGCATCAGTACAAATTTCTTTTAAAGAAAAACAATCCCAGGTTATTGAGAGATCTTCCACCCTGCCCAGCCCATCTCCCAACTGTCTTACCTGTTCCAGGAGATTTCACCTGAAATCTTCTGCATCTCCCCTAGGGTGGCTAGCAGCAGTGAGGACTTCCCGCAGCCCACCTGGCCCACGATCATGGTCAGTTGCCCTGCACAGGGGAGGAACTGGCTGACAGATAGCAGCAGGGCAGGGCCCAGAAAGTGTTCCTCACATACATGTCTCTGGGGCTACAAATTTCTTCTGTTTTCTCCAATGGAACCCCTTGGATCACTTTTCTATTGAACAAGCCTAAACCCTTCCTAATGATTTTCAAGACTCTCCATAAAATTTGGTCTCACCCTGACTATGCATTCTTATTTGCAATTATCCTCCCCTTATTCCTCATCCTCACCCTAGCAAGGTGCCTTGTACACCTTTGTACACATGGCCCTGCCCCATCCTGCATTCTAAAGCAAGACTGAGTATTGGGGGGAGGGGGTGTGCAGTGATGTGGAGAGCACTATCTCTATGATAATTAATTAATAAGAGAAAGAGAAGAATCTGATTCTCTTCACTGGGCTGTGGGAGGTTCTCACAATTGTCAATATGAAAATTTGGGCTCTTCTGGCCTATGGGGGCAACTCAGGAGGGAGAGAAACTGAACCTTGGAGCTGAGAATGAGTTGGTACCTTGTGGGATACGGATGGCAATATTGGAGAGCGTGGGGACTCCATCAGATGTCCACGTGAAGAATCCTCCTGTGATCTTCATCACCAGTGACCCCCAGCCCAGAAAGAGAAGAAAACAAAGAATGGTAGAGAGGACTTGAGATCCCCCATATTTTCCTTTTACCCTCTGCTTTCTCACACATTCTGACTCAGATGAATTATTTCCAGGGAATGGAAGGAGGGTGAGAGAGCATCCTTCCCACATTCATCTTCCTAAAAAAGTAAATTCCCTCCTAGGGACTGAGTCCCTTCTCTGGGAGAAAGGTTAACTATACTAGAAGTAACACTCTCCTCCAGGGCTTCTGCTGATTGTAAAAAATAATCTTTAAGATCTGCTTGCCCTGATATCTTCATAAACCAGAGACCCAGGAGGTGGAAGGGTTGCCATTTAACTCTGGGTCTTTAGGGTTCCTGAAGTCTGTTACTAGCACCAAGGGTGAGGACCAGACTTGCAAGGTGGAGGGCCACGGAAGGGGTGCAGACTCACCCGCACACAGCTGTTGTCTGGTTCTTCGTCTGGCCCCGGTTTCTGCAGGTGTCCCATGAAATTCCTACAGTCATCCCTGGAAGGTCGCTTACGGTTCACAACCTTGAGTGGCTTAGGAGGGAGGGAGAAGGAGGTAGAGAAAGTTGGGGGTGGGTGGGTGCTGTGTATGGATGAGCTCCTTCCTCATCTCAGGTACAGGAGAAGAGGAGAAACTTCAGAATGGCCATCGTGGGGCGGGGGGAACCTACTGAGCAACTCTTTCTCAGTGTGGTCACCCATAAGACCATAAGACATTCCCTATGGAGTGGGAGAGGCTAACACTTGTTCTCTCCCTCATTACACAGGAGGGGAGAGAGAAGGAGAAACGTCTGGGTATGAGCTCCAAAGCCACCCATGGAAAGGGCAGGGGTAGAGGAACTCACCACTGCCTGAGACTTGCTGCTCTGGCTCTTATAAAGGAGCTCAGGCTGAGAGTACTGATCCTTCCCAATCTCCTCACTGGACAAGAACTCACTCAACTTCTGGACACTGTGGAGAGAGAAGAGGTCTCTACTGTCCTGGGCATGCACATGGACTGGTACCAAGGGTGGGGAAGGCAGCTCCTCTCCTTCTAGGGGTGGGAGGAAGTGTCTTGAACCAACACTTCCTTCCCCTCAGAGGCTCAGTACAAAGAAAAGAAAGCCAGGGCTGGCCAGCTTCTCAGCACCCACAAGCAAGTGGATATTATTGCTTTTCCCTGAAGTCTGTGGGTGTGTGTCATGGGTTGGGGAGGGGGAAGGGTGGGCAATGATTTTATGATCAAGGTCAATTAGTTATTGTTGGGATTAAGGCCTTAGGGTTCAAGCAGTGCTTTTCTCTTCCTACCTACCTACCTCCTCTCCTCTCCTCTCTTCTCCTCTCTTGTCCTTCCCATCCTTCCTCTCATCACTGGACCTGAGTTCAACTCCCAGATCTACCTGTGTGATCCTGAGCAAGTCGCTTAATCTCGAGGGACCTCAGTACCCTCATCCATAAAATGAATAAGATGGCTCACATAGCTGCTAAAGTCCCTTCCAGCTTCTGGACCTATAACCCCAAGGTCTGCCTCTGGAAGGGAATCAGAAGACACTCAGGGCCCCGGATGTTTTCTTTGTTTTTACTTCAGAGTTGGCTTTGGAGATGGGCATGCATCAGCCCCAAAAGCCCTCTAACCCAATAAAGAAAGAAGAGCAGTTAGGAGCTGGAGCAGACTGAGGAGCCAACTGGAAGCTGTGTCCTTGTGATTCTTGCCAGTTATTTCTAATCCCCACTCAGCATTGCATTTGTAAATCCCCAGGAAGGACAAGCTGATAGGACTGTGTGAATTCAAGCCTGACCTTCTCCAGCTGCCTGTCCCTTTGACCTAAGGGAACCCATGAAGGTCACAATGATTTCAGGAAGAGGCGGAGGTGCTGCTCATCTTGGAGTGAAGGGAGAGAAGTCCAGCCCCCTTCTCAGTTTGTTTCCTCTCCAAATGAAAAGGTCTGTGACCTAACTGCCTGGTTATGCCTTGTCTCCTGGATGCTGAGTGCACCCATGAGGGTTTACATACAGAAACTCCTGATTTATAGCCATCAAACCACAACTGCCCTGGCAGGTTAGGAATCTATGCATTTGTGGTTTTCCCCCTCACATAACTACAACTTGGCCATAGTTAATAATCCCTTAAATAGATTGCTGTAGGCACTTTTGTAATATTTTATTCAGTGTTTTAAATCAATATTTATTAGATATTCTTCTAGGGTTTTTTCCCTCTAAAAAAGAAATTGGATGAGCTCTAAATAAATCCCAAAGAAAAAAACTCCAGGCCTGGATGAATTATGTTAACCCTACAAAATAGTGAAAGAACAATGAATTGCATTTGTGGTTTTCATAGGGAACCCTTTGGATGGATGAAAAGCTACCCACATTGAACTCTGAATGCTTATCTGCATGATCACCCATGTGGAAGCCACATAGGATTGCCTCATCAGGGTGCCTGATATGATTCCTGGTTGCCAACTACTCTGCTCTGACAGCTATGTACCCTACCAGCTTATCACTGGGCTCGGAGCCACCTCCCCCCTAGGTTGGAAGGACCAGGACTCATAGGGGATTGTCCAATGAGCCAATTTCCTAGGGCAGGCTTGGACATACTTTCTTCCTTATGAGATAATTGAGAGTGGGATGGATTGGCCTAAGGAATCTCTCCTCCCCCATGAGGGGGAGTCTAATTTGGATCTGCATCCCCCCGCTTCCTTTTGTTCAGTTGTTTCAGGCATATATGACTCTTTGTGATTCCATTTGTGGTTTTCTTGGCAAAGATACTGGATTAGTTTGCCATTTCCTTCTTCAGTTCACTTTACAGATGAGGAAACTGAGGCAAACAGGGTTAAGTGCCCACGATCACATAGCCATTAAGTGTCTGAAGTCAGATTTGGATTCAGTAAGATGAGTTGTCTTGACTCTAGGTCCAGTGCCCTGCTTCTGACTTGTACCAAAGTGTAAAGGGCCCTGGGAGGGCTAAGTATTTAACTTCTATTAGGCCTTCACATTTCAATGAGAATTACAACCAGATCTTTTCTTGGGAGGTGTTGATTTATTTATTTATTTATTTTTAAATATCTAACCTAGAAATCATTTCAGCAGAACAAATAATGGATCTGGAGTCAAATGGTCTGGGTTCACATCCCATCTGATGTTTATTATCTAAATGACTTCGTGTTATTCACTTAATTGCTCTCTGTCTCAGTTTCCCCTTCTGTAAAGTGAGTTGGCCTATAGCACTATGTGGCCTGTGAGGTCCTTTCCAGTTCCAGATCTATGATTCTGTGACTTCATTAGTGAGGAAGTAGCCTCTCCCAATATTGATTAGCAATTACCCCCTAATTTATAGACTTAAAAGAGTTTCCTGAGGATACTGAGAGATTCTGTGTTATGTTCAAGATCAAAGTTAGTATGTGTCAGAGACAGGATATGAAGGCATCTCTTCCTGACTCCCAAGCTGGTTCTTTAGTCACTAAGCTTGTCTTTGGATATAGTCAGTGCTTAATGCCTTTCTCTGGACATAATAGGAGCTCAATAAATGCTTGTTGGTTGATGGATAAGTGGAGGTGGGGAGAAAGAGTTCAAAACTTTCAGAGAGGGACAGATTCCCATGAGGAAGAAAAATATAATGAGGAAATTTTATTAGGGCTAGCTGGTCCAGGAAGAAGGTGGGTTAAGAAGCATTCCTTTAACTAGGAAGCTAAGAAAGTCCCGCCCCTGCCTCCTTTCCTTCCCCATTCCTAGTGCCTTCTCTGGAACCTTGGATAGGGAGTAGTCAACTTTACCTTCACTCATGGGTCCTGGGAGGTCCAGATTGGGTGGCTAATGGACTGATGCTGAGGATATAGCTGGTGTAGACCAGAAGAAGAGAGGCTAGCTGCTCTGAAGTCATGTCAGTGAAGTTGCATCCCCCATACAGGTGAGCCCAGGTATGTCCACCCAGACCTCCAGGGCAGGCTTCTAGAAAAGGGTTAGTGCTTTCTTTCTCACTACATGGCAGAGGGGACTGGGGAGGGAGGCAGGCTGGGTGTTTCCTCTTACCTGACCAGAGCTTTGACTGTTGACCGGACCACGCTGGACAGCAGGAACAGGGGTGTGACCAGGATGTGGAACAGGGAGAGAGATGCAAAAGCCACCGATGGGGAGAAGTTGGCCCCTTTGAAGAAGCTGACATGACTCACGAATGTCTGGGGGGAGAAAGAGAAATGCCATCTGGGAAGTAGGATCAGGGCACAGGCAGTAGAAGTTGGGGGCCCTGGGCCCAAAGAGAGAAGGACTGTTGAGAAAGGGTGAAATCTGAGGAGCAGGAGGAGGCTTTTGAGCCTGGGGGACCCTCTTCAGGTGGTGAAGACCTCATCATAGGATCACTCAACCATGGGTTTACCTTTGGAAGAAACTTCAAGGGTCAGCTAGTCCAATAGCATTGCACTCAAATAGGAATGGGGGCCACTAAAGTCTCCCTGAAGGTAGAATATCGACTTTGAAAACATCAACATTCTCTGTATTCTTGTTCAGTCATGTCCAGCTCTTTGCGACCATGTGGACCATATCATGCCAATACTATCCATAGGATTTTCTCAGCAAAGATGCTGGAGTGTTTTGTCATTTCCTTCTCCAGTGATAAAAAGAGATTAAATGACTTGTCCAGGGTCACACAGCTAGTCAGTCTTTGAGGTCAGATTTGAACTCAAGTCTACCTGACTACAAGCCCAGGACTATCCACTGAGCCAACCTAACTACCCCTCTAATCTTTTTTCTACTGTGATTTTATTTATTTTGTTAAATGTTTCCCAATTACATCTTAATCTAGTTCTGGCCTCTTTTGGGAGTTCTGTAAGACACAATATGTTTGACACTTGTGGTCCATCCTCTCAATTTACAGATTAGGAAACTGAGACCCAGGGCAGTGAAGAGACCTGACCAAGGTCACACAGTTTTAAGCATCAGAGCTGGGATTTGACTCCAGGTACTCTGATTCTAGGACCTGTGCTCTTTTGACTCCTCACTAGGTTCTCCAGTGTTTCTTAAACTGTGGGTCGAGATCCCATATGGGGTAGTGAAAAATTTGGTAACAGAAAGACTTTTGAATCTGCAACAACCAAACATTAATTACAAATCAAACGTGTAATGAAGCTGAAGTGTTTCTGGCAGCACTTGGCCATGTCTCATCATGCAGCTTCACTGAAGCCTTGGTTCTGAACACAAAGCATGTGCACTTTGCACTGCAAATGCCTTCATAATGCCAACTAATGCTGCCAAAATGCAAAAAGGGGTGATTTAGTGGAAAAAGTTTAAGAAGCCCTGCCTAGACCAAGGGTTCTTAATCTGGGGAAGATTTCAGAGGGGTCTATGAATTCGGATGGGGAAAAACACATCTTTTAATTTAGCTTGTTTCCTTTGTAATTCTATGTATTTTATTTTATGCATTTAAAAACACTTTTCTGAGAAGGGGTCTGTTGGCTTCACCAGACTTTCTGTGGGGTCCATGATACCAAAAAGGTCAAGAACTCCTGGTCTAGACCATGAATGTGGTTAGGGTGTTGATTAGTGTAGCTGACCTGCTTTTTTCTTTTTCTTTTTTATTCTTTGTTATAAGGGATGGGTCTCAGGGTAGAGAAAAGTAGGGTATGTATATAAATATATATGCATATATATATACTTACATATGTACACACACACAGAGAAATGAAGGTTAGTTAAGAATAGAAGATACCAATAAAAAGGTGCCCCCAGGAAGTAAAAAGGGTTAATTCCCTCTACCTCTGTCCTTCCTTCTCTCTTTTTCAGGGGAATAACATCAGGAGGAAACTGGAGAATTAGATAACCACTACTCTGTTCCTTCAGGCAATAACTTACGTGCTTTGTATGGTCAGATGGGAAATGGGAACACGGTGATTATGAAACAGCCTTCTTTCCCCTCTAGCCCTTGGTTGCCTTGCTGAGTATAAAGGCATCTATTACCAGGACAAATTGCATTCAGCCTGTGCAGGGCCCAGACAAAGTAAATCTCAGAAACTGAATTCCCAGGAATGATTGATAGGGAGTGAGCTTGGGGACTGTGCTCTTTAAAAACCATAGCTGGGGTTGAGCTGCTGAGGCCTGAGCTACAAATTCAGGGCAGGTAAAGGTGGGGGGCTCCTTTGAGAGGTGGTTTGGGGTATGCTTTCAATGTTTGACTCTCCCCTTGTGCCTAAATCCTTTCTATATACTTGGCAATCCAGTGACACTGGTATCTTTGTTGTTCTTTGAACAAGATACTCCATCTACCACCATCTCTCTGCATTTTCACTGGCTGTCCTCCACACCTGGAATATTTTCCCTCCTCATCCCCATCTCCCACTTCCTTAATGACTCAGCTCAAATTCTACCTTCTGCCAGAAGCCTTTCCTGATTCACCCTAATATGAGTGCCTTCCCTCTGAGATTCTCTCCATTTTTTCCTGTCTCTATCTTGTTTGTACATAGTTTTGCCTGTTGTCTCCCCCGTTAGACTCTAAACTCCTTGAGAGCAAGGAAAGGGCTTTCTCCCCCTTTTTGTATCCTCAGCACTTAGCTCTTAACACATACTTAATGTATTCCTATAGACTTGTCTTGGTTCTTTTCCTCTAATC
Organism: Gymnobelideus leadbeateri; assembly: GCA_011680675.1. Classification (NCBI taxonomy): domain Eukaryota; kingdom Metazoa; phylum Chordata; class Mammalia; order Diprotodontia; family Petauridae; genus Gymnobelideus; species Gymnobelideus leadbeateri. The sequence goes on along the minus strand of WOXC01007355.1, from coordinate 214,347 downwards.
CTTCCTCAATCTTCTCAGCCTATGGGTGAGCAGTGACTTGAGATGAGAAAATAAAAGAAGCTTTTTCATCATGATCAAGGTCACTTTCAGAACCAACTCTCCTCACCCCAAGTCAGCTAACAGTTACCATACTCCAAACAATGGGCCCCATTTCAACCCTCTTCCCCTGCCCTCTTTCCTCTCCCCTCCTTCTAAATCCTATAATTTCTCTAAGAGGAAAGAAACACATACTTACAATCAGGACAGCTGCGATAGGGATTGCTGTGTTCATAAAAACTGTGGATAAAGCAAACACAGTTATTTAGAATAGCTGAATATTTCTACTGAAATCATGATGGTAACTCCTGTTTTTAGACTGCTTTAAGTTTTTATAAAGTGTTTTCTTCACAACAACCCTGTGAGTGTAAGGATAATCATTACCATTTTACAGAAGGCAAAACTGAGGTTCTAAGAGAGTGACTCAACCAAAAATCACATAGCTAGTTAAGTACCTGAATTAGGATTTTCCTGACTTCCACTTCCAGTTCCAGTACTTCCTGACTTCAAGTTCAACACTTTGCTACTAATACTACTTAGAAAACAGAGAGTGAAAAATAATTTCCATTTCTCTGTGGAGAGGTATAGGACAAAGAGGACAAAATGTTGCATATTTTGTCAATGGTTACTATAGTAATTGCTTTGGTTTAACTATTTTTTATTGTTACAATGGAGGATTCGATTCTTAGCAGTAGAGGATCTAACCAGAAATGACTGTGATGTGAAACCAAAATGTTCATTTAAAAACTGTACATTTAAAAAAAATTAGCACAGCAATAATTACTAACATTCATGTATTACTTTAAGGTTTAGCAAAGCACCTTAAATACATCTTTATCCTAATTTTATCCTCACACCAATCCTATGAGATAGGCTCTATTACTTTTATATTTTACAGACGGGGAAACAGAGAGAGGTTAAGAGACTTGTCCAGGATCATACAGCTTTTAAGCATCTGAGGAAGGATATGAGCTTCTGTCTTCCCGAATCCAATTCCAGTGCTTTTTTTTTTTTTTTTTGCCTTTGGAGGGCAATTGGGGTTAAGTAACTTGCCCAAGGTCACACGGCTAGGTTTTTGTTTGTGTGTGCGTTAAGTGTCTGAGGCCGGATCCGAACTCAGGTCCTTCTGACTCCAGGGCCAAGGCTCTACTCACTGCGCCACCTAGCCACCCCCAATTCCAGTGCTTTCTATCCATAATGCCATTTATATTGGGATTTCATCTATCACAGGGGTTCTTACCAAGGATCCATGAACTTGTTTTTTTTCTTTAATATTTTGATAACTGTATTTCAATATAATTGCTTTTCTTTGTAATTATATTTATTTTGTTTTATGTATTTAAAAGCGTTACTCTGAGAAGGGATCTGGGGCTTCACCAGACTGCCAAAGAGGACCATAACATAAAAAGGTTAAGAACCCCTAATTTATGTGGATGGGTACCTCCTTTTACAAATACATATCACAGTCTCTCTAAGATTTCATGGTCTTATAGTTGAGTTTCATTGGCCACAAAATTAATTGCCATGAAACCAACTTGGTAATGAACCTCTCCAAGCTTGGTTAAGTTTCCTTGGACAATAGACATACAAGTTATGACTGGGCCATACTCAAAGCTTGTCCAGTTAGAAAGGACCTGTTAGAACTGGGGTTCCACTAATGAAGCCTTCAAGGACCAAGACAGAAGATACATTGGAGCAGGGCTGGAGTAATGATAGCAACAAAAGCAATTATGCTAATAATTACATTTATAAAATAGTTGAAGGTTTACAAACCATTTTCCTTACAATAATCCTTATGAAAAATGAGGGGTGGAAAGTATAGGAGAATGGTGATGATTAGTACTTGGACATGGTGACCCAGGTAGACAATTACTATAGGAAGGAGATGAGGCTCTCACAAGATGCCATTTCTCTTCTGGGTCTGCCATGTTTGGATTTCATTAGTAGGGCTATCATATCATCCAAAAGAGGATACACTGAGTTAGCCAAAGAAGAGGGAGGAGGATGGGAAGGTGTTGTGTGTGTGTGTGTGTGTGTGTGTGTGTGTGTGTGTGTGTGTGTGTGTGGCGGGGGAGAGAATGACTCTGTGTTCAGGCATCTTCTGGTTCCCTTAGGATATTGTCCTTCTACTTCTAGTACATAGCAAGTACTATACAAGTCTTAACCATGATTTTGGAGGACCAATGATGAAAAAATATTGCCTGATTGCTGTGAGGCAGTCAGGTGGTGCAGTGGTTGGAGTGCTGGGCTTGGAGTCAGGAACACTTGGGTTCAAGTCTGACCTCAGACACTAGCTGTATGAATTTGGGCAAGTCACTTAACCTCTATTTGCCTCAGTTTCCTCAACTATAAAATGGGGATAATAACAGGACCTACCTCTCAGGGTTGTTGTGAGGATAAAATGAAATAATATCGTAAAGCATTTATCATGGTGCTTGGAACATAGTGGGTGCTATATAAATGCTTATTCCCTAATGCCCTCTTCCCGACAGAGAACATAGACTAAATATATAGGATGAGACATAGTTTTGGAAATGGCCAATGTGGGAATTTGTTTTGTTTGGCTATGCTTATTTTTATAGGTATTCTTTCTTTTCTTTTCTTCCTTCCTTCCTTTCCTTCTTTCTTTCTCTCTTCCTGTAGGATGGGTGGTCAGAAGGAGAAAAATGCTTGGTAATGATAATTAAAATGTATCCTATTATAACCAATAGCCTTTAAAGGCAAAGGCTGAGTGAGGCTCTGAGGGAGAGTCAGAGAGAGACAGAGACAGATACAGAGAAACAGAGAAAGACATACACAGAGATACAGAGGCAGAGACACAGAGACAAAGAAGCTTACATGTTGGGAGTGGGAGTTGAAGGAAAAATATGGACCAAGTACTCTAGGAAATTTTTCAGAAGGAAAGAATACTCCTAAGCTGGGGAGTGGGATGAGCGAATGTTGACTCTGTTGTTGGATGTAGGGGGTGACTGCTACCTCCATAGACCTACCCCAAATCTCTTCAGTTCCAGTCCCTGGTTCTAGGTTAGTATGTCTGCTATAGCAGAAAAGTTGAGCTCGATTTCTCAGGTGCTCATTATGAGAGACAGCTGGCCTGGCAAGCTGGCCAGCATGACCAATAATGATATCCCTCCCCCTCGACTTCCTGACCTTGACTCTCCTAATTCAGCATCCAGCATCTTCCTTCTAGTAGCTGGATGCAAGGCTTTATAATAAGCCCAATTACAGAAACTACCTTGTCCCCTCTCAAATAGCCACTTCTTTCTCCAGTGAGGAAAGATGCCCAAGGCTGGGGCCAGGCACATACATTTGGACACCCTCTAATGAACTTTTAAATCTGATACCATGATGCAGTAGGACATTTCCCCCCAGCATCTTAGAGGGAAAGGATATGATGGTTATCACCATTTCAAGGAGCCACTCAAAGATTTCTTTTAAAAAAGTTTAGGAAAGGCTGACTGATCATTCTCAGGAGGTTTCTAGTCTAACAGGGAAGACAGTAGGGTATGATGGAAAAATTACTGGCTTGGGAGTCAGGGAACCTGAGTTCAAATCCCACCTCTGATTCTTAACTACTTTGGGAAAATCATTTAACCACCCTGAAACTCAGTTTCCTCATCTGGAAAATGAGGGGCAGTGTTTGAACTAGATGGCTTCTGAGGCTCTTTCTAATTCTGGATCTATGATCTTCTGACATGGTGCTTACCCTTAAGAAGCCCCAATCTGCTGTAGCCTCTGCCTTGGGGGAGCCACTAGAGTCGGGGCAGAGTGGGCACCTAGCCTTGGGAAATTCCAGTCTGATGGGAGACCTAAACCCTTTTTCCAAGGTATCATATTCCACTGTGCTTACCACAGCAACTTGTACACAGCAGATTCTCAATCAATGTTTTTTTTTTTAATTTGGAGGGCTCTTGAAACCATGTCAGTCAAAGATCTGTTGAAGGAATTAGAGATGCTTAACCTTAAGACTGGTGGAGGAACATGAAAACTCACCCTAGGCATCTGAAGAGCCATTACTGAGAGGAGACATCAGCCTTCTTTTTTTTTGAGGGGGGAAGGCAAGGCAATTGGGGCTAAGTGACTTGCCCAAGGTCGCACAGCTAGTAAGTGTCAAGTGTCTGAGGCTGCATTTGAACTTAAGTCCTCCTAACTTCAGGGTTAGTACTCTATTCACTGCACTACCTAGCTGCCCCTAGCAGGCATATCTAGCATGCTTCCCAGAGGCATATCTAGCATCAGTTATCATCCAGAGCCATCTAAGTCCAACTGTCTCATTTGACAGAAAAGGAAACTGAGGGCCTGGGCGGTTAAGTGACTTGTCCACAGTGACACAGGTAGGAAATATCAAAGCTGGGGTTTGGGACCCAGGTCCTCTGACAGAGCCAGGGCTCTTAGGAGCAGATGTTGTAAACAGTTTTCCCTTTACATCTTATTTTCATCAACTTTTCATTTCCTGTTTTTCTTTTATACATTTATTTTATAGTGTTATGGAACTACTTGTTTTATTCCATAAATTAAAAATTAAATTTAAAAAATTATGCAAAAGTGGGTCTATTGGCTTCACCAGATTGCCAAAGGAGCCCATGACAAAATATTTTGTTCTAGTCCAACCCCTTCATTTTACTGAAGGGGAAACTGAGGTTCAGAGACAAGAAGTGAGTGGCTCAGTGTCAAGGTGCTAGCAGAGCTGAAGCAAGCCCAAATGCCCCAACTCCAAGGTTACTATTTTTGTTAGCATCCCAAGCTGTTAACACTGGACCCTTTTCTCCTTTCTTCCTGTTTGACTGACACTGCTGTGATTAGGTAACACCTGCAGTCATCTAAAAGTTGCTGCATTGATGGAGACACAGGTTCCACAGGCAATAAATGTTTTACCCAGCAGCCCAAATGTGTCTTCTGCTTAATGCCAGCTCCCCTGCAGGGGGGAGACAAGGACAGGATATTGGAGCCTGGTCCTAATTGGAATTCACACTTGCACCAGGAAGGCTGCATTTTGCATGGAGCTAGGGCAGACAGATTGGCCTGGTGTAGCATTCCAGGTTCCATTATCTATGAAAATCCACAAAGCAGAACAGAACAGACACGACCATTGAATCTGGTCCTTGCTGGCTCCAGGGGCACCTCAGGGACTTCTCGGCTTACTTACTGAATGAATTCATGGCTGCACCAATGCCCCTCACTAGCTTGTCCTCCTCCAGACCTACTGCCCTTTGTGAATTCTGGTTTGGGCCAGGGAGTCAGTGACAGGACACCCGAGCTACCCATTGTGGCCCTGCAGCAGGCTGGCACAATGAAGGAGGATATCAAAGAACTGTGAACTGGAGCTGAGCTGGGGCACTGAGGTCACCCTGTTGTCTCTCCCCTGGGGCAGCAATGCCAAGACACCAGATGCCAAGGGTGACTCTGAGGGACCTCCAGAGATATGAATGGGAGAGGTTAAATTTCAGTCATTAAGAAAAGAATACCCGAATCCTCAGGATTGAATGGCAGTCACCTTCCCACGCTTCCTTATTTCACAGGGTATGATCAGTCCCATTCTCCAAATACTGAACAATGATCCAATGATACTCTGACACTCATTCACATTCATGTTGTGAACAGGGAAAGCCCCACCCCTTTGATGCCTGGTCTTCCAGACTCTAAGATCAGATAGAGTACTGGACCTGGAATCAGGAAGATCTGAGTTCAAAACCAGTCTCAGTCACTTACTAGCTATGTGATCCTGTGTAAGGCACATAACCATTGCATGCCTCAGTTTCTTCACCTGTAAAATGGGGATTATAATAGCACCTGCCTCCCAGGGTTGTTGTGAAGATAGAATGAGATATTTGCAAAGTACTTTGCAGCCCTAAAGTGCTGCATAAACACCAGCTACTATTACAAGGATGTTTGGAATAGCTTCTGTGGGGAGTGAAGCAGGGAATCAGGGAGGAATAAAAGGATTGTTTTGCTTTGCTGAGGGCCCTGCTGAAGTAGAATAACATCAATCTAGTGTACTCAGTAAGCACAGCTGAGATTTCTCCTAGTTCCACTTAGCAGGTGGAGAAAAAGAAATTGTGGGAGTAATCTCTGTCTTATCTCTTTTATTGCACCACGAGCTCCTCAAAGCAGAGAAGGTGTTTTATTCACTTGGATATTTTCCACAATTGCCAGCACTGGTGTGGGAAACCATACTTAGTGAGGGTTTGCTGAATTGAATTGAGCATGGGAAAGGGTTGGAGTCCAAAGCATGGCTTTGGAGTTGGGAGACCTGGGTTCAAATCTCCCCTGATGTTTACTACCTTTGTGACCTCGGACAAATCACTTAACCTTCATGGACCTCAGTTTTCCCATTAAAGGGTTGGACTAGATAACCTCTGAGGTCCCTTTCATCCCTAGATGATGATCCTGTGTGTCTAAGGAAGCCAGATCTGAGGTTTTATACTGAAATATTGGAGTATTCAGATGCTGAATCAGCAGAACACATCCTGGGGTAGAGACAGCCCAGTGTATTATGGGCATATCTTCACACTATAGCCTCAGAGACAGAGATAGAGGGTTTAGAATGCTAAGTAGGGAGCTTTCAAGGGGAAACTGGGACAAAATGACTTCTGATAGTGAGGGTGAGGTGTCTAATGGGAAGGGTGAGGTATCTGAAGCTTCCCCCATCTAAATCTTATTCATTCTTCAAAGCCCAACTAAGCTCTTACCTTCTTTACGAAGTGTTCCTTGGCTACCCTGCCTCATAGTCTCCTTTCCTCACCAGGAAATGAAGTTTGGATTCAGTCAAAGGGCCACACTTGAGGACCTAGAGGGTCACACGTGGCCTCATGGCCACAGGTTCCCCAACCCTGAAGCTTCTATGGTTTTCAAAGTCTGGACTTAGCTTTCTAATTGATTCATGTGTATTAATCTTGTCTCCCCAGCAAACTGTGGGGTCCTTACAGGCAGGGACCATGCCTCACGTGTCTTATTTCCCCTGTAGCTCTTTGTGTAGAGCTGGATACATTATGGGTCCCATTGATTAACTGATGAATTGATTGAGGATTCCACAGTTTCCTACCAGCTGGCACTGCTTCCTCTGGGTATTCATGCCTAGTAAGTCTGTCCCTGAACCTGCCCTGTTTCCTCTCTAGTATCCAAGACAGGACTCAGCTGCCCCACACAGTCTGGGGTGCACATGACAGGCAACCAAGGGAGTACCCAGGTAGACCCCATCAGGAAATATTTCTCCAAAGCTCCTGGCTCCAGGACCCTCCAGCTGACCCTAGGGGAAGGGGGTGAAAGATGCCCCACTAAACTCAAGCCTAATGAACTGTGTCTGGTCACATGAGGTGTGGGAGTACCCAAAGAGAGAAGCAGGTTTTAGAGGCAGACACCAGCAGCCAGAAGGTATCTCCCTCTCTCCCACTACCTTTTCAATGTGGTGAAAAAGAAACACGTGGGCCAGAGTAAATATGCTGAACAAATAACATTTTATTTTTAAAGCTTTCCTTCCTTCTTTTCCCTCTGTCTCTCACATCACTAGATTGATCTTTTGGGCCTCATTAGCTGCCTCAGAAGCCAAGGCAGGTTTTCTGGCCAGGTGGTCAGAGATACAGGTGATGTCCCTCCCTCCTCCCTCACCCCCATACCTACCTGAACCCTCCCCCATTCCCTTCTATCCAAAGTCCTGGTTATTCATACTTCACTGGGTGGACTCTGTTTCCTAAGCCTCCCCCCAAACCTAATTTTTCCCACTCCCCTGAAGTCCTCTCAGAGCCTACCTCACACAAGCTCTAGTTACTGTTTTGCTGACACCTTGCTCCTCACCATATCTCTGAGGGATTGAGTTAGAACAGTCATCTACCTAACCAAATCTCCCTTCTTCCCAGATGGTTTTCACAGGATTTTGAATTGGAAGAGACATTTTAATTTCAGCTGGTTCAACTGCTTTGTTTTATATATGAGGAACTTGGGGTTCATAGAGGTCATAAGTGATTTGCCTAAGGCCACCTACATCATTTGAACCCAGGTCCAATGTTCTCCCCTCTATGCCAATCTTCCCTACTCTATACCATAGACCTAGACCTGGGATCTAATCAGGGGAAGGAGTTTCCCAAAACTAAACTCTCCCTAAAAATAAAGATCAGCAGTTGTTCTGCAACTTAGGTCCTAGGGTCATTAATCTGGGCTCAGCAGAGACCTCTGAGTCTATTTGGTCCAGTCCCTTCATTTTACAGATGAGGTCCAAAGTCACATAGCTAATAACTATTAAAGGCAGGATTTCAATCCAGGTCCTTTGACTCCAGACCCAGCACTCTTTGTACTGTGCCATTAGACTATTAGCTCCTTGAGAGAAGTACCTGGGGTGTTTATTTTATTTTATTTATTCATTCATTCATTATTTAGCTTTTTTAGTCTTCCTAGTGCTGCCTGGCACTTAGAAGGCATTTAGTATATGTTAGTTGGCTGACTGACCAAGCTTCCTCCCTGAGGTATGTCTTTACACTTGTTCCAAGCCTGACCCAGGGGCCCAGCTCCCCTCCTTACCCTCATAAGGAGTATATGTTTCATTGCCCAAACATTTATTAAGCACCTACTAGGTACTCACATTGATTCTTCTCTACTTCAGAGTGTTTCAGGAAAGGGTTTTACCCAGGGGGAGGACAACTCTTCTCAGGTTGACTGGAATGGGGTAGTGGTGATGATGAGGAGAGACTGAATTTCTTTTTCATTTCTAAGGTCTCAGTTTTCCCATTGGAGGAAGTGGGGCAATGATAGATATATAGGAATATAGCCTGTGATATATTACAAGAATCATGGCAGCACTGAAGGCTAGATCTGGAGTCAAGAAGGCTTGTGTTCAAATCCTGCCTCAGACATGTTGGCTGTTTGACCCTGGGCAAGTCATTTAACCTCTGTCTGCCTCAGTTGTCTCAACTGTAAAATGGGGATCATAATAGCACCTACTTCCCAGGGTAGTTGTGAGGATACTAAGGGGTACCTGTAAAGTGCTATATAAATGCTAGCTTTGTTCATCAGTGCCATGTCCTAGCAGAGATGACTTTTCAAGGATGGGTTGGACTAGTTGGCTGTTGAGTTCCTGACTCTGAAAACCTGTGATTTTGTGACTTACTAGAGATGGAGGTATAGATGGCGAAGGCCTTGAGGCTGGTCATCTCCTTCCTACGAGTCATCTCCACCTGAGCACGGAAGATGTTTTCCCAGGCGTAGAGTTTGAGAAGTTTGATCCCCCGGAGCATTTCATTTGTCTTTTTCAGCCTCTCATTGGAATATTCCTGCCAGATTCACATGGAGTTAGGTGGGAGCTAGTCTGACCATGTCATCTCCACCTTCCTTGCCCCTGCCATTCATTAAACTTCAGTGGCTCCCTATTACCCCTGGGATCAAATAAAATAAAAACTCCTCTGTTTGACACTTGAAGCCCTTCCCATCTTTCTGGTCTTCTTACAAATGATTCCTCTCTGAGATTTTCCTTATTGAAGCCATACTAGACTATTTGTCATTCCTTGCATCACACCCCATCTCCACACTCCTTGCCTTTGCACTGGCTGCCTTGTTACCCAGGCCTGGAATGCTCTCCTTTATCACTTCCATGCCTTAGATCCCAGGGTTTCCTTCGAGACTCAAATTAAATGCCACCTTCTGCAGGAAGCCCTTCCTGGTCCTCCTTCCTGCCCTCTCCAGGGCCTTCCCCTCTAGGTTACTTTCCATCTACTCCATGTGAGTCTTATATGCCTATTTAGGAACTTACCTTCTGCTCTGGTAGAATGCAAGCTCCTTGAGGAGAGGGACTATTTTTAGCGTTCTCTGTAGTCCCCGTGCTTAGAACAGGAGTGGGGAACCTGTTGTCTCAAGGTTATTAGGTCCTCAAATGCAGACCTTTGAGTGAATCCAAACTTCATGGAATAAATTCCCTTAATAAAAGGATTTGTTCTGTAAAACTTGGACTTAGTCAAAAGGCCACACTTGAAGACCTAGAGGACCACATGTGACGTCTCTCACCCCTGGCTTGAGAACTATGCTTGGTGCATAGTAGGCACTTAATAAATGCTTTGATTAATTAATCGATGGATCAAATGAAATAATACTTGCAAAAGTGCTTAGCATAGTGCCTGGAACATGATAGATACCGTATAAAGGCTTATTCCCCTTTCCTTCTCCCTGAAGAGAACATGCAGTCTCTGGCATCATAGAGTTTCTATAGCCATGGGCTCCTAATTACATTGGCTTTTTAAAAATAGCATTTTTTCAATTACATTAAGCACCTGCTATGTACTAGCCATTGTGTCAGGTACTGAGGACACAAATTCAAACAGCAAACAGTCTCTGCTCTCAAGGAGCTTACATCCTATTGAGTACTGGGATCTCCATGAGGGTAGGGATGCTGTGCTCATTGATCCTTGTGTATCTCTCTCAGCACCTAGGACAGGGCTTTGACGGTAGAAAGTGCTCAGTAAATGGCTATTTAATTAACATTTTGTTGAATTAAACTCTCACCTTTGTGCCTTTGCTCATCTTGCTCCTTCCTACTCTGGATCATCTTCCTTCTCTTGTTTTTGACTATCCAAATCCTATCTGTCCTTCAAAATCCAGACTAGATTCTATCTCCTCCACGAGGCCTCTACCTTCTACTCTGGCTTTCACTGATCCTGCTGGCCCATTCTATGGAGGGAGTTTGGCAGAACTTTGGAAAGAACACTGGTTATAGAGTCAGAAGTCCTTGATCTAACACTTGCTAGCTGTGTAGCCCTGGGAGACTCGCTTAACCTTTTGAAGCCTCAGTTTCATGATCTGTAAAATGGGGCAATAATAAGGCATATATCTCAGCATATACCTCATATAGTCATTATGAAACCTTTGGAAACCTTAAAATGAAGTGTACATGTGAGGTCGTATGAATGTGAGGCTTTAACATTGACTTCTAGTCTGTTTTATGTTGTTAAATGCTTTGTGTATGAGTCTTTGTGTGTGTTTCTCCAAACAGACCATAAGCTCCTTGAGAGTAGAGTAGGGATACAGAGAAGTGGAAGGCTATGTCTTCCACTTCTCTATATCCCCTTGGATAGACTAGCACAGGACTGAGCACAGAGTAGGAGTTCAGTGTTGTCTGATTATACTAACTGTAACTTGGAACCTCTGTGAGATGACAAGGAAGAGAAGAAATCTTCAAGACTACAGTGGCAAGGGGCAGCTAGGTGGCTCAGTGAATAGAGCACTGGCCCTGGAGTCAGGAGGACCTGAGTTCAAATCTGACCTCAGACTCTTAACACTTACTAGCCATGTGATCTTGGGCAAGTCACTTAACCCCAATTGCCCTGCCCTCCCCCTTCAAATATATATATATATATACTACAATGGCAAGAATTCCCCTGAAGGATTTGGGGGACTCATTCTGATTTTTCTGGGGGAGAGCTAGGTGTTGTACAGGCAGCTGGGTGGTACAGTGGATAGAGGGCTGGACTTGGAATCAGGAAGATCTGAGTTCACATTCAGCCTTAGCCACTTATTAGCTGTGTGTCTCTAGGCAAGTCACTTAACTTCTCTCAGCCTGTTACTCCATATGTAAAATGGAACAGCATCACCTACTGCACAAGGTTGTCATGAGGGTATAAAATTTTATACACACATATTTATGCATGTATGTATATACATATATATATATATATATAGTGCTTTATAGACTTGAAAGTCTATATATTTGTTGGCTAGTCATTTCAGTTGTGTGTCTCTTTGTAACCCCATTTGGGATATTCTTGGCAAGGACAAGTTTACCATTTCCTTCTCCAGCTCATTTTACAGATGAAGAACTGAAGCAAACAAGTTTAAGTGATTTGCCCAGGGCCACACAGCTAGTAAGTGTCTACATAAATGTTAGCTATTGTTAACTGAGGGGTAATGGGCTATAATGTAACCCTATGATTTCCCTTCACATTCCTATAAACTTCTGGTGAACCTAAGGTTCCTTCCTGGGATACACCAGGCTCGTGGATGGGCTGAGTCAGAAATAGAACACCCAGAGGGTGTCCTAGCCTTGTCTCTCTTCTCTACCATATGATTCAACCAAGATTCAGCTACAGAGGGGGAGGAAGAATTAGGGAAGAAAAATCGTCAGTGGCGGTTGGAGAGAGAGAGGGGGGACTCAGGCAAGGGAAGGATGGGTGAAAGGGAGACACTCACCAGTGTGCTCCTCTGGGCTTGGGAGAGCTTGGTAGCCACAAAGTACTGGATAGGAGCCAAGACAATGATGACCACTGCTCCAATTAAGGCGCTGACCCCAAGGAGGTAGTAGAGAAGAATCACCCCCACAATGATCTAGGGAGATCAAGGAGAGACACATTCAGTTAATAGGATCCTGAATCTAGAGCTGGAAGAGACCTCTGAAGATTTTTAGTCCAACACCTATTTTATAGATGAAAAAATTGAGGTCCAGTGTAGTTATTTGCCCAAATCCATACAAGCAGTAAGCATTAGAAGAAGAATTTGAACCCAGTACCTCTGACTCTAGAATCAGTGCTTGCACTCCAAACCAATGTTGATTGAGGGCTTGCTATACGCAAGCAACTGCTATAGGCATTGGGGATCCAAAGACAGAAAGAAAAGTGATCCTTCAGGGAACTTACATTCTACTAGAGATATATTTAAATAGATGAACAGAATATAATTTGAGGAAGGAAATAGCAGTGACAACCAAGGAGATCAGCAAAGCTTTCCTATAAGAGGTTGACTTGAACCTCAAAGAAAAGAAAGCCCAGAATCCTCCAATGATCTGTCAACAAATACCCAAAGGCTTCATCTCCTCCAGTCCAGGTGGAAGATTGATAGAATTTGTGGACTAGAAATTTTTTACATTTTTCTAAAAGGCTAGCCTTATTGCTAATTCCAACCAGTTCTATTGTCACTTGGGTAAGCTGAGAAACAGGATCATACAATTAGTAAGGGGTGGGACAGATAGAACAATCCCTCACTCCCATTCCTATCACTTTGGTTACCTCATGGTAGATAGTGTTAAGTCGAGAGGCATTGCCAGTCATTCCCTTGTTGATTGCTGTGGTGGGTGAGGGAGGGTGAGGCGCCCCAAGTCACTCAAACTTCAACCTTTAAGCAATTGTTCAGTTTGCTAGGTCATTTTACTTTCAGGGTCTGTGCCATATCCAGGGTAGGTTCAAGAATGGTTGAAACACCCCCATATTTATTTACAGAATCAATTCAATATCCTGAGTTGTTACTGTTCATTTTTCTTTTCCTGGCATGTTTAGTATTTTTACGAGCCTGGTGAATCACTTCAGAAAAGAGAATTGTCCTATTCTCAGACCTTAGGAAAATGATTACTTGCTCATGAATAATGCAAGTGGTTCCCACCAATGCCTAAAGCTTTTAGCTCAGAGAGCATTGCAGAATCTTTGTGTTGGAAATACAGGCCATGTGTCTTGTTTCAGAGGATACCATTAGAAGACCCAATGGCTGCCTATAGAGAAAAGGAAGCTGAGGTCCACTGTTCAGTAACCTCAAATTATAGTAATTCTAAGTGACTTGCTTCCTCTGGGAGCTTAGCAGAGGTTTCTTCCACTTCTGCTAATCACAAAACTGTCTCTGGCTTTAACTAATAGCCTTTTGAAGAATCACTTTATCACATGTTTAATGAACTAAGGTGGGGAGAACTCATTAAAAGGAAAGGTAACCCTGCCTACCCTGCTAATCCCTCATCACCTTCTCCAGAAAACCCCCACTGGCCTCTGTTCCTTGGTCTGCTTCACTGGTTCTGTCCACAATGAGAAACAATTATGTGACCAACAGACCGGATATCAGAAATTAGCAGGGATATTAGCAGGAATAGCAGCCATATGCCCCTATCTCTGACTAGTCATTAGCAACAGGGCATCTGCTCTATGGCCCGTCTTTTCCACCAAGCTGAGCATTTGGCTGACGTACCATCACTTATTCTTGCTGTGATGACACAGACATCTGTCTCCCCTGGATCCCACAGCTAAGAGATGATCACATGCCCTCCATTCTTAGTCTTCTGGTTCATGCTCACTCCTCCAATGTTTTGCTCCTACTCCTCAAAATCTGTCCTCTTCCAAGGGTCCAGATGGCCCACACCCAAGACAATATTGGGTCACTGGTTATGAATTTCAGAAGCATGGGGTTAACACTTCCAGGGGATTGGGGCAAAGGACAGTGCTATGAACAGCGCTTTTCATTTCATCCTCTATTCTTGTGGTGCTTTTCAACAAAGCTGTATACAACTTATTTTCTAGCTCATATCTCTTCATCTTGTCCACAAGAATGCCATGAGATGAGAAGACATATGAACCAACATGGAAGCACATGAATACAGTGGAATAGATAGTGCTGTAACAATGAATATGAAGAATTCAGAAAAGCATGGGAAGACTTATATAAATGGCTACAGAGTAAAATAAGCAGAACCAGGAAAACAGTAAACACAATGACCACAACTATGTAAATTGAATAGCAACAAAAATGAAACTGAATGTTGTATAATTATAATGAACAAGCTTAACCACAAAGAAGAGATGAGAAAATGCAGACTTTGGAGTTGCGGGGAGGGGGCAGGGGAAGACTATAGGTATGGAACACTACATGTTGGATTTTTGAAATACTGGTTATTTGTTGAATTAGTTTTTTCTCTTTTTAATTCTTTGTTATATAAAAGATAGTTCTCTGGAAAGAAAAGGGGGAAGGATCCCTTCCAAACCAGGGACAGTTTTCTTAAAGGACATCTTAGTGACTTTGGCCTTAAGTTTGGGGAGGGAGACATTTGCCTCTATTTATGGCCTCCCTCCAACCCTTTCCCTAAAATGGCTGCCCCTACGTAGACACACAGCATCTGCTCAGAGATCTTTCAGTCAGGAGTCTTATCTCCCTATGCATCCAAACAGTCCCTCTTAATACTATGAGACATTCTATCAAACATTTTGTTAAAACATTTTATAAACTCTACCCACAGCAATTCCCTGATTTACCAGTTTAATAACCCCATCGAAAAGAGAAGTCGGGTTAGACTGGCATAAACTATTCTTGACAAAGCCATGCACTTGATTTAGCAAATCACTTTCTTGGCTCAGGAGTCATTTCTAAATATCAACTAGATTTTTCAGACTGCCATCTCTGTGCAATGGGAAGGGGAAGCACTGAAGCATGGTATGTCCCAGGAATGAGACATGGGAAAGATGTACTCACTCAAAGAGAGGATTTGGGCAGTGGTAGAAAGAGCACTGGACTTGGAATCAGATTTGGATTGGAGTTCTGTGCAACCTTAGATAAATCACTTCACCCAAATGGGCTTCATTTCTCTTTTTTTTGGTAAAATGAATGTGTTGGACTAAATAATCTCTAAGGGTTCTTTTAGCCCTAAGCATTGTGATTCTATCTGTGATAGTGGTGACTATAGCTTGCAGAGGAGGGGGGACACACAAGGCTGAGGCAGAGGCCAAATATAAGGCTCTGGAATGTAAGGGGGAAGACTCAGATGTGACTCCCAGAGAGGGAAGACCTCTCAGCTCTTACCTGTGCAGGCATCGCCCAGAGGTTTGGGCACAAGAAGAAGAACCACATGAGCTGGTTAGTGTCAATGGCGACCAGATTACAGATTTGTCCGGAAGTCATTTCTCCCATGGACAGGTTGGATGTGGAAAGATGCATGATTTTGTTATAAATCTTGGTCTAGGAACAAAAACAGAGTGCTTAATCACAGAGGTGGATGATACTTTCTTTCCTTTCTATCATGATTCAATTAGTTTCTGTATCTTCAAAGTAGAGTTTTGCTTATTGGTTTTACAAAACAATTAAAAATGGTAGAACCAAAGAAATGGATAGGGATGGCAGTGTAGTGTGGAAAAGGAAATGGACTTTGAGTCAGGAGCCTTTGAATCCTAGCATCTTCTCTTATGGGCTATGTGACCCTGGCAAAGTCAATCAGTCAACAGACATTAAGTACCTGCTATATGCCAGGCACTGGGTAAGTGCTATTGATATAAAGAAAGGGAAAAGACAGTTCCTGTCCTCAAGGAGTTTATAATCTAATGCATGCAAACAACTATGTACAAATAAGCTATATACAGGATAAATAGGACATAACCAACTGAAGGAAGGCACCAGAATGAAGAGAGATTGGGAAAGACTTCCTATAAGAGATGGGATTTTATCTGGGACATGAAGAAAACCAGGGAAACCATGGGGTGGAGATGAGAAGGGAGAGCACTGAAGGCATCAGGGAGAGCCTATAAAAATATTCAGAGGTGGAACATGGGGTGTAACTTAACCTTTATAACAGTACTCTTTTTAAAGATTAATTTTTAATTTTTATTGATATCTTTTGATCTTACAAGACTTTCATTTCTGAATATATTAACCTCTCTTCCCCGACCTAATGAAAAGTTTAGGAGAGAAAAGCCAGCAATTTAACAAAGCTAATCAGCACATCAATTGATCCTGACAGTGCAATATTGTATACTCACACTTTGTCACCTTAGCAAAGAAGGGATTGAGGTACATTTTCTCATCTCTTCTTTGGGGACAGACTTGGTCATTATAATTAATCACTGTTAATGTTAGTTATTTTTCTGTTGTGGTTCTTGCTATTTACGTCAGGTACATTATTTTCCTAATTCTGCTTATTCCCCTCTATATCAATTCATCTTTGCAGGCCTCCCTGAATTGTTCATATTAGTCATTTCTTATGGTGGTCATGAATTCCAATATGTGCATAAATAATAAGTTTCACAATTTGTTCAGTCATCCTCCAATCAATAGGGACCTACTTTGTTCCCAGTGGACAGCAACACTTTTGTGGTAGCAAAAAATAGGGAACGCAGTGGGTGCCCACAGTGGATACAGAGCTGGGTTTGGAGCCAGGAAGACTTCAGTTTAAATCTAACCTCAGATACTTATTAGCTGTGTGGCTTTGGGCAAATCACTTAACCTCTGTCTACCTCAGTTTCCTCATGCGATAATGTGTATAGGGTGCTTTGCAACCTTAAAGCATTATATAAATGCTGCTTATCTTTCTCATTATTATTATTCCATGAGGAATGAAAAATAAGAAGGTATTCATAGAAACATGGGGAGACCTGGTGCAGAGTGAACAAAGCAGAACTAGACTAATATACATAAGTATGATTATAATAATGTGAATGAAAGCAAACCAAAAGACTGTTAAACTCAACTTAATTGCGATGAACAAATTGGGTTGCAGAGAATAGTTAACGGAAGGCATTTCTCAGTAGAGAGGCAGAACACTCTGGGCAGGACGCTTGTGGTGTCAAGGTGACACAGTGGCTAGTCAAGGTCATGTTGTTGGTTAGTTTTTGCTTAACTGTTGTTTTTTTATAAGGGAGAGATCCATGTGGAATGAGGTGAAGGATCATGAAATGATTGATACTTATATTTAATGGGCATATTTATAAATTATTACAAACAATGTTAACTATACACTTAATTATTATAACTATTATAATCTGTAAATGTAATATTTTTATGTTAAAAAAATAACCCCCCCAAATATTTTAAAAGCCTGTGGGTCTTAGTTTTCTCATCTGCAAAATGGAGATAACACTTGCACTACTTACTTCATGGGGTTGCTGATTAAATGTTACAGAACAGGGAAATGTGAGTCATGATGATTATAGTAATGTAGTTATCTAATTCAGGGGTTTTTAACATAAGCCAAATCATGCCCCTTGGAACATCACAGCTACATAGTGAGAAAATCTGGCATCAAACAATTTAAGACCACAAGATAGGTTTTTATTTCTGCCATCAACAGGTTTTAGCTCTTGGCACTGCCATGTTCAAGAGTGGAACTGACTTTAATGGAGAAGCCTCAGCAGTGACCTACGCCCCTTCCAGAACTCAGGAGGGGATCTAATTGCTTTCATGAGCTCAGAAGCTGAAACCTCTGCACCCAGAATGTTTGCACAGACAGAAGGTTAGGCAGCTTCAATTTCCTTCTCCCAAACAGATGGCGAGATCCTTCATCCTTGCTGGGTTTGGTCTTAGATGCACTAGGGAAGCTTGCTATTTAAAGGGACCCTCTGGTAAGGAGAACACTCCTTTGTAGATTGAATCAATTTATCAATAAGTATTTCACAATTATATATATGTCAATTATTTTATTATTAACTAATTAATTTATTTTTTATCTAAGTCTAGGTCTTCCTATATCAGATATGCTAATGTAAGGTACACCAGAGTGCCCTTCTACTGAGGGATGCAGTTCCCTTGTGGAGGCTTATAATGGCTGTATTGTTTTTATTTGATTTGATTTCCCCCAATGGCCATGATTTGTTTATTTTATTCTGAACATGACAAAATCCAAATACAATGGGTATTTCCATATACAGAATAGAATACACAAGGAAGTTGTAATTCTCTATTATCTGCAATTACATTGTCTTAGGAAACATATACAAAATTTAAAAAGCTTTAAGGAGTCTTGGTAGAGATATTGGTAGTCTTGGAGGCAGAAAGACTGAAGTTCAAGACCCATCTCTGACATATCCTGTAGTGTGACCCTGGACAAATCACTTAACCTCTCAGCCTCCTGGGAATTAAGGCTATAATCTGTAAAAAAGAGTGTCAATTAGCACTGGTAATGATTTTTCTTCATTAAGAGTGCCCACTCACAGGTCCAGTCTTTTTCTTTCCCCAAGTCAATGACTGTCCTGTATGAAATTGACAAAGTGTGTTAGCCCAAAAGATCAGTAAGAGTGATCTAGCCCAATTCCCTCATCTTCCAAAAGTGAAAACTAAAGTCACACAGTAAATGACAGAGCTGGGACTCAAATCCAAGCCTTCTGACTCTAATTCTGGTGTTCTTTCCATTACACCATGGTGGCCCAGAACAGTCCTCATGCCTTGCTCTAACATGTGTCCTCTGCTTTCATACCTCCTATCATATTTAATTTCAATAGATACCACTTTCTAGAATATGTTTTCTGTATATTTCCCAAAATAAGTTTTGAGGGAGCTTTAATAAATAACTTTATATAATGATAACTCACATTTTTATAGAGCTTTAAAATTGACAAAATACTTTTCTTATGCTGTTTCTGTGAAGATCACAGTATATATATATAATCATCTAATTTTAATCAATAACTTGATAAGCATTTTAAGAGCCTACTATATGCCAGACATGGGGCATACAGAGAAAAAAAAACAAACAACCCATTTCCTTAAGGAGTTTACACTCTACCACAGGAAACATGTTTACATACACAAACATACATAATACATGCAAGTTAATTTCAGGGTGGTGGTGTGGAGATATTAAGAAGCTAAGGGGCATCAGAAAGAGTTTAATGAGATTAATTTTAAAAGAAACTATGGCTTCTAAGATGCAGAGGAAATGACGGGGTCCATTCCACACATGGGAAGGCAAAGGCAAGGAGATGAAAGAATTTAGAGATGAGGAAATCAAGTCTCAGAGAAAATGTTGGTGTGTCCAAGATTACATAGATAATAAATTTGCAAATAAACCCAGGGCTTGAACTCAGCTTTCTAGATTATTTGTATTCTGAATTTGACAATTGTGACAAAAATAAAACTTGACAACTTAATAAAAGAAAATGGACACTTCTATATACATCATAGCACAATGTTCTTTCTACTATACCACACCCCCTTTGCTAAAGAATTCTGGTTATTCTTGAGAATAAGCAAAGGTGCAATACTGGGACTGGCAAACCATTGGGTGCTTATGAAATGTTTGTTGATCGATTGCCTCATGGAATCACATGAATTCACAATTTGGGAATTAGAAAGAACCTCATTGGCCATCCAGTCTGAAAGAAATAGTTACGGTAAATCTCCCTGACAAATGGCTATTTAGTTTTGGTTTGAAGACCTGCATGAAGGGGAAACCCATTACCTCTCTCTCTCTCTTTTTTTTTTTTTTGCTTTTTTTTGAAGGGCAATTGGGATTAAGTAACTTGCCCAAGGTCACACGGGTAGGCTTTTTGTTTGTATGCATTAAGTGTCTGAGGTCAAATCCGAACTCAGGTCTTTCTGACTCCAGGGCTGGCGCTCTACTCACTTCGCCACCTAGCGGCCCCCTAAACCCATTACCTCTTGAGGCAGCCCAGCTCTCTTTGCAACAGCTCTGATTGTTAGGAAGTTTTTCCTGACCTCAATTCCAAATTTTCTTCATACTTTCTACCCATTGTGCCTATTTCTATTCTACTTCCTCTGCAGCAGCAAGGTGGTGCATTGGATAGAAAATTGGACCTGAAATCAGGAAAACCTGAGTTCAAAGTCAGTCTCAGACACTGACTAGCTATGTGACCCTGTCTGCCTCAGTCTTCTCAACTGTTAAAATGACAATAATAATAGTACCTGCTTCCTAGAGTTGTAGTAAGGATCAAATGAGATAATATTTATAAAGTACACAATTCTCCGGCACATAGTAGACCCTTAATAAAAAGGCTTATTTCCTTCCTGCCTTCCTTCCCTTTAGGACCAAACAGAACCAACCTAATCCTTCTTTCATGAAGCAACCTTGTCTTTCATTGGGCCTTAAACATTCTTGACTTTGAACTCATGGAGATACAAAAGGTCATTCCTTCTTGGGAAGCTTTCTGAAAGAAAATAGAGGATTTTATTTGTTTCCTTAGCTCACATCTGTATTTCCCATTTTCATAGCACAAAAAGTGATCAATGATTTTTATTGCAAGAGATTAAAATTCTGTAAAAGTAACCACTGTTCGAGCTACATTAAAACCATCAGAAAACACATGGCAGGCTATCGAGTTGGACATAATGGAGTAGGAAGAGGTATAATTACATTTCTCTCCTTGCATTCAGAACTTGGGAGCCCAAAGTACTTTGGCTCAGTTATCCCTCCTACATTACCAAGCACGATCTGATGGGATGGCTTAGGTTGCTCAATTAACTGTCCTCAGGAGACTTTCTTAACCCCTCCTTCTTCCATTTAGGTACCAGATTAGAGGCAGTTAAGAGACTCCAAGGGAATCTCACAGATGGTTACAGGCTCCTCTCTTGGCTTTTGCACTCCCTGGATGGCCTTAGACCTTCAATGAGTTCCTGCTAGTAGACATCCCTTGGGATGTATTTGTCACTGCCTGAAACCTGAGTCTGTTTGTTCTGTCTTCAATGACACTGCAGCTCCTCTCCTCCTCCCAGGCAAACCCTAGAGGTGAAATTTCCCAATCAGAAGCATTCCAATGGGAATCAGGGACAATTGCTGGTGATCAGATAGTTTGGTCAATGGGTGGCTTTAAGGTTTAATACCACCCTATGTAATAAGGAGCACACATATTCCTAGGATCGTAGCTAGAGAGCTAGAAGAGGCTGAAACACACATCTGGTCCAATAACTGCATTTTTATAAGTGCCAAACTGAGGTACCAAGACGATAAAGCAACCTGCTCATGGTTGTACAAGTGGTAGTAAGTAACAAAGCTGGATATGAATCATTGTCCTCTGACTCCAAGTCCAGCATGTTTTCTGCTGCACCACAATTATTCCCAAATTTACAAGGGGGGACATGAAAGCTAGGAGAACTTAAGGTATTTGTCTGTGGGCCACACATCTCATTTACTAGAGTTTGAATCAGGTCTGAACCTAAACCTAATTTTTTTGGTGGGAAGAATTTCCTTTCTTCCTTCTTTTCTTCCTCTCTGTGTCTTTCTCTTTCTCTGTCCCTGTCTCACTCTCTCTCTGTCTCCCTCTCTCTCTCTCTCTCTCTCTGTCTCCTTCCTTCCATCTTTCTTTCTTTCTTTCTTTCTTTCTTTCTTTCTTTCTTTCTTTCTTTCTTTCTTTCTTTCTTTCTTTCTTTCTTCCTTCCTTCCTTCCTTCCTTCCCTCCTCTCTCTCTCTCTCTCTCTCTCTCTCTCTCTCTCTCTCTCTCTCTCTCTCTCTCTCTCTCTCATCCCTGGGTCAGGAA
Source organism: Gymnobelideus leadbeateri (assembly GCA_011680675.1). NCBI lineage: Eukaryota > Metazoa > Chordata > Mammalia > Diprotodontia > Petauridae > Gymnobelideus > Gymnobelideus leadbeateri. The sequence goes on along the minus strand of WOXC01007355.1, from coordinate 192,400 downwards.
AGTAAGAGGGAAGGCTCAACCTTCAGTGTCCTGGTGGTGATCTGGTTCTTCTCTATTGCTAATATTGTCACCATTCCTGACACAGCATTCCGATTCACAACATTAAGAACAGTTTGGAATATGATTTCAAACAGTTGTTCAGATGTTGTATCAGGTTCCCAGAGGGACTTGTGTTTCCCGTTTTCTGAGCAGGTGCTAATGACCACCAAGTCATCAGTCACTATAGAGAAGCTAACACTTTTTGGGTTGGATTGGATGGCATAAGGTCCAAGGAACAGTTGAGGGACTCAGCGTCCTTAGGACATAAGCTGGTGATGACTGGTTCCAGGTGACAGGTGCCAAATTGAGGAAGTCAGCCACTGTGTTCATTGGGGCAAAAGGCTTGATCTGTGATCCCTAGTGATTCAGAAAAAAATACTGCTGGATTTCAAAAGAATGTGAGCTTTGCGGGGGGGGGGGGGGGCATTGTATAACTTCTTTGTATATCCAACATCTAGCACAATGTGTGCTCAATTGAAAGAATGAATTTTGGCTTAGAGAAATTGCATTTGAGAACTCGTTCTCTCATTTAGGAAGTCCCTTGGACTGTTTTTTGTTTTTGTTTTTTGCTTTTATTTTGGAGGGGGAAGGTAGGACAATTAGGGTTAAGTGACTTGTCCAAGGGCACATGGCTAGTTTTTGTGTTAAGTGTCTGAAGCTAGATTTGAACTCAGGTCCTCCTGACTCCAGGGCTGGTGCTCTATTTACTATGTCATCTAGCTGCTTTTTTTCTATACAAAAGGCATTCAATTAAATAGCAGAACAAAATAAAAGACAAGACAGATCCTTACCTCCCCTTCCATTCACATTGATATACACTCTCCCACATTACCATGCACTTTTCTAATGAGAAAGGCAGCAAATGCAGGGATAACACATAGCCAAGGTAAGTCATGTTTCTTTTCTTTCCTTTTCCTTTCTTTTTCAAACTTTCCTTTCCTTTTCCTTTTCCTTTTCCATTTCCATTTCCTTTCCTTTCCTTTCCTTTCCTTTCCTTTCCTTTCCTTTCCTTTCCTTTCCTTTCCTTTCCTTTCCAGAGAGGGGAAGGTAGGGCAATTGGGGTTAAATGACTTGCCCAAGGTCACATGGCTAATTTTGTGTTAAGTCTTGTAAGATTCCAGGGCCAGTGCTCTATGCACTGCGACACCTAGCTGCCCCATAATTCATGTTTTCAATGATGTTTTTTTAAAGTAAATTTTATTGATTCTTTTTTTGTTGTTGTTGGCATTCAGCCATTTCAATCACATACAACTCTTTGTGACCCCATTTCTGAAAAATAAACAACAAAAGCTGTTTCTCCATAGAAAATTATCAAAGGATATGAAGAGTTTTCAAAAGAAGAATTATAATCCATTAACAATCATATATAATGCTCCAAATCACTACTAATAAGAGAAATGTAAATCTAGAAAATGCTGAGACATTACCTCCCACTCAGAAAACTGACAAAGATGAGTAAAGATCATGAATAGTAAATGTTGGAATGATTGTGGAAAGAGGCACACTAATGCATTGTTGGTGAAGATGTGAGTTGGTATAACTATTCCCTTTATCTTATGGAGTCATTTACAATTTGATCCATTCTAATTTTCAGGGAGTTCAATTCTTGAGTAAGATCTTTTCTAAGGCATTAATTCTCCTTGCCATTCTTTCCTTCCTAGCTATTCTATTTATTTATTTATTTATTTTGGAGGAAGGAAGGCAGGGCAATTGGGGCTAAGTGACTTGCCCAAGGTCATGCAACTAGTAAGTGTCAAGTGTCTGAGGTCAAATTTGAACTCAGGTCCTCCTGACTCCATGACCAGTGCTCTATTCACCACACCACATAGCTGTCTCTATTTTTATTTCTTATTTCATTTCTTCCAGGTGGTTGAGATAGCCTCTTCTCTACTTGGCCATGTTGTGGAGATGCTCACTTCTTCTCATTTACCCCCTTGGGTTTCTCTCAATCCAAGATATTTACTTACTTGTGTTCAACGTTTTTCTTTTGTTTACTTGTATCTCCAGCCTTAGTTTTAAGACTGTGCTTAGGCTTGTGCTTAGGTTAAACTCTACTCTCATACTCCCAGGTAGTATTGACAGGCCTTGCTTGATCCCAAGTTTGGTGTCTTTGGCTCTGCCTTCTGAAGAAACAATCTGCCTTCATCTTCTGCTGTGGCTCAAGACCAGACTGCCTTTGATGCTGGGGCTACTTTAATGCTAGATTGAACTGGGGCTATCTAAATGCTGGTCTAGCTCTGTTTCTGGACTTGGCAGGGCTCCCTAGGTATCCCTGAGCTAGGTGATGCTCTGGCCCCATCTCCTAATATGGGAACATGCTATTTTATACTTTGCCTTCTCCCTACTCTAGCTGGTTTAGCTTCACACTTCTAGAGGAATCTGACAGTCTGTTTGTATAGTCATGGACTGAATGAAGGAGTTTGTAGCTCTTTGATTTGCTTTATCACTGTTCCTTCTGCTGCATTTTTAGAACTTTACTTGGGTGTGTTGAGCTCCTCTAGGTCCTGACAAGCTGCCATATTTACATAATTCCCTGGCGAAATAACTTTGGAAAGCAATTTGGAATCCTGTGAACAAAATGTCCATCCATGTCTTTTGACTCAGAGATTTCTTTTCAAGGTATATACTCCAAGGAAGTTGTCAAAAAGAAAGGCTCCATAGACATTGAAATATTTGTAGCAACACTCCAATTCTAGCAAAGAATTGGAGAAAAAAAATGTCCATTAGTTAGGTGATGGCTGAACAAATTGTGGTATATGAACATAATGGAATACTACTGTGCTATAAGAAATGATGGATATGATGAATACAGATTAGTAGAAAAGATCTACATGAATCAAAGTAGAATGAAGTAAGCAGAGCTAAGAAAACAATATACTTGATGACTACAACAATGTAAGGGAAAGAACAACCAAAAAAACAATCAAAACTGACTGCTACAAAATCCCAAAGAATAGGCTTGGCCCCAAGGAAGAGATATGAGAAGATAACTCTCTTCTCTCCATAGAGATTAGAGTCCATCAGTATTAAATACTGCATATTGGGTCAGATTTTCAACATTGATTTTGCTGAATTTTTTCTCTTCTTTTTCTTCTCTTTAAATAATCTTGTTATAAAGTGTGGTTGTCTAGGACAGGGAGAGGGAGGAATTCTAGGTAATGAAAAATAAAAATACAGCAATAAAAAAACCCATTAAACTCAATCAACAATAGAAGATGTTTTGCAAGGGTCTGTGGAGATGAGACTGGAGGAGAATCACTTGAAGAGATTGTAACCTTTCCTGAGAAGTCATATGGTGGAAAGGGAAAAATATAGGAACCCTAATCAGAAGGCTTGAATTAAAATCTTGGCTCAAATTCTTACTAGCTGTGTGCCCTCAGGCAAGTCATTCTACTTCTTTCACCTTGTCTTTCCCCATCTTCAAAATGGGGACAATAATACTTATACTGTTTATCCCACAGGGCTGTTGGGAGGAAAACACTTTTTTATCAAACCTTTAAAATGCTTATAGAACTGTGAGTTGAAATTATTGTTCAAGCTGAAGAGAAGAGATACACTGAGAAAGCCAACACACACCCATCTAGTGCCCTTCCATACCTGTATGGCTCCTCTTAGGTTGATTCCAGTTTCAATGGCGACATAGTAGGATGCTTGCAGAAATGTCCTCTGTAGCAGGAGGGCAAGAAACAAGAGCACAGCCAACACATAGGCGTTGGCAAGGAACTCTTCGGATGAGACAAAGTAAACACCGAGGAACTTAGTCTGTTGGTTGAAAAGCACAGTTTGGAAGTAAACATGACCATCACTGACAAGCAGCACCACTGTTAGGCAGACTTGTGGGGCACTTTGCATAGTGGAAGAGGGCACGGACTGTCACTGGTGGGAATCGTCACAGATTTTCAGAGGCTATGTAGTCCAATGTGTGTCTCAACAGAAATTCCCTCTACTACTTTCCTGAGAAGTCACAGAGAATTTGCTTAGAGATTTCTGTGAACTTAGAGTAATGGATCCTGATTTTAAATCTTGGTTCTGTTTCTATCTACTCCAGGTAACTTTAGGCAAGAAAGTTAGCCTCTCTGGGTCTCAGTTTCTTCATTTGTAAAATGGTGGGACTAGATGATTGCTAAAGTCCCCCCAGTTCTAGACCTATGGCCATGATGATGACTAGGTGATAGGGAGCTCACTACTTCCTGAGGTAACCCATTGCAGACATTTACCACCCCCTTTAACTCATGGTTTAATGTGCTTTTCTATGACTTCCACCCTTTGCTCCTAGTCTGCCCTTTGGAAACAGCCCTTCAGATAAATGAAAACAGCTATTATGTCCCTCCCAAGTCTCCTCTTCTTTAGGCTGAACATCTTCACTTCCTTTAGTCAATCCATGTAAGGCACAGTTTACAGTCCCTTCACCATCCTGGTTGTCCTCCTCTGTAATCCTCCAGCTTGCCAACTTCACAAAAGGTGCCTTCAGATATTTCGGGCAGCTAGGAGGCACAGTGAATCTTTGCCTGGAGTCATGATGACCTGAGTTCAAATTTGTCCTCTGACACTTAGTATCTGTGTGACCATGGGCAAGTTACTTAACCCTGTCTGCCTCAGTTTTCTCATCTAGAAAATGAGCTGGAGAAGAAAATGGCAAACCACTCAATATCTTTGCCAAGAAAACCCCAAATGAGGTCATGAAGAATTGGGCATGGCTGAAAATGACTCAACAACAACAAGGTCTTCAAATGTAGGTGGACCAGAGAAGAATACAATAAGGTTCTTATCATTCTAGTTCCCGACACTCTGCCTCTTCCAAGGCATCCTGCAATCCTGTGTCTCAGCATTGACTGTGGACCATATTTATAATCCATTAAAACCTCTGAGATTGTTTTCATACAAGCTGCTGTCTAAGCTATGCTTTCCCTATCCTGTAGATGTTCAGGACGCATATTTGTACTTGGGCTATGTACCATTTCTATCCAATTAAAGGAAGGCCTAAGCATGCCCTCCTCCCCTTGACATGTGGACCATAGGAGTAGGGCCAGATTTGCAGCCTGGGCCCTGGATCTCTGGTTCTCTGGGCTTGGACCCTGCTGTGAGCAGTTTGCTGCCAAGCCCAGGCCCCATGATGAAGTGTCAGAAACACTGAGCAAATCACTGATTAGCTGAAGTCAGAGTAGTTGGAACAAGTCCCTCGATGTTTGCTATCTATTTTCTGTCATTAAAATGTAGTCAACCAAGATTGTTCTTCATACTAATAGGAAGCAATTGAGAGGGGCAGAGGAGTTATGGGTGCCCAAGAACTGAAAACAACCAGAGAACACTTAGCCATTCATTGCTCTTCCAGTGAGGTGAGTGGAAAGACATGTTCATTTTAGATAGAAGTCCCCTAGCCCCTGGTCTCCTATAATTCTATCATCATAATACAGCAGAAAGAATACTACCTTGGGAATAATGAGGTTCAGTTCCCAGCTCTGTCACTTAGGCATGTGACAGCAGGAAAATCCACCCCCTTCCCTTCCTGGGTCTCAGTTTCCTCTGCTGCAAAATGAGAGGATTGACCCAGCTCTCAGGTCACTTCCAGCCTTGCCTTTCTGGAGTCTAAATGTCCATTTCATGCTTCTGGTGTTTGATGCAGTCCTTAACTAGGTCCTGCTTGTAATAGGCAACCAGGAAAACAATTTTCTTGCTAAAGACATCAGGGAATAAGTGTTTCTTTCAGAGGCAGCACAGGCAGCTATAAGAAACACTTTGATCTTAGTAAACAGGCACTCACGGACAGAACTACATCAATATTTGCATGAGGATGGAACAGTTTACTTCCTGAGAAATGACATTGAACTCCCTAGCTTTTAGATGAAAATCCCATCGAGCAAAATAAGGAGAAACAGGGACAATGCATTCTCATCATTACCAGTCTCACGCTCACCAGTCTGCAGGAAAATCTCCTGCCCCACAGTGTCAGAGGAAGGAGCTCCAGGCTCTCAGCTATGTGGCACAGTATAATTCTGTTTACAATCAGTCAATTAGTCAATTAAGCAACAAGCATTTCTGAAGCACTTACAAATGCTAGGGAGTGTTTGAAATGCAATGAGAGAAGTGAAAGAATCCCTGACCTCAGAAGGCTTACATTCTATCAGAAACAACATGAGCACATAAAAGCATGTACAAAAATAGATAAATTCAAGGTAATTTGGAGGAGAAAGTACTAGGAACTAGCATCTGGGAAAAGCTAATACAGAAAGATTTCATGAACTGAATTCTGAAAGAGACCAGGCAGAAGTGAGGATGGAGTGTATGCTGCGCATAGGATACAGCCAGTGCAAAGTCACTGAGGTGGGAGATGGAGTGATGGAGTGTTTTAGGTGAGGAACAGCAAGAAGACAAATTTGTCTAGAACTCATGAAGGAAAGGGAAAAACTATATAAAGATGGAAAGGTAGGTTATGGGCAAGTTTAAAAGGAGTTTTAAAGCAGAAGTATGTATAGAACAATTTTACATATATACATATTTGTATCTAATGGTAGCCATCTCTAAGGTGGGGGAAGGGGGAAAGATGAAAAAAAGGAAAAAGAAAAAAGGGAAATTTAAATGATAGCTTTATTATATATATATATGTATATATATATATATATATATTTTTTTTTTTTGGAGGGCAATTGGGGTTAAGTAGCTTGCCCAAAGTCATATGGCTAGGTTTTTGTTTGTGTGTGCGTTAAGTGTCTGAGGCTGGATCCAAACTCAGGTCCTTCTGACTCCAGGGCTGACGCTCTACTCACTGCGCCACCTAGCCGCCCCTATTATATATTTTTAAAAGGAATAGCAAATTGTACATAATAGATTTGCAGTTTCATGTGCAATCATCTTTTTTATTATATTATGTTATGTAAATGCTTATTTTATTCTATAAATTAAAAAATAAAATAAATGTTAAAAAAGGAATTTAAATGCAAAACAGAGGAGTTTATATTTGATACTTGGAATAAAAGGGAAATATTGAAATTTTTTGAGACTGGGAATAATATGGTCAGATTTGTGCTATAGGATCAATCACTGTGGTAGTTGTGGGAAAGATAGATTAGAAAAGGCAGAGACCAGTTAGGAGGCTAATGGAATAGTCCAGGTGAAGGGTGTTGAGTACCTAGAATGGTGGCCTTGTGAGTAGAAAGAAGGGGATGGATTCAAGAGTTGTGAAGATCCAATTGCTAAGGCTTGGCTGGTGATTGACTATGTGGGGGTGTGGGAGAGTGAGGAGCTGAGGATAATGATGAGAGCTTGGCAGAATTTTGGTACCCTAAACATAAATAAGAAAGTTTGGAAAAATGGGAGATCTGGGGCAGGGAGATCCAAGTTTTCAGACATGTGAATTGGAGATATCCATGGTTTAAAATGTCTGCTATGCAGTTGGTGATGTTAGACTAGAGTCAAGGTAGAGAAACTGGGGCTAGATGTATATATCTATGAGTCATCTGCCTAGAGATGATAATTAAGCTCATGGGAACTGATGAGATCACCATTGAAAGAATATATAGAGAGAAGAGAGATCAGAATAGAGCTTTGGGGGATAGCTACCTCCACAGCCAACATGCATATACATGCCCATATATACATAATCAGGCCACATGCTCTTAAAGGGAGATTCCCCTTCAGGAATAGCAGGAACCAGGCACCAAATGAAAGCGACAGGTTCCTAATGAGGAATCATCCAAGTCCCAGAGAAAGAGATATAATTAGTGCTCTCTGGGCTCTTCCTAGCTCACAGACATTCTCCCCAATGCACAGTAAAGATTAGTTAGGGAGAAAGGACAGAATCAGAACACAGGGAATCTTGGGGAAAAGCTGAGCTGGAGATAAGAGATAGTGAAAAATGGAAAATAGAGTGAAAAGATAGTAAAATCTGGAAGCACAGAGACAACCATTTCCTTAATCAGAGATCTCTTTCAATGAAATCAGGGACAAATCTCTGACTACCAAGGGGATAAGAGATGCCTGTCTTCTGACTGGTTTGGGAACCAGAATCTTTTTTTTTTACTTATACTCACACCAGACACCCCACTCACCCCATGTTTCTTCTACTGTCTCTGCTTCTGACTCTATGAACTTTGCCAATGTGCATCTCACCCTGAAACATCCCTTTGTCTTTGAAGTCCCTTTCTCCCCTGGATGAGTTTCTCCCAGAGCCTCCATTTCTGTGCAGTTTTCCCTCATTGGAATGTAATCTCCTTCAGGGTAAGGACTCTCTTTTTGCTGCTATTTGTGTCCCCAGCATGTGTAGCACAGTACATGGCACATAGTAAGCACTTTAAAAATGTTTGTGACTTGACTGTTGGCTTGTCAGACACGTCACCTATTTTCCCCAAGTTTGGATCTTTAAAAAAAAATACTAATTCCCAGGGGATGCCATTGGATGGTTTTCTCACTGGGCACAGACACAACTGGGAAATTCATTGAAATGCAATCTAAGAGTCTAATGTCTGGGCAGGAAGCTCTGGGCAGCTTTGGCCACAGGAGCTTATTTGGGAATCTGCAGTACTGGGGCTCAGGGAGATGAAGCATCTTACCCAACATAACAAGGCAGTTGAATCTAGGCCTTATGAATCCATGTCCAGTGTTCTTTCCATAACACACTACTTGGGGTGTTGTTAAATGTCAGTTATGAAGCTGGCAAATCCTCTGTTTTATAAACAGTACAATAGAAAGACAAGGACCTGGGTTCAAGTGTGACCTTATTTGTAAGTTACTGAACCTCCTTGGGCCTCAGTTTCCTCCTCTGTAAAATGAAGGTGTCAGAATAGCTGGCCTCATGTCCCTTTGAGCTCAAGAGCCTTATGGGCCTAAATTTATGTTTAAAATAGTACACGGAGCAGCTTGGGCTAAGCTAGGGATAATCTTTTCTGAAGGCAGGCACACAGGGTGCCATCCATAGTTTTTGACCATCACACTCCTGAATCTGTATTATTTTAAAATCCACACATTATGCCCTTGTACAGAAAGTGCAGGGAATGGGGGGTATTCCTCTGTCTTCCTCCTGGCCAGTTGGGACACTGGGAAAGTGTCTTCTCCCCTCTAGGGAGGGTGGGTGAGGCTGACATGTGGCAGCTGGAAGCAAAAGATCTAGGCCAGGCATTGGAGGCTTTGTTCTCAGATGCTTCCTGCCTTATAGTGTCATGACAGATTCTGTGACAGGGTATGAGGAAAGATGAGCTGCAAATAGAGGCTTATTTGTGGGAGGGGACCTGATGATATTTACAAAAGGCAATCTTTACCCATCACACACACATGCACACACGCGCACACACACACACACACACACACACACACACACATCTACCCACAGCTTTAGACACAGGAAGACAAAGCGACATAGACAAAGACACATTTATATTCTCTTTCTCTCCCTCCCTCCTCTCTCCTTCCCTCCCCTTCAGCCTTTCTTCTCACTTCTCCTTCCCCCTCCCTAAGCCTTCAGAAGCATCTTCTCTTGAATCAGCCTCTAACACTTCTTTTCTGAGCTCAGGCTCTAGTGGCAGATTTCATCACTTGGGGCTGAGGATGAATTTAATTTCCCAGCCTCCTGGGGCCTGATCAGTGGCATGTACTGCACGTGATGTTGGGGGAGTGAGTGATAAAGGACTTCTTGGCCCCTACATTCATCACACTGGGGAGGAAAGGAGGCGGGGGAGGCAGGGAGGTCAGAGGGGAGGAAGGAAGATCTGGCAGAGACATTGAAACCTCCAGTAATCCAACAACACAAGTGGCTTGTCCTTGCTGATGCCAAGGACAGTGTGCTATTGCTGGCCTTGAAACTGAAGTGAGACCAGACTGAGCTGTTTACAACACGAGCGAGGTCTGTCCATGGGCCGAGGCTGCAGGATGGAAGATTAAGGCTGTACTTAGGGAAAAATATTTCTAGGATCAATAGAGCAAATGAGCAAACATAGGTACAGAACTTTGTAAGCCTTCAAAACCTATAGAAATGTTAGTTTTTGCAGTCATTGAAAGGACTTCAGAGATCTTCTTATCCAATCTCATTTTATAGAAGAGGAAATAATAATGATAATTATGATTATCAACTAATACTGATCATAAATAATTATCATTTGGAGTTGGAAGGACTTTTGAGGTTTTCTAGTCCAATCTGATTTTATAGGTAAAGAAATAATCATAGTAATTATTAATATTAATGGATAATAAATAACAACATTTATTCAGACTTTAGAGATCTAGTTCAATCCCATTTTGCAGATAAGGAAATAATAAGTAACTAATAATAAATCATTATGATTATTCAGAGTTGGAAGGGACTTCAGAGGTCTCCTAATCTGATCTGATAAGACAGATGAGGGAATAGAGGAGCAAAAAGAGTAAATATATAAAGTGTGTAATTGATTTAGGCAGCCAGAGCCCTGTCTGTTGGTCTTTATTTCTCTGCTTGTATTTTCTCTGAAGTTCAGGGTGCTGACTTTTCCCTTGAACTAGTGAATATAATTAATAAAGATTGTTGACCCCTTGAAGAGCTATCTTTCCTAGTAAAGCAGATCTAAGAACCTGTGTTAGCAGCCATCTCGGTGATGCCAGTGTGGTTGCTGCTATTAGGCGCCAAGTGAGTGCTGAGTTCTCTGCACCATCCTGGGGGAAGGGGAAAGAAGGGCTGTTGAGTACTGAGTGTGACACTGGCTAATCTCCTTCTTATGGATTGAGGTATAAATGTTATCACATCATGGCATAGTGGACAGAGTCAAAGTGAACAGGACTTGGAGTCAGGACCTCTCATCAGATGTTATCTCTGGCATTTAATCAGTGTGTGACCCTGGGGGCAGGTCAGTTAGCTGTTCTGCTCCTACTTTCCATGTCTATAAACTGAAGAGGCTCAATGTAATCACCTCAAAGATCCCTTCCAATTCCACCTCTAGCTCTAGGATTCTGTGAAAGCCCTTCAAGTCTCTTTCCCCAGGGCCAGTTGGCTCCAAAATGGACTCTCTGATGAAGAATAGAAACAGGGGTTTTCTAACTTTAACCTATGGTTAATAAACAGAGACTGCTCAAGAAATCTAAATCTCTCTGGTTGGCCAGAAATTCTGCCTTCCTAGCCCAGTTACGGTCATTCAGTCGCAGCATTCCCCATGTAGAAAATCTGTGTGTGTGCTCCAAGTCATGAGGAAGGGTAGGGTGCTACTTTTCATCATTCCTCTGTCCTGCATGGAGCCCTTTTAAAGCGTGGGGTAAGCCATGATTGTCTGCTCTGGGGTGGTAGTGGGGTGGTAGTGTTGGTGATGGTGATAATGCAGCTGGGTGACATAATGGCTAAAACTCTAGACTTGAGCCAGCTCCAATCCTGCCTCAAACACTTACTAGCCATGGACACTGAGCAAGGCATTTAATTTCTCTCAACCGCAGTTTTTTTGTCTGTAAAATGGGGATATTAATAGTATTTATTTCACAGGATTATTATAATTATATAACAATCGCTTTTATTAGAGTTAGAAGGGGCTTTAGAGATCTTCTAGTTCAACTCCATTTTACAGATGATAGAATATCATAATATAATATAATAATATATTATAATAGATATTATTATATGTAATGGTGTAATATATGCAAGGAACTTTCTGAAGACTAAAAACAACCAAATAAATGTTAGCTATTATTATTATTATTATTATTATGTAGCTATTATGCAGCAGAATTCTTCCACTGTTCTTGGATCAGGTGCAGAAGCTGAAAATATATAACCTCTGAAAGCATCCAATATGTCCAAACAGAGGACGAATCATTCCCCCTGGGAAATTAAATTTCCTATTCCGTGGTGGAGAATCTCACTCTCCCCCCATACCTCCCGTAGTGAGGCGTGGAGGATTAATCGTAAGTCGGGCAAAACGAAATTTAATCAAAACCCTATGAGGATTAACTGCTGCCTGAGTTTTAGGGCCTCATTAGATGGATAGCATTACATGAGGGCTAGCCATCAATTATTCACGTTGCTAATTACGTCTTTGCTTTTTCTTTTCCCACTTGTTTGTGGTTAAGAGGTTAGAGTCTCTTCCTCATTGGGAAAATGAGATTTCATTCCTCATCAGGAGTGGTGACTTTCCTATTTTATAATCAGCTGAAATTAATTGGCTGTAGAAAAGTGAAGGGAAAGACAAAGGATCCAGATCAAAGAGGGGGAAAAACTCAGGCGAAGTCAGCATTTTTTTTCTCAGATTTCTTCCTCTGGCTCTGGATAATCAATGGTCCTGACAAAGCTCCGGTTTCAAAACAAAACAAAACAAAACAAAACACCAGCTCAGGACCTTTCACAGAGTAGGCACTTAAACATTTGTTGAATGAATGAAGGAATAAATGAATAAAGCCACACATGTCAATTGCTCTCTAAAACTCTGTGAGATGAATAGTCTCTTTCCATTTCTAATCAGATTTACTCATAAGCTGGAAGAGCCCTTAGAGATCATTGAATGGAAGTTTTATTGCTCTAGCACTGGAAGGAACCTTGGGGGACAACCAAGGGGCTTGGCCCCCTTATTTTACAACGTAAGGAAACTGAGGTCCAGAGATGGAAAGAGATTGCTTAAGGTCACATAAGCAGTGAACAGCAGACCTAGGATTTTACTCCAGGTTCTCCTATTACAAATTCAAGGGGCTTTCCCCTATAACACTAGTTCAAAACCTTCATTCACAGAAAACTGAGGGACTTGTTCAAGGTTACATCATAAATTAATGAGAGGGGGCGGCTAGGTGGCACAGCAAATAGAGCACTGGCCCTGGAGTCAGGAAGACCTGAGTTCAAATCCAGCCTCAGACAACACAAAACTAGCAGTGTGACCTTGGGCAAGTCACTTAACACCAATTGCCCTATCTGCCCCCTTCCAAAAAAACAAAACAAAACAAAACAAAAAACAGATTACAAAAAAAAGTTAATGAGAGAGCCAGGATTCACACCCATGTTACTTGAGCCCCCATTGAGTGATCATTCCAGTAAACCAAATAATCAGAGCAGGATTTCTTAAAAACAGGATACCGGAGGAATGCATTTTTAGCATTAAATTAGATGTTTATTTCTCTTTAGGACAGGTGTTCTTAACCTGTGGCCTATGAACTTTTTTTCATAATTGTATTTCAATATAATTGGTTTCTATTGTCCTCTTATGTATTTTGTTTTATGCATTCAAAATATGATTCTGTGAAGGGGGATCATAGGCTTCACCAGACTGCTCAAGGGATCCATGAGCCACAAAGGGCTAAGAATCCCTGCTGTAGAATTAAAGGCTCCAGAAATGGTGTCAGTAGTGGTCATGTTGGATTGGAGGGGGGAAAGAGGAGAGCATGGTCCTAGAATACAGAGTGGAGCTCCAGCCCCTCCAGCCCCAGGGAGACTCGAAGGCAAGAAATAAATCTCTCCCAGACCGATGGAAACAGCCTCGAGGCTGTGTCACTCACTGCCCTGGGGGCCGCTCTTTGCTACATTGCTATCATTTAAATCAAAACATCAGCAGGATGTGGAGGGGAATGGCAGGGATTGCCTCTAGAATGATTGTAAAGACCCAAATAAAAAATGAGGACGGGGATTAGAGCTCTTTTATCCCCAGGATCATCCTATATTTCAGACACTGCTAGGTGCTGAACATACATAGACAAAAGTCATATGGTCCCTGGTTCAAGGTACTTATCTTCTGGGTGGGGAGGGGCCAGGGAAGAACAAGTACATGGAAAAGTCAGTACAAATATATGACTGTAACCTGTGGTTCAGGACCAGCAAGCTCTAGAATCACACAAACGGGGTCAATCTTTGGGGCAAGGGTATGTGTAGTGCCCTATACAAGTTTATACTCTTCCTTTGGCTTATGTTACCTACACCCAGCATTTATCACACAGGTCATGCCTAGGCTTCCATAGACATTAAGAATAAAGTCCCCAGCTCCTGTATAAGCTTTCAAGTCAATAAATGCATACTGAGTAGGAGATAGTCTTTATTTCACTCCATAGAAAATGCAGGAACTGCAAAGGACTCAAGTGACCCATTAATGAAAGTAGAAAATACATAAACTATAAATTAGTCTGTAAACAATTTCTACATGGATAAAAAGACAGTATACTCCTTCCCAATTAGAGGATTTGGTAACACACATCATAGTCCAGGCTCTTTTCATGACAATATCTCCATCCCCCAAATTATCTTTACATCATTCTAGATTGTTCTTCTCTCCCCCTGCCCAGCCCCAACCTGAAAATCCAGCTCTATGAACTAGTGAATAGAGTGCTGGACTTGGAGTCAGAAAGGCTATCAGTTTAAATCTTGCCTCTTTTACACACTGTGTGACCCTGCACACCATCTAACTCCTCTATGCCTCAGTTTTCACATCTATAAAATGGGGATTATAACAGCACCCACTTCCCAGGGTTGTTGTGAGGATCCAGTGAGATAATTTATGGAAAGCACTGTGTGAACCTTAATGTGTTACATAAATATTATTAGTTCTACTCTACCATCATCATAGGTTACTAAAAAGGCCAATTGTGTACCAGGAATGAGAGATGATAGACTCTCAGCTGTTACATTTGTATCCTAAATATATCAAAGGAGCTAGGGAAAGCCCCCCCCCCCCCCCCAATGCACAGGGTGGTTGTTCTAGGGAGGATTTAAGGAGAAGGCATCAAAGAATTACAATCTGTGGGGGGGTGGGGTAGAAATACCTCTATCAGTGAGAACACAGATATAGAGCATTACCTGAGCATAAAGACAAAAAGAGAAACGAAATGACTCATCCAGGGTCACACAGGTAGTAAATGTCTGAGGCAGGAGTGGAACCCTGGTTACCTGATTCCAAGTTCAGATCTCTTTCCCCTCTACATCATGGTTGTTATATCACTACTTTTAGAAACTCCTTCCTCCCCCTTCTCTCCCCATGTTCTCCAGTATATTTAGCTGTATGTCCTATAGTGGGTGGTTTAGGCTGGGGCTACTTACAGACCCACTGACAGTCTCTTACAAAAGCCTTTCCACATTGAAGCTCACCCCTTTGGGTGAGGGAAAGGGCTGCACCTTTTCCCCTGCTCCCCAGAGAGGGCCAGTTGGCTCACAGGGGTTTGCTTACCTTTGGCTGGAAGACTCCGTTTTCTTTCCCAAGGTGTTTGACAATTCCAAAAATGCACAGTGGCCCCGCAAATCCTAGGAAGTCAGCCAAGATCCGGAATGTGCTGCTGAGGACCAGCCTTCTCCCAAAGGCACGGCAGAGAGCACACCAGATGGCCCGGGAGCCCTGGGAATATCTGGAGCCCTTCCCCTGGTCCAGCAAGAAAACACAACACAAAGTCAGATCTCTCTCAATGGATGGCACAAACTGTTCCCAGGAGATTGACCATGATCACCACCTCCCCAGACTCCCCCACTACCCCCACTCCTACTAGGCTGTTGGTCCTCAACTACTGCACTAATAATGGCTTGACACATATAGCACTTGAAAGTCCTAATGGCTGCTGTCTCCTTGGATTTAGGTGAGCTTGCTAAGATTAAGAGGCCAGAACCTATTTTAACCAGGGAGAGCTGGGCAGCTGGAAGTATTTAGGTTGCCGGTTTTAGTGGGTCAGTATCCATCTTTCCCTATGCATAGGTTATGTATATGTTGAGGCAACATGAGGGAGAGGCAAAAATAGACTGGATGGATGGGAAATCAGTAGTTGTGCCACTGGCTAGCTATGTGATCTTCCTGTCTTAGAGGTCAGTTTACCCATATGCAAAATGGGGATAATTATCTCTGCCCTGCCTACTTCTCAGAGTGTTAGATGGCTGTAAAAAAGACAAAACTATTCCCAAATGTATGGAGAACTGTCATCAAGAAGAGGCATCCGATTTGTTCTGTTTGGCCCCAAGGGGGAATAATGAGTGGGAGTTGCAGAAAGGCAGTTATCAGTACAAAAAGCTTTAGCACAAACAAAATCAACATAAACTAGGATTAGGAAAGAAACTGTCATTTGGGGGAAGACCTTCACATTAAATTACTCTGATAAAGGTCTGATCTCCAAAATTTATAGGAAATTGGCACATATTTATGTTATGCCCCAAAGGTAAGTGGTTAAAATCTATAAATATAATATGTAATAAAAAACGTAAATATAAATACCTATAAATCTATAAAAGAAAACAAAAGGTAGATGACGAATTACATGAGGTAGATAGAAGGTGCTGTGGCTGAAGTGCTAGACTTGGAGTCAGGAAGACCTAGGTTTGAATCCCACTTCAGATACTTTCTAGGCATGCAGTAGATGCCAAATAAATGCTTCTTGATATGTGACATCTTTCAACCTCATTTCCCTCAGCTGTAAAATAAGGATAATAATAGCATTCTACCTCCCAGGGTTTTTCAAGGCTCAAATAAGACAACTTATGTAAAGTACCTGACAAACCATAAATATGATATGTATATTAGCTGTCATAATGTTTTAAAAATGCTCCTAATCACTACTAAGAGAAATGCAAATTAAAAGAACTCTGAGTTTTCACTTTTAATCCAGGTAACTGGCAAGATTACAAAAGACAAAATAATCAGTGTTATTCAGAAGCCATGGGAAGAGTATTAGGCACACTAATACATTATTGGTGGAGCTGTAAATTGGTTCAACCATTCTGGAAAACAATTTGGAACTGTTAGGAAAGTGACTAAACTTTTGACCCAGAGTGGGTTTTTGCCCCAGAAAAGTCAAAGACAAAAAGACCTCTCTATATACCAAAATAGTCATAGTGGCACTTTTATAATATGGAGAATCCAGAAGCAAAGAGCCTGTCTATCAATTAGAGAATTTCTGAACAATTTCCATGTTTCATGAGTATAATAAAATATCACTGTGTTGTAGGAAACAATGAATAGAAAGAATTCAGAGAAACCTAGTAAAGCCTATATGAATTGCGGCAGAGGAAAATGAGAACCAGGACAAGTGTATGCACAAGAACAACAATTAAGTAAAGGAAAAAAAAAATATTAAAAGAGGTCAGAACTAATAGGAATGCAATGACCATTTCTGACTCCACAGAAGTGATGCTGAAACTGACCTCACTCCTTTCAGCAGAGAGCTGGTAGACTATGGGTACAGAATGAAGCATACGCTGTCAGACATAATCAAGGTTTTATTTGCTTAACTGTACTTTGTTCCAAAGGAGGGTCTTACTTGGGGAGGTGATAGAATTGGGAAAAAACAGTGATGAAAAAAAGAAAAAATATCAATAAAGCACTTAAAAAGGGTCCCAGTTTCATGTAAAGAAAAAATTTTCTCTTAATAATAGATTAATAAATAATAATTAATAAAATGATCATTAACATGACATTTAAGGTTTGCAAAGTTCTTTACAAATATTATCTCATTTATCTTCACAATCATGGGAGGTAGGTACTGTTATTATCCTTATTTTATAAATGAGGAGACTGAGGCAGTCAGCAGTTAAGCAACTTGCCCAGGGTCACACACCTAGAAAGTGTTGAGGCAGGATTTGAACTAAGAGCCTCCTGACCCCATGATTAGTTGCTTCTATTGAAGCTGTCAAGAGATAAGTTATCTACCATATTTAGAGAGGATTTCTTCTCAAGTTTGGACAAGATGCCCTCCAAGGAAATATTTGGGTCTGAAATCTGTTAATTCAGTGAAAGTCCTTTTTAATTAAGCTGTAATGGATTATGAAAATGGACTGAAGAACCCCCCCCTTCTGTGGCTGTAGGGAGACCATCAAGTCCTTCTGAGGGCCTATTCTTCTGATGAGGACTAGGTCTATCACTGACCTTCTGGGCTTCAAAGGCTTCCCGGAGGCGCAGGTAGTTAGTTCGGGCCCTCATGGCAATGGGCAGCTTCCCGATGGCCTTCAGGTCAATGGGTTTCTTATGGGCTGTCTTGATGAAGGTATTCATCCACCAGTAGGTCCCCTTGGACAGCAGGTTCACAAAGGGCTGCAGGAAGCGTACACCCAGATCCTGGAGGTCCTCCGGTGGCTTCACCTCCTTGGGAGTCTTGAAGAACACATATCTCTGGGAAACACACATGCAGTGGGCAGTGAATGACCCTAGATGACCTTTACTCCCCTGCCCCAAATAAGCAAGGTAAAGGATGCCAGGGTTTGACCTCTGCAATATGGGATCAAAAGGACCCTGGATCCTGAGTTTAGCATAGCTGAATTCTAGTCCAAGATTTATCACTTATTAACTTAATTAATAAATTTAGAGCTGGAGAGGAACATAAGAGGCCGCTCAGTCCTACCTACTCATTTCAGACCTAAGGAAACGGAAGCCCAGGAAAGATGACTGACCTGTCCAAGGAATATGAACAAGGATCTTCTGACTTGAAAGCTGTATGACTTTGAAGAAGTCACTTTGTATTTCTTTTTTGTTTGTTTGTTTGGGTTTTTTTTCTTTCTTTTTTTTTTTGGAGGGCAATTGGGCTTAAGCAACTTGCCCAACGTCACACGGCTAGTTTTTGTGTTAAGTGTCTGAGGCCAGATTTGAACTCAGGTCCTTCTGACTGCAGGGCCAGTGCTCTATTCGCTGCACCACCTAACAGCCCCATCACTTTGTATTTCTAAGTCTCAGTCTTTTCTTCTGTAAAATGGGGATAAGATACTTGCATTACTACCTCATAGAGTTGGAGTTGTGAATAATCTATAAAATAACAGATTTCTTTGCAATCAGAAAGCACTTTGAACTCTAGGAGTTATCACTAATGATATCTGGTCAAGGAGATGCATCACTTCCCTTGACCATATATTTGTTCATTTACGTATGCAAGGCAAGCAGGGTTAAGTGACTTGCCCAGGATCACACAGCTAGTAAGTGTTAAGTGTCTGAGGTCAGATTTGAACTCAGGTTCTCTTGACTCTAGGGCCAGTGCTATATCTACTGCACCACCTAGCTGCCCTCCTTGACCATCTATTTCAATGCTTCATGACCTCCTGGGTCTACTCTTAATCAATCTTGCTATGGTTTAAGCTGTTTTTGCTTATCCTGTCCTCCAAGGAGGCAGTCAGTGTACTGGAATGGCAAAATTTGGAGATGGAGGATCTGGATTCAAATTTGACTCATATTAAATACTGTCTGTGTGACTTTGGGCAAGTAGCTTGCCTTATCTGGGCCTTAGTTTCCTCATCTGTAGAACAAAAGAGTTCAACTAGCTTACCTCTGAGCTCTCTATAAGTTTTAAATTTTATGATCTTATGAATTATTCACTTATCCTTAGAATTAAGGACATATACAAAGTGGGAAGAATAGTATAGATAGTGGAAAGAACATTGGATTTGGAGTTATAGGACCTGGGTTTGAAACCTATCACTTGCTGCCTTTGTGACCTTGGACAGCTCCTTGGGCATTCATTTCTTCTCAAAGAGAAGACCTCTAAGGTCCCTCTCAGGTGTAAATCTGTGGCCCATGATTTGGGTGTGACTTACTACTCATGCAGATTTCACTTCTCTGGGCCTCAGTTTCCTCTTCTGAAAAATGAGGGGACACAACTAAATAACCTCTAAGCTCTATTCAGACTCCAAATTTATGATCCTACAAATCCTCTCCTGTCCATGTCTACCTTGGGATTTTTTCTCTACAAACTAAAATTGAACTATTCCAACTGTTTTTTTTTTTCCAGAATGTTTGATATTGCTATCACTTTCCAAATCCTCCAACATCCCTAGTACTGTTTCTTCTGGCTCTTGTTAACCTTATCTAAAGGAGCCCAGCAGAGCCAAGATGGCGTCCCTGAGATCAGAGGGAGGGAGAATGCCCATCGACCACGAGAGAGAAGAACCTACCCAAAGCTGTCCCAAGCCCAGGTCAGCTCTCTCACTGGAGCACCAATAGCAGAGATAATGACAGGGCAGGCTGGGAGCTGCTTACCCTCACTCTGATGACATTAATTTCCACAGTCAGGAGCATTCCATAGAGGATGACCAGCAGCCCAGTAAGGCAGAAGCGGAGCTGAGAAAATCCAATTGCATTGTCATAGAACTTGACAAACTTGATGGTCTTGGTTATGAAGGCCAGAGTCCAGTAAATCAACAAGGCTGAAATTGAGAAAAGGGAAACGTATATGTGTGGGGCCCCAAGTACGAAGAGCTGTGAATCTCCATGTGACGGTGGGTGTAAGTCTGTGTGAACCTGTGTTGTTATTGATTCATTTCAGTCAAGCCTCACTATTTGTGACTCCATTTGGGTTTGTTTTTTTTGAGGGGGGAAGGCAAGGCAATTGGGATTAAGTGACTTGCCCAAGGTCACATGGCTAGTACTGTTAAGTGTCTGAGGCCAGATTTGAACTTAGGTCCTCCTGACTCCAGGGATGGTGCTCTATTCACTGCACCACCTAGCAGCCCCTGGGGGCGTTTCTTGTCAAAGAAATTGGAGTGGTTTACCATTTCCTTTTTCCAGCTCATTTTACAGATAAGAAAACTAGGGTACACAGGGTTAAGTGACTTGCCCAAGGCTATACAGCTAGCTAAGTGTCTGGTCTGAGGCCAGATTTGAATTCAGGAAGATGAGTCTTTCTGACCCAAAGCCTGGCACTCTATGCACTGTGCAACCTAGCTGCCTATGTGAACCTGTGCATGAATGTGAATCTGTGTATGATGGTTGGGTCTGTGTACAAATCTGGATTTCTGCAGTGTTTGTGAGTCTGCTGGAAGAGTTCATCTGTAAGTATATGTGAAAAGATGGTGGTGGTGATTAGAAGCAGCATGGTAGAATGGATTGAGCACTGGACTTGGAGTCATGGAGACCTCTGTTCAAATATTACCTCAGATACTTATTAGTTCTATGATCTTGGGGGAGTCCCTGGACCTCAGTTTCCTCACCTGTAAAATTTTGAAATTGGACTTGATGACTTTTAAGGCCCCTTAAAGACTTAAAGCTCTAAGTCTATAATAACACAATCCTAAGTAGGCATAAGAGAAAAGTGTTAAGTAACGGATAGAGAATCAGACTTGGAATCAAGAAGGCTTGGGTTCAAATCTGACTTCAGACACTTTCTGTCTTGGTAACCCATCCCACCTAATCTCATCCTTGGTGTCCTCTTCTGGAACTAGGAATATAATAGCCCCTAACTACTAATGTTGCTGAAGGGATCAGATAACATAGTTTATATAAAGTGCTTTGCAAACCATAAGGTGCCAAATAAATGCAAGTTGTGGTGGTGGTGGTGATGGTGGTGATGATGATGATGATGAGTTGAGTGTGAGTCCAAGATTCATTCTCCCATTGTCCCAATCAATCAATCAATCAATCAACCAACCAACCAAGTGCCTATTCTGTGCCAGACACTGTACTAGGGCTAAGGATCTAAGAACAAAGAATGAAACAATCCCAATAGTCAATAGAAGCTTACATTCTGCCCCCAGCCACCTTCTCCTTTAGCATGCATTATGTGTTACAGGCCAGTCTCCTGGGAGGGCAGTGGAAGAACTCCTGGAAGGAGCAGGATGAATCAGTTTTTTGTTCCTTAGAAACTACCACCTCTTTTTCCAGGAGGTAACTTAGGTTATAAAAAGAAAATCTTAGTTACTCACTGTTTTGTTTCCCTGTGAATTAAAAAATAGACTCTCCAACACAAACTGCCCCATGGTGAGGTGTTTGGGTCAGTGAGTGCTCCCAGCTGATTGAAGGGTTTCTTAGGAAACTGGACCCTGTTAGCAGCCTGTATTCAACACCCTGCCCAGCCTAGAGACAGGAATGCTAGTACCCGTTCATGCAAATTACCTGCCACCCACACCTGATTAGCCTGAAATGCCTGACTTTCCTTTGAGATTACTCAGAGGGAGTTAGATTTATACTGTGTGTATTGTATATATCTTGTACAATACGCATAATAATATGTTCATATCACACATTACCTATATACCTATTGTACCTATATTACATATATGTATTATTTACAGGGGAGTTCTGACAAGTGTTTAACAACTGACTCAAAAAAAAAAGCAGCCAGCATACTTTTAAGTTTACTTTTCATGATTAACATTTTCTCCATCACTTTCTTAAGTCTTCACTGGAGGTGTCAAACTCAAGGCAGCCAACTGCATGAAGCCTGCAAAACTCCCAAGTACCACCAAGACAGATTAAAATGTAATTGGGAAATGTTTAATGAAATAAATAAAAAATATAATACAACATAGATAACAGATAGCAAGGATATGAAGCCATGTTCTCTCCCTCCAACATAGATTTTGGGCATCCATTGGATAAAACATCCATTTCTATTTCATTTTAACACTGCTGGCCTAAATAACCAAGAAAACAATAAATTAAGCCCATATGTGTTTGCATTTTTGCCGATTTCATGAGCCCCTTCAAGTTGGTTCCAGCACACCCCTGGATACTGCATACTATGTATATACATATACACACATGTATACATACACACATGCTACATAAAGATGGCGACCATTCTGCTGTCCTTTGTCCCTCATCAGAATATGTTTGTAGCATTATTCAGACATGACACTGAATTGTGGTTCAGTTCTAGCTGCCATATTTAAGCAGGACAGTATAAACTGAAGGACACCCAGAAGAGGGTGACTAGGATGGGAAAAACCCTCAGGATCATGTCATGTTTTTAATCCAAAAGGACAGAGACTTGGGAGGTAGGGAGAATGATATGATAACTATTGTCAAGTATTCAAATGTCTGTGCCTTTTGTAAAGGTGGTACCAGACCTGTTTGGCTCAGTCTCAGAAGGCAGAACCAGGAACAATGGATGGAAGTTAGAGAGGCTCACTTAGTCTTATAAAAGGAAAAACTTCTTAATAATTAGAACTTTTGCTTAAAGTCAAGTAAATGGCAGGTGGAGGAGACAGGATTTTAACTCATGTTATCTCCCTCCAAATCCAGCCCTCTTCTGGATCCCCCCTCAGAATTCCTCTAGTGAAGGCTGGATGATCATTTTAGGGGGAGTTTGCAAAAAGGATTCCTGACAACATATGGGCTAGAAAAGATGGTCTTTGAAGTTCCGTCAAAGTGAGATTATTCAGTTTAAAATTAAGAGTCCCAGACTGGGAAATCAACAGATAATGCAATCCTACAATAGGCTCTCAGATCTTTGTATCTCAGATTTTCCAATCTGTGAAATGGGGAGAAAGGATCAAGATCATAGAATTAGATCTGGAAGGGAAAGTGAAAATCATGTAGTCTGACCCTCTCATTTTGTATATGAAGAGAATGAGGCCAAGAAACTAAGTGACTTGTTCAAGGTCACAGAACCAAGATTCACACTCAAATCTTCTGACTCAAAACTCAGCGCTCTCTTCCATTGTACCATGCTACCTGTTGCCTACCACTTCAGTGAGGTAACTCAGAGCTGTGAAAGGAAGGGATGTGTACCAGGACTCAATAACTGGGAAGGTTACATGGTGAGTGGGATGAATTTTTCAGCCACAGCATCTCTCAAAAGCAATCAGGTCATAGAGCAATCCACAGTACTCATGGACATATTCACACACAATAAATGAGAGATACCTGAAGTAATAAATTAATAACAACCACTCCCGTCCTTATAGACTTTAATAACTCGAGCTGCTATTTTCTGTCTCAAATGAGATACCATGTGTAAACAAGTCTGTGTAACTCTAAATTACCATACAAATGTAAATTAGTGTTACTATATTTGAATCATTTTTTCCATATCCCTCCTTTTATGCTCACCCCACTCCTACCACATCCTTCTCTTCTGCCTCCTTCTGCTCATAGATTCACAGTGAAAAAGGACCTTAAAGACCTTTTAGTCCAAACCCCTGATGGGCCATGGGAGGTCCAGGGTCAAACATAATAGCTGACCAGGGCCAAACAGATAACAAGGACATGAAGCCATGTTCTCTCCCTCCAAATACAGCACTCTTCTCAGTGTACCACATGCTTCAGGTGTGGATCTGTATCCCTGTTCCCCTTACCTGTATTCACTGTCACCTCCTAGACTGCAGAAATGCAGGGCTGAGCACGGAGAGAGGGATAGGGACTCTGGATTTTATATGGGCACTTAGCCCCATCCCATGATTACAGGGAGTACTTATGCTCAACCCCAGGTACACAGGCTGAACCACATACAGTGTGAATCCCAGACACACAGCCTGGACCCTCTAAACAGCAACACCAGAGCCCAGCAGGGGGTGTACAGAGAGCATCTAGATGCTAGATTCACAGAGGTGAAAATGACCTTAGGACCATCTAATTCAACTTCCCATGCGCTACTATAATCTCCTCTCTAGTGTCTGTGATTGGCCACTGTCAGCTGGTGATGGACACACAAGGAAACCAGAGACTGGTTGTGGAATAGCGCTGTCACTTACCAATCAGCAGCTTGGGAAAGTTGGAGGTCTCAATGTTGTGATAGTAGACGACAGAAGTGATAGCTGCCAAAAATGCCATCCCAGCAGGCATGTACAGGTGCAGATGACGGGAATCAGCCACCCTGGGGGAGGAGAGAGAGAGAGAGAGAGAGAGAGAGAGAGAGAGAGAGAGAGAGAGAGAGAGAGAGTTGTTGGACTAGTCCCATGTGACAGATGCTAGGAGGACTTTGGAAGCCATCCTGTACACACCAAGACATTGAATGCCATAGCCTGCCACCAAATTCAATGCTTTCTTAGTGTTTTCACTGGACGGCTTCTCAAAATTGGTGGTGTTTGGAGATAGGGCTAAGAGAGGGAGGAAAATGAGGGCCACTAAGACAAACTCAACTTCTTTGCAGGTGTGGAATGTTATACCTTGGTCTTCTCCCATTGTAAGCTCCTTGAGGGCAGGGATGACTCTTTCTTTCTGTTGGTATTTGCATTCCCAGGCACTTAGCACAAAGCCTGGCACATAATAAAATCGTATCATGCTTGTTGACTTGACCAAATGTAGACCTGAGGCAGGGACTGGGAAGGAGAGATGTATTCAGAAATGAAGGTGATGGGAAAACAAGAATAAAAGCACTAATAAGGAAAAATACCTTTGCAAAGCACTTTGTTTGTAAGAGTTATTTTTCTTCACAACAGCCCGAGGAAGTTGAGAGTTGACATATATGCATTTTCCATGGTTTCCACAGCCTTTCCATGGTGAGATTGCAAAAGCACTGCACATACATGACTTCACTTGAACCTTACAACAACCTTATGAGGCAGGTACAACAGATATGCCTCCATTTTGCAGATGAGGAAACTGAGGCTCAGAGTGACTAGTGATTTACCCAGGGTTACCCAGTTAATATCTGCCTGAGGCAGGATTTAAACTCAGGTCTTCCTGATTCCAAGTCCATTCCCCTATCCATTGCACCAAGGTCTTCCATCACAGAGGTTGAAGCTAGGAGGGCCCAGGTCACAAGTTACTTTGAAATTAAGTAAGTCAACAAGCATTTATTAAATGCTTACTATATGCCAGACACTGCAGTAAGTGCTGAGAATACAAATACAAACAGAAAGACAATCCCTGTCCTCAAAGAATTTACATTCTAATGGGGGAAGACAACATAAAAAAGGAAGCTGAAAACTGAAGGGAAGTTGGGTGTGAAGACACAAAGTCCTATAGAAAGGAGTCAGGAGTGAAGCTTGGAGAAGAGTGAAGAATGTCCCTCCCTCCCTCCTAACCTGGGGAATCTAGGACTGGGGCATTGCTCTTGATTGCAGCCATGAGGTCAGTGGACCAGGAGAACCTTTTTTTTTTTTTTTTTTTGTATCAGAAGCTAAATTCCTCTGGCCTGAATGGTTTGATAAGCTCAAGTAGCAGACATAAACCTCCTAGCCTGAGCCAGTTAATCTGTCATTAATTGACAGATCTGTGTGATGACAACAATAGGCTAGGTCAAGGCTTAGAGGCAAGGGATTTTTCAGAGCTGATTTACTAAACTTTCCTTATTCACTTCCTTCTCCTTCCCTCCTTATCCCCCAAACTTCTGTTGTCTGGGATACACAGGGAAGCGGTGCTTTTCTGCATCCCCCCACTCACCAGAGGTCATAACTTAAGCTGTTATTAGCTAACACCTTAATTATCATCTAGCACCCTAAATATCAGCTAACACTATAATTATCAGCCGACACCTACAAGGGGCAGATGCTTCACTTTTGAGAGCCATGACTAATTGGTCAATGCTACTTGGAACAGGTAAGTAGGATCAGTGGAGACTGTCAAATGCTAGGATGAGGTATGAATGGGGAAAGGCTGTATGGTGAAAGATGAGAAGTTATAGTAATACAACTGAGGATGATGAGCAATCTCATCAGTCTATGCCCCCTTTCCCCATTAGCTTCTTTTCCCACCCCTCAGCTCCCTAGCAAAGGCAGATAGTACCATCCAGTGGTTTTCAACTTGTGGACCAGAAAGGAAAAGGGACATGGGGTTACTGCAAAGGATCTGAGAAGCCACAAATAAGCAAATATACCTTTTAGAGATTGACTAGAGATGAGGTCTCAAACATAGATGTATTAGTAGTTATCAGTGTAGTAGTTATCATGCCCGGAGGTCCTGTTGTGATGTTTAACCACTCCTCAGTCTCCTTTGCTGGCTCATCATCCATATCATGCCACCCAACTATGGGTGTTTTCTAGGGTTCTGGCCTAGGGTCCCTTCCCTCCCCTCCCCTCCTCTCTCCTCTCCTCTCCTCTCCCCTCCCCTCCCCTCCCCTCCCCTCCCCTTCCTTCTCCTCTCCTCTCCTCTCCTTCTCTTTTTTCTCTTCTCTCTCTTTACTTTCTCTTTTGGTGACTTCATCAGCTTCCATTGGTTTAATTATCATCTCTGTGCAGATGACTTCCAGAGCCACAAATCCAGCCCCAGATTCCCTCCTGAGCTTCAGTCTCACATTTTCAACTGCCTTTGACGTGTCAATTTGACGTGTCAAATTGGATGCCCCATAGACATCTCAAACTCAATATAACCCCAAACAAATTTCATTCTCCCTGCCCTCTGGAAAACCTGATACTCTTCCCAACTGCCCAATTTCTGTTGAAGGAACCACTCTTCTCCTAGGTTCATATTGTTCAGTTATTTCAGTCATGTTCAACCCTTTGTGACCCCATTTGGAGTTTTCTTGGCAAAGATACTGGAGTGGTTTGCTATTTTCCTCGACGGTTCATTGTACAGATAAGGAAACTGAGACCAACAGGGTTAAATTACTTGTCCAGGGTCACAAGCTAGTAAGTGTCTGAGCTTGGATTTGAACTTAGGAAGATGAGCCTTACTGATTCCAAGCCCAGGTGTGCCACTTAATTGCCCTTAGATTCATAACCTCATCATTATCCTCTGGTCCCTATTCTTCCTCACTTCACTTATCCAATCAATTGTCAAATCTTGTCATTTGTCATTCACAACATCTCTCACATCCAACCCCTTTTTCTCATAGCTACTTATTTACCTAGTTCAGCTTCTCATTACCTCTTGCTAGGCTATTGCAATAGTCTCCTAATTGCTGCCTAATTAGGTGGTGCCGTGGATAGAGCTCTGGACTTGGAAGGAAGACTTGAGTTCAAATTTGGCCCTGGACATTTACTAGTTGTGCAACACTAGGCAAATACCTTAACTTCTGTCTGCCTTAGTTTTCTCGTCAGTAATGATAAAGATAATAATAGTACCTGCCTCTCTGGTTTGTTGTGAGGATCAGTGAGATATTTGTGAAGTGTTTTGCAACATTAAAGCATGGTATAAATGCTAGCTATTATTGTTAGTAGGTATTAATTGGTTTCTCTGTCTCACTTCTCTCCTAACTCCAAACCATCCTTTGCACAGTTGCCACAATGATTTTTCTTCAGTGCAGATATGACCCTGTCACATTCCTGTTCAATAACCTCCAGGGGCTCTGTGTTCACTCCAGGACTGAATATGAACTATAATCTTTTACAACCTGGTCCCAGCTTAACTTTCCAGTATCATACATTACTCCCCTGCCCTCACTCTGTGGTCCAGCCAAACTGGCCTTCACTCTGTTACACAGACCACCCAGACATGCAGAATTGACAAGTCTCAGAATATTAATGTTGAAAGAAAACTGTGAAGTTATCTAAGCCATATTCTTACAAAACATACTCATTCATACTTGCAGGTCCAAGTCTTTCCTGTGAGTTTTAAGGAATGTGAGGTTCCTGGATAAAGCCCTCACTTAGTCTCCATTTACAGTTGTTCTTCATTCTCCAAGATGACCAATAACATCAAAGAGCAATGTCTTGACTTGCAAATGAATTGGATTTAAGTGAGGCAGAAACGTGCAGAGTCACCAGCCTCCTTCTCTCCCCCAGAGTCATCAGAGTCTAGTGACCTGACATAGGTTAGGACGACTAGTGATGGCCCAGCCTACATCTACCTGAGAGGAACTGGAAGAGATGGAACAGTTGGTCTATCTACTTACTATAGAGGGCAGGCTCTGAGAGTGTGACTCTTAGACAAGCCTTTCTACTCTATTTCTTGTTCTGTATGTATTTTCATAAGTATTCATCTGGGGGCAGCTAGGTGGCACAGTGAATAGAGCTGCAGCCCTGGAGTCAGGAGGACCAGAGTTCAAATCCAACCTCAAGACACTTAATGCTTACTAGCCATGTGACCTTGGGCAAGTAACTTAACCCCAATTGCCCTGCCTTCCCCTGCCAAAAAAAGTATTCATCCATTTCATTCATCAGGTTTTGGGGGAAAATATTTGGTGGAAATAGTTTCTAATAATTTCTTTTATTTCTTCATCATCTATTGTGAATTCTCTCTCATTGAGAGGAAAATCCTGCTTCTATTATCCAGGCACCCTACTCTATCGAAAGCAATACCTTCACAATGATCAAGTTAGAGATTAGTTGTCTGTTAACAACTTAGTTATTAGTCAACAACTTAAATATATTAATAACGCCAACTTTTAAAATACCAATAAACATCTGAGCAAGGATTAACTGACATCCAGCTGAGAGCAGGAAAAGGACCCAGGATATAAAATCAGGTTCCAGGAAAGAGGAGAGAGGTGAGGTCAGAGGGAAAGGAAGAGAAGCTTTGCCCAGAGTCTAATTGGGTACTAGACACCTATGATTGATGACTCTGCCTTCTCACAGCTGTCACTTGGGTCAGAGCTAACCCAACTACCCTTTTATTTTTGACTCCTGTCTCTGGACCTTAAGGAGGATCGAGTGGCTTCAGACAGAGTCTAAGATACTTAGCACTATAGTGAATTATGTTTCTAGGTTCCTGTGTGCTCCTTCTGGCCTCTAAGAGGGCTCTAAGGTCTGATGACTTTACACATACCCTGTCTTAATTCCAAAATCATCCTGGATTTAATTTATGGCCCCATCCCTCTTCTTTTCCAGAGGCTGTTGCTATTTCTTCAGAGAAATAGCAGTAGTAATAAGAGATGATGGTGTACATAACACTTTATAACTACAAGGTCCATTACCATATCTAGTCAGCCCTGGACCATGCATCCCATCTTATCCAGTCATCTTATCAGCAGAACATGGGCTTCCCAATGTAGGCTTCTTGTCTTCTACTCTGCCACCAGGTGTAGCCCATTTCTACCTCTTTTTCTTTCTCTTGGATCAATAACACAATCACACTCCCATTGCTACAAGAAAAGCATGACAATCTATTGCTTCATGGCTCCATTCCCAATCCCTGTGATTGCCCAGATCAAAATTCCCTTGCAAGGCCATCACTGCCTCATATGTGATATATGCCTCTTAGACTATAAGCTCCTGAGGGCAGATATCATCTTGCTTTTTATTTGTACTCCCAGTGCCTAGCATAGTGCCTGGCACATAGTTGCTTCTTCAATAAATGTTTATTGATTGATTGAGTAAATAAAGCCCCAGGAGTCTGGGGAAGGTGCCATTCCCAGGAAGATCCAGTCAACATCTAGAGATAAGAACAAGCAAAGGAAAGGGGCCTTTTTCCCTTTTATATGCCTAAGTACAGGGCTAGGCATAAAGCCCTTAAAGACTTAAAGCCCAATAATGACTTGTTATTATTGAATAACAATAATTCATAATGGGGATCTAATCCTTCTTCAGAGAAGACATCTATTTAAGTCAGAAAGGTCAGGATTTCCAGGGTAGCCAAGTAATAAACAACAAGAGCTGCCAGCCAGCAGGAGAGGGGGAGATACTGGCAGTTGGCTCAGGTACCCCAATTCTTCTTGGATATCCATTCAATTTGGTGTCTCAGACTGTGTTCTCATAAAGCTATCATCTTTACACTCTACTGGCTGAGGCAATTTTAAGATACATTAATGTAAGTATGGTGTACAGAATGGTGCCATCAGCTCCCATGGGTTCAATTATTGTCTCTATGCATAAAATACCCAGATTTATATAGCTAGCCCCAGTTTCTTACCCGAGTTTTTGACCTGCATTACCAACTGCCTATTAAATATTTTCATTGGATGTTCAGTAGGCATATTAAACTCATCATTATTCAAAATTGCACCCATTAGGAGCTGGGCCAGGCTGGGCCTCAGGGGGCAGAGGCAGAGGCAGCGGCCTAGGAGAGGGCAGGATGGCCGGGGTGCCCCTGCTTGCTCGGGCTCATGGCCATGCTCGAGCCGCAGGGAGATGGCCCAGCATATGGTCCTCAGGAGATTACTGGCCCCTGTCTTCTCCAGGAAGCTCCCTCAGTGTCGCTGGGTGCCTTTTCCTCCTGAGGTTCTAGCCCAGGGCAGCCCTGGTAGGCCCTCTGCCGCACCCAGTTTGACCCAGACATTCTCTACTACCAAGATCTCCAACATTACCTTTAACATCCAGGATGGGCCTGACTTTCAGGACAGAGTTGTCAACAGTGAGATACCAATAGTTGTGGATTTCCATGCACAGTGGTGCGGCCCGTGCAAAATCTTGAGGCCCCAGTTAGAGAAAATGATGGCAAAGCAGGAGGGAAAGGTGCTGATGGCCAAGGTGGACATTGATGACAACACAGATCTAGCCATTGATTGAGGTTTCTGCTGTGCCAACTGTGCTTGCCGTCAAGAATGGGGATGTGGTGGACAAGTTTGTGGGCATCAAAGATGAAGACCAGTTGGAGGCTTTCCTCAAGAAGCTCATTGGCTGCTGAGCTGGACTTGCTTCTGTTTTCCCCTGAGGTCCTCCTAGAAGAACTCTAATCCTTTCCAGTCCCTACCCGTCTAGTCCCCCTTGGCCCACCCTGCATTTTTCTGGGGAAGGGTTCTTCATCTCCATACTTGGGAACTAAGAGCTTTTCTCAGTGACATGACTTCAGAGGGCTGGTCCTTAGGGAAGTGGTGCTGCTGCTGACCATGGGACAGAGGGCTGGGGATGGGGGCTTGGAGTGTTCTCACTCTCCTGTGCTTGATCCCTATGCCCTCTCTCCCATCCCTACCACCAAGCCCACCCTAACCTAGGCCCCAGTTGTGGCCATCTCCAGAGGAGACTGGAGAGGGACTGGTTTCAGCAGGACTGCTTAATAGTGGGGTCACCCTGTTTTGACTGTGAATTTTTTATCCTTGTGCTTTATTACAGAGGCTCTGTGACCCCTGTGCCTGACCTACTTGCCACATTTTCTCCTCTGATGCTATTTTGTAAAAGAAAAGAGAGTTATACAAACATATGTATATGTACATACAAAAAAATTGCACCCGTTATCTCCCTCTAGACTCCATTCCTTCCATCACCCCTGAACCCATCCTTCTTCTCAGTTTCCCTATTTCTTTTGAGGGCACTGCCTGCCTTCCAATCAATAAGCATTTATGAGTGACTTCTGTGTGGCAGGCACTTGCTATAAAAAGACAAAAATGAACAATTCCTTACCCTCAAGCAAAGGTTTGAGGCTCTGGAGTTGTCTCTGACTCCTCAATCAATCACCCTTGCCCCCCTCCCACCCCATCCAATCAGTTGCCTAGTCTTGTTAACACTACTATCAAAGCATCTCTCACATCTGTCCCCTTCTTTCCACTCACATACATACTAGATAGTACAAGTCCTTACCACCTCCCCCCTGGACTATTGGTCTCTTTGCCCCTAGCCTCTCTTATCTTCAATAGAGTCTTCACGTAGTTGCTAAAGTTATATTCCTAAAACACTGGCTTGACCACATCACTCCTTTGTTCCCAGTGAATCCCTGTTTTTAGTTATTCAGTCATTTTTTAGTTGGGTCTGACTCTTTATGACTCCATCTAGGGTTTTCTTGGCAGAGATACTGGATTTGTTTGCCATTTCCTTCTCAAGTTCATTTTACAGATGAGGAAACTGAGGCAAACAGGGTGAAGTGACTTGTTTAAGCTCATATAGACAGCAAGTGTCTGAACTTAGGTCTTCCTCACTCCAGCCCTGAAAGTCTATCTACTGCACCACCTAGCTGCCCCTATTGCCTCTGGTTTAAAATACAAACTCCTCTGTTAGGTATTGAAAGCCCATAACAACCTGACTCTAGTCCACCTTTCCAGTATTATTTTATATCACTCTCCTTTATGTCAGACTGGCTTTCTTGCTGTTGCTCACATGTGCCATTCTGTCTCCCATATCTTTGTGCTTGCATAGATTGTTCCCCATGACTGGAATACATTCCCTTCTCATTTCTGCCTCCCTTCAAAGCTCAACTCAAGTCTCACCTCTTGTATAAAGACTTTCCAGATCCCCTCTGCCCAACCAGCTATTGGTGCCCAAGTGACTTTGTATTTATAGGGTTAGAGTTATGGATACAGAGGGATTTCAGAGGCCTTCTAATCCCACCCCTCACTTTACAGATGAAGGAACTAAGAACCAATACACTTTGTATTGACTTCTATCTGTACATGTTACTTCCCTGATAGAACTCAAGCTTCCTGAGGGTAGGGAATTCTTCCTTTTTGTCTTTGCATCCCTAGTGTCTGTGACACACAGAAGTCACTAAATAAATGCTTATTGATTGACTGATGGTCCAAGGTGAGATCATAGGTTGAATTCTGTGCTTATTTCTGAATGCCATATTTAAATAAGGACTCTGGTATAAGTTGGAGAAAACCCAAAGGAAGGTGAGGACTGGAGACTGTGCCTTATGAGAATCAGTTGAAGAAACTATGCTACGTAGGAGGAATGTATTAGCTACCTTTGTGTATTTAAAAGGAGGCCATGTAGCAGGATTAAAGTTATTCTACCAGGCACCAGAAGGCAAAAATGGAGGCAATGGGTGGAGGCTGAAGAGACACAGAGTTGCATAATGCATGAAAAAAAAATCCCAGCAATTAGATTTTTTTTTTTTTTTTTTGCTTTTTGGAGGTAATTGGGTTAAGTGACTTGCCCAAGGTCACATGGCTAGTTTTTGTGTTGAGGCTGGATTTGAACTGAGGTCCTCCTGACTGGAGGGCTGGTGCTCTATTCACTGCACCACCTCGACACCCCAATTAGATCTGACTAAAACTTTAATGACTCAGGAGGTGGTGAGTTTCTGCTCAATGGAGGTCTTCAAGGAGAGGTGGACAGCCATTTAAAAAAATGCCTTATTGATGTTATTTTTCACATTACTGTCACTTTCTTCCTCCATTCTCTTCCCATTAAAACAATGTACTCTTTTATATTTAGATTACCTATTCATTTGGAGCTTGTTCTACTATGTGGTGTAAGATGTTGGTCTATATCTAATTTTCTACAATTCTCTCTCCAATTTTCTCAGTAGTTTTTGTCTAATAGGGTATCCTTAGCCCAGTAGTTCATGTTCAGGTTATAGAATCATAAAGGTTCTTTGGTTTATCAAACACTAGGCTACTATGTTTATTTGCTTCTGGGTCTTCCTTATGTCTTCTCTCTAGATGACCATTTCTTGGGGAATTTATAAGGAGGCATTCCTACTCAGTAAAAGATTTAGTTAGATAGCCCAAGATACTGTCTGACTGAGGTTCCAAGTTTCTATGATTGCCTTGGGGAGTTACATTAATAAGGGAAACAATGAATTCATTATTCTCATAGCCTGAGAGGTTCTTGGAAGCTTTGAAGATCTCACTATTCCCAGGAAGAGCTTCTGCCCAGAGGTCCTGACTTTGCCAAGAGGAAGTTTCAACTCTAGAGAGGGAAGAGTGGAGGAGACTGTTCCCAGCTAGTGCTCTTAGCATTTAGTTGGCATCTGTTATCAGAGAGTTTGCTCCAGATGGTAGAGCCAGGAAACCTCTTCAGGACCAGCAGGATTGCCTCTTGATAGAGAGCTGAGGCAGCCAGTGAGGTTGTGTATGCACTGGCACACATGTATGCCCATGGCTGAGGCCTCCAGAATGGCTCCTCCAATGGCACAGATCATAGTCTGCCTTATGTTCTAACATGTCTCTACCACAGTGTAAAGACTCAGAGGGTGAACACTATCTGTGATTCACCTTTGGCCCTGCCATAGCTGCTAGTACAGCCTCAATACAGTGAGTACTCAGTGTTTGGTAAATGAACACAATATGACTCTGTACCCACCTAGAGCTAGGGAATTTATATTACTGAAACATCTACCCTATAGCACAGTCTTCATCTTCTCTACTTCCAAAGAAAGAGGATGATCATGAAGGTTTTCCTCTCTTCACAAATCAGAAAACTTGGTCACAGAAAGTTTTGTCTACTCTCCCAAAGTCCCAGACATGAGTAACAGCCACACCATTGGTGGTGTTCAGGACTTCTGTTAATCTGAGAATCAGCTTGATCCAGTTGATTCCAGGATACAGGGCCAAGGGGTCAAAAGCCACTTCCCAGGAATTTTAGGGTGTAATCAACTTTTGTCCCAGGTGCATTATGTTCCCTTATCCCAGTCTTGCAAAGAAGGGCTAAGCCCAGGGTAAAAGGTTCAGGAGGATGAGTGGAAAGAACATAAGTGACAATCCTAGCTACTACACATGGCTATTTACCCCAGCCCTGAGCCAATGACCACCTGCTGAATTATGTTAGGTTCTGACATGTCAGCTGCTCCATGTGATCATCAGTCATACAATTGAAAATAAGAGCAGGTGGCCAGTTATTATTCCAGTGGACTGATAAGATTGGAGATAAAGAAGACCCTCCCCCACAATCCCTCCTGATCTCATACCAGTTGGTATGCTAGAGGTAAGAAATGAAGAAATTCTGTCACATATGGTCAGGGTGTTCATTCGTTTTGACTAATTATTTGTTACTAGGGAGGGGTGCGTGCATGCGTTTGTGTGTGTGTATGTGTGTGTGTGTGTGTGTGTGTATGTGTGTGTGTATGTGTGTGTAGTAGTAGTAGAATAATCACTGGAAAGATAATAAAACAACAAAGTGAATCAGAGACCTTTTGGTCCAACTCTATCATTTTATGGAGGAGGATGCTTTGACCCAGAAAGGGCAAAGAGCTTGTTTCCAAGTAAGCTGGAGAAGACTCCCAGCTAGAATCATAGACTTTCATAGACTTGGATTTCTGTCCAGCAGGAGGAGATTTGGGTAACTATCTCATCCCCATCTGGATAGAGGAAAACTCAAGCACAAAAAGTAGAATTGACAGCCTAAGAGCTTAGGTCTTCTGGTCCAGTACAGCCCTGTTTCACACCACATTGCTTATCTGTGATTGGATCAATCCACAAGAGATTGATTATTTAATCTATAATAGTAGATTTTAATGATTGCAAAGTGCTTTCCATACAGTATCTCATTTGTTCTTCACACCTATGAAGTAGGGGTTACATGTTTTCTCATTCCCATTTTTCAGATACAGAAACTGAAGTTCAGAGAAGTTAACTGACTTGCTTATGGTCACACAGCTAATAAGTGTCAGGAGGAAGGTTTGGACCTGGGTTTCCCTGACAAGTCTGGTACTCTATCTAATACCTCTCCCTCTCCCCCCACTCCAGAAGGAAGGAGGGAGAAAGGAGGAGTCAGTGAACTGTCATCCAATGGACCCCCAGGACATCTGCCCAAGTCATTGAAGTAATTCCCTGCCACAAGGGGACTGCACTTACCCATCTGACAGGACGCCCTCTGCAATCTCACACACCAGGACAAAGAGGAGCATGAAGGTCAGGATCCAGCGAAGGTTATGGCCAGGGAAGTGAAGCCATGTGCTATGATGGATATGAACTTTTGCACTCTGGCTGCCCCATCCTGAAGAGAATGAACAGCTCAGTCACAGACTCCAGATATGGTGAAGGTATGATTTCACATAGATCAGTGCACAAATATTCATGTGGATGCAAGAAAATCCAAATGTAAGCTCTTTGAGGGCAGAAACTCTTGTTCTTATATCACCAGTCCAAGCACAGTGCCCAGCCCATAGCAGGTACTTTAAGGCTCTTTAAGGTTTGCAAACTGCTTTACAAGTATCTCATTTTATTCTCACAGTGATCCTGAGAGGTAGGTACCATAATTATCTCCATTTTACAGATGAGGAAGCTGAGGGCTAATAAGCTAGCAAAGTAATGACTCCACATTTGAACTCAGCTCTATCTTAACTTAGGGTCTAGTCTATCCAATTCACCATGCAGCTACCCTAACAACGGCATGTTGATCAATTAGTGGTAAATGCATGTTTGTATGAATTTATTGTCTGAAACTGATGATTTCATTAAGATAAGGAATTGTCCACTGAAGGGACGTCCTCTAGCAATGCAGATTGGTGACTGTTATGTAACTTATAGTCTTAGGGAGCTGCCTGGAGGCCCTTAGAAATGATGCAACTTGAATAGGCTCACACAGCCAGAGACAGAACTTGGATCTGGGCCTTCTGATTCTAAGGCTGCCACTGATACACTTTCCTGTGCATCAGTGCTGTGAGAGATGCTTTTAAAGATCACTGCCACCCCCCCCCCCCACCATCACCATCATCACCATTGCTAACATTCATATAGTGCTTACTAGGTGCCAGATGCTGTGATAAATGCTTTATCAAAATTCAGTACTAGGAAATATTCTGGACGGGCAGAGTCATAGAACTAGAGTTTGGAACCTTGAGCTAGAACATTGTCTTTGCCACACAACTCTTGAGTAAGTCACTTCTCTTTAATTCTCAGTTTAATGGATCTGGACTCAATGGTTTTGAAGGTCCCTTCTAGTTCTGACATTCCGGGTTCTCAGTTCTAGGTATTACATTATATGTTCTAAATTTAATCTCTTCTAGCTCCAACATTCTATAGTTCTATGTTCCCATGTCCCTATTATGTTTCATGTTCTGACTCTCCCACTGGCTCTGACATTGTGATTCTGTGAACATTAAAGACCTGTTGTTTTCTCATATGGGGCTCCCTGATAGAACAATACTTCAGATTTCACTTTTCTCATAACACTCTCGTGAAGGAAGTAGTAAATATTATTATCACACTTTACAGATGGGAAAATTGAGGCTTAGCCAGGTTAAGTGACTTGCCCAAGGCCACACCACCAGTATATGTCAGAACTGAGGCTTGAATTCAAATCTTTGGACTCTAAGTCCTGAACTCCCTCCTTTATACTAGAAAGAAGCTTCAAAACCTCTTGGAAGGATTGGAAGTGGGGGAGACATTAGGGGAAGAGACATTTCTTTCTTTTTTTTAAAGCAATTGGGGTTAAGTAACTTGCTCAAGGTTACACGGCTAGTCATTATTTATGTGTGGGTGCTCATTTTCTGAGGCCGGATTTGATCTCGGGTCATCCCAACTCCGAGGCCGGTGCTCTTACTCACTGCGCCACCTAGCCGCCCCGGATGAGACATTTCTAAGAAAGATAAGAATAGCTAGAAGGTGGCAAGCTATGAAGAGACTTAGTATTGAACATAGGGTCTAGAGGTGACATTACTCACACAGAATCTATGTGCTGAATGCTTTTTTTGGGGGGGGGTATGTATGTTTAGTTTATTCTTTTTTTTTATTCTTACCAAGTTTCCCTGCCAGGAAAGGGATTAAACCTCCTCTGGTATGTAAATCAAGGTTTGGATTTAGCCTTAGTTTTTAGGGCTTGGTAAGGGTGCTTATTCACAGAATTTTAGAGTTGGAGGGGACTCGAATGGCATTTAGTCAAACCTGTACTTGAACAGGACTGCCTCCTACAATATTTCTGATAAGAGGTCATCTAGCTTCCATTTGGATATTTCTGGCATTAGGGAACTCACTACTTTATAAGACAACCTATTACTTATATTTTGGTACCTCTAGAAGTTAGGAAGTCTTTCTTACATTGAGTTGAACTCTACTTCTACAAATTTTCTATTCATTGCCTCTAGTTCTCTGGGTGGCATAAGGCGTTCTTGCTAAAATGCTGTGTCAGTGCTGATCTTCTTGATATGGGTGTTTCCTTCCATTGACATAGACGACAAGTTATCTCTGCCTGTCTGTCCTGTGTGGCTCCTGCCCATGTCCTCATTGGTATCCATGAAATGTTAAGAGTTTGGAGGAAGGTTCCCAAAATGTTGGGCAGACCCATCCCCTGTGATAAATTTATTGGAGGACATGGGCAAATGAACAGCCCACTGGTACTTATGCAACGTATAAAGAACTATGGGAAAGTCTCTAAAATAGTGAGTAGAGAGGTGGAGAAGAGTATGGACAAAAATAAGACAGGATGAGAAGGCATGGGATGGGCTGCAATTTGGAATGACAGAGGGAATGTTCACAGTGATGAGATCATAGGACCATTGCTGTGTTACTCCTAGTTTTACTTTACTTTTCTTTTTTAAAGCAATTGGGGTTAAGTGACTTGCTCAAGGTTACACGGCTAGTCATTATTTATGTGTGGGTGCTCATTTTCTGAGGCTGGATTTGATCTCGGGTCATCCCAATTCCGAGGCTGGTGCTCTTACTCACTGCGCCACCTAGCCGCCCCCCTAGTTTTACTTTTCATCAAGCAGATGATAGCATTTCAAATACTTAAAAACAATCATATCTCCCTTATGTCTTCTTTTCTCTAGACTGAACATCATTAGCTTCTTCCAGGAAGATCTGGATTCAAATCCCTCCAAAACAACTTGCAAGCTGGGTGGCCTAGACAGGTCATTCAACTTTTCTGTGACACAGTTTCCTCATCTATAAAATGAGGGTGTTGTATGATCTTGTTCTAAATCTATGATGTTATAGCTGAATAAAGACAGAAGTCATAGACTAAATAAAAAACAAAACTCAGAAGTATAAATGCTGACTATATTTCCTGACCTACTGAGGGCCAATACTCAACCAGTAGGTGTGTATATGTGTGTACCATATATATGCAAGAGTGTGTTGGTAAATGTTTTAACAACTAGCTCTCCAAAAAAAAAAAAAAAATATATATATATATGCATAACACACTTTTAAGTTTAATCTTCCTTATTAACATTTTATCCCACAACTACCTTAAGTCTGGATAATAAACAAAACAATGAATCAAGACGACTTGTAGCATAGCATATGCCAATTTCTATGGTATGTGTTCACACTGAAAATTTAACTATAGGCTCGAGTCCACTGGAGCTGGCTCTAGCATACTCTGCACATATGGTACATCTGAAGCTTGTGTATTATCAACAGGAGGGAGCTGCATCACTCTACTCATGTTTATTCAATTTTGTAACACTCCTCTCCCTCTAAAAATGTTGTAGGACATACTTTTCTATTTGAAAATCAAGATGTTAAAAAGAACATGGACACCCCCAACATAACAGAAACACCCTGGAATGTTGCAAAACTTGAGTTGTTGATACTGACTTATGGAGCAGGCACTGGTATGCGCATACCTTTATGGGGGCATGTAGTATGAGTATAGACTCATTGCTACATAAAAGCAGGCTTGGAAAAATGATCTTGTCCAACATTAACCCTATGGATGAGTCCCTGCTATGGCATCTCCGAAGGGGAACATCTAGATTCTGATTCAGTGTTTGTGCACAAAACATGTGCTTGTTTAGAACCATGTTCAAAGGGCTATAAAACTGTACATACTCTTTAACTCAGCAATAACACTACTAAGTCTATACCCCAAGGAGACCAAAGGAAAAGGACCCATATTCATATGTACAAATTCATACAAATATGTACAGAAATATTTTTAGCAGCTCTTTTCGTGGTAGCAAAGAGCTGCATACTAAGGAGACATCCACCAATTGAGGAATGACTGAACAAGCAATGGTATATGAATGTGATAGAAGGGAATGATTTCAGAAAAATATTGGAAGACCTATATGAACTGATGAAAAGTGAAGTGAGAAGAAGCAAGAGAACAATCTGCTCAATAATATCAATTATAAGGATAATTAACTGTGCAAGACTTAGTAATTGATGCAACGAGCCACCACAACTTCAAAGGACTCATGATATCAAATGCTATGAACCCCCTGATAAAGAGCTGATGGACTCAGAGTCCAGATCAAAGCTATTTTTTCCCTTTGCTTTTCTTGCTTTTTTTTTTTTTTTGGAGGGGGGCCATGGCTAATGTGGAAATATATTTTGCATGACTGTATATGTATAATGGACATCATATTTCTTGCCTTTTCAATTGGTGAGGGAGGTTATGGAGGGAGAGAGGGAATGTGGAACTAAAAAGTATAATTTAAAATAAAATTTTAAAAAATCAACCACCAAAATATATGTTGATTGAAGACAGAACTGTCCTGCAATTTGTTAAATTCTGAAAACCAAGCCTAGCTAGGCTGTCAAGGCATCTGGATTAGCTCTAAGCTGGAGTACAAAGTTAAAAAGGAGGCATGCAGTATGGCTAAATGCTCAGACCATTTAACTGAGAGCCAATTTAATGGCTCAAGTCCTGGTGATGCCATTTCTTATTTGAATGACTTGGGTAAGTCATTTTACTTGTGAGGCTCATTTAACCCATTTGAAAAATGAGAGGGTTATGATCTATGGCCACATAGGTCCCATTGACCTCTGACATAGTGACTTTGTGATCATTGATCTAGAGCTGGAAGAAACCATAAAGGGTAGCTAGCCTAACCCTAATTATTATTGTTTTTCAACAAATGAGGAAAAAGAGGCCCAAGGTCACAGGGTTAGTTATTGGCAAAGTGAGCATTTGAACTCCGGTTTCCTGACTCCAAGTTCAGCACTGTTTCTCCGAATCTAAGTAGTAGTAATGTACCCCAGGGCACAGGAATTCCTTGGTCTAGGTTTCTGCCTTTTCCCAAAGCCCCCCAGCTCCCAGGAACTTAGTCGAACAGGGAATTGAAGACATCTCGATGAGATGAAGTGTGGAGGAGAAGGGGAGGCTGGACCTAACAGCCTCCTCCCCTTTTGGGGGCTGCTCTGAGGCTTAGCCAGTTCTTGCACTTTGGAAAGTGGGGAAAGTAGGGAATGGAGAGGAGGGAGACCTTGAATGGCACTGGAAGAGGGAACAGAAAGGCGGCCCGACTACCTGGGACTTTTCTGGGCCCACTCTGAGTCCAGTTGCTTCTCACAGAACGGGCTGTGGCCCCACTTTCAGTCCTGGGAATCCGAGCTCCCCTTCCCCCCACCCCTCCACTTTCACTGCCACCCCTTCTCCACATTAATATTACCTGGAGCACTGTGGGGGCGAGGGAGGGGAAAACGGGGCTAAACCGCGGGGGAAGAGGGAAGAACATGTATCTTCTGGAAGAGCTTTCTAAGGTTAAGGGTTTGGGGGTGACCAAGGAAGCTGAACAAGGAATCCCTTGTTGAACAAGTTAGGCTCCCTCAGGGGTTAAGGGCCCCCCGGCAAAAGGAGTCTAGGGAGGGGTGGATGCCAGGGGAGCTGAGACAGGAACGCAAACAGAGAAGGGGGCTGGAGTGCACAAAAGTGGGGTGGGGAGACAGGAAGAACTAAGGGATGCAGAGAAGAATGGTCTCGGAGAGGAAGGACTGCTTGGAAAGAAACAAGAGAAGAGGGCGCAAGAAGAGTCGGAGAAGGGCGAACCGGGAAGGGCAGGAGGAGAGGGAGAGGCTAGGGATGGCGGGTGTAGGGAAGCGGTGGGGTAGCTGGGAAAAGTGAGAGCAAAGTCTGGGCTTCTGCTCCGGCCCCCGCTGCTCCTCCCCTCCCCAGATCCTTCCCCAACCCCAGCTCCCCCGCCTGGCACTCTCTGGCTTACCGATGAAGAGGATGGGGAAAGTGATGAAGAAAAGGAAGACGTGCGGGACCACGTTGAGCGCATCCACGAAACAGCCGTTGTTCAGAACGCCCTGGTCCACCTTGTAGGCGGCCGAGTCGTTCTCGCTGCCGCAGAAAGCCAAGGGCATGGCGGTGCGGGGGCCAGGCGGGCCGGGCCAGGGCTCAGGCTGCGGGCTGCGGGCTCACCAGCTTCCCTCCTACCTTCCCGGCGCCGCCGCGCTCCGGACCAGCTGTCAGCCAGCCCCCCCCCCACCCCCACCCCCGCTCCACCCGCCAGCCCCGCCCAGCAGCTGTGACCCAGACACCTGAGTTGCCACCTCTGCCCTCCACCCCCACCCCACCCCAGCCCCGGACCCTGTTGGAGGTGGCACCGGTGTGTGTGTGCTAGTTAGTGTGTGTCCGTGTACGCGCGCGCGCGTCTTACGGGAGGAGGGAGTTTGCACGCCTCTGTGTGTGCGCGCCCATGTATGTATGTA
The DNA here is from genome assembly GCA_011680675.1 of Gymnobelideus leadbeateri. Classification (NCBI taxonomy): domain Eukaryota; kingdom Metazoa; phylum Chordata; class Mammalia; order Diprotodontia; family Petauridae; genus Gymnobelideus; species Gymnobelideus leadbeateri. The sequence continues at coordinate 150,040 of WOXC01007355.1, read as the reverse complement.
TGTATGTATGTATGTGTATGTGTGTGCTCGCTAGTGTGTCTATGTATATGAGTGTGTGAGCGCGTGCGCTGCTGGGTGAATGGAGGAGGATCCCAATTACATGTATTTCTATGCTTTTGAGTGAGTTGGCTTCAGTTTGTGCTGGGGGCGCACTTTCCTCGGGCTCAGGGTGGGCGTGTGTGTGTGTGTGTGTGTGTGTGTGTGTGTGTGTGTGGTGGGGCGGGGGGGAGGGGGGGGACTGGGACTGGGAGAATACTTTGGGATCATGGGGTTGGGTTGAATCCGGGGCTGCCAAAGGAGTATGATACTAAGGTGGGGCAACGGGGGAAGGTAGGACCAGGGGCTGTGTCTGAGCACCTGGGACTCATGCCCAGACATTGACTGCCTGTTCTGGAGTCGAAAGAGAGGGGTCTTTCCCCTCACCTCCCCCCTACCTCCCCCAAGCCCATCGAGTAGAGGGATGACCCTGGGGGTCAATTTGTGTCTTAAACCTGCATCCAGACGACTCTGACCCCAGGAAGAGGTCCTGAGAGCTACCATCACCTAATCTGGAAAAGAGACTTCCTGGTCACATCATTCTTTAGCCCCCAAATCTTCAATGGCTCTTTAAGGCATACTAAGTAGAGTCTTTGGCGCCCTTCAAAAATGTGGCATCACTGACCCGTTCGATGTTATCTGATATTCCTCTCCTCCACTTATTCTGTACTCCAGACGGACTGGACACCTCTGTCCTTAAAGTCCAGCACGTGACTAATTAAAGGCATGCTTCCTACCTTTTATGATGTTCTCTGGCTCTAGAATGACCTCTTTCTCTATTTTGCCTGTAGGGATCCTACCCACCCTTTAAAGGCCACCTCAAATGCCACCTCGAAATGACTAATCTACCTTCTCCCTCAGAACTTCCCTAACTTTTTATTGAATTTATAAAGCAAAGAAACAGTTATTATGTTTATTTCTTGTTCCATAACTCTCTACATAAAGACTTTCTATCTCATTACCCAGAGCAGTGCTCTGCAACCAGTCATCATCAAGATCATCTACTAAGTACCTGCTGTATGCAGCAGGCACTGTGCTACTGGGTGACAGGGATACAAAGACAGTGAATGAAAACTGTTCTCCAGGAGCTTGCAATATATTTATGCAGTAGGTACTTCAACTTCAACCAACATTTATTATGAATGGCCACCTTGGTATGACAGCAGTACCAGCAAGGCGAATAGAGATATGCTGGGATCCACGACAACCTAGGTCCAAGTCTTGTCTCCTATACTTACTGACTGTGTGATTCTGAGAAAGCCCCCAGACAATAAATTGCTTAATAGGTGCTGATGTGAGATGAGCTCCCTGGGAGGAAAAATCCCAGTAATAAGTACACTAACAGTGTTTGTCCTGTGGTTAGTGCCTTATACTCCCCAAAGCATTTGCACAACAATTTTCTCATACAGTACAACCCTATAGTGTAGGCAAGACAATAGCTCTGAAGGACAGGCTTCTCTTAGCTGAATCTGAGAGGCATGAGGAGGGGAGAGGGAGGAAGCCGCTCAGAATCTGCTCAGCCGATGAGAACAATTTACTCCCTTCTTTAGTGAGGGTACTGAAAGCCAGTGCTTTGTAATGAGGCAGCAGAGAATCATTGAAGAGAGGTCATTTCTCCCTAGGAGACTCATAGACTGTCCCCAGGATCTGTGTGGGCAGGAAATAAATGTAAACTCATTTTAATGCTGACATTGTGAGAAAAAAAATACACCCTTCTCTCCCAATTATATGCCTAAAGTAAAAAATACAGAAGAATTTTGGATTGTCAAGGTTTTTTGCATTAGAGAATATTACCCTTTTCTCCCCCATAAACATGAATAATGTAGAGTTGTCTCTAGGAAGATGTCCCCTCACTCTTAGAAAATCTTTAATCCGTACATATGGATGAGTGGAGTCCTTTGGGGGCTCCTGCTGGTCATGGGTATATGTCTTTCCTAAGGTTAATTCCTCTACCTTTGAGTAGAGCTTGATTAGAAACTAGAGGGGGATGGTGTGGTATGTGATGCAGACCTGTTGTGGAATTCTAACCTGAAATGCAGATGATAGTAATTTTAATGAATTTATTTAGCAACATATTACATATATGGTCATGTGATTCTCAGACTAACCCTATGAGCTTGGTGGCACAATAATTATTGCTATTTTACAGATGAGGAAACTGAGTCTCCTATAAGTTGAGAAGCTTGTCTACGGTCATATAACTAGAAAATGTTAAAGAGGGAATTTGAACCTAGACTACCTGATTCCAGATCCAACATTCTAACTGCTATGCAACCTGTCTCCCTGAGGCAGTCATAAGGGTAATGAGAATTTGTATTTATATATAAATACTATTTAGTCTTCACAGTAGGAAGCAGCATGGCATAGTGGAAAGAGCCCTGATTTAGAGTCAGAGAAGTCTTGGATTTAAATCCTGCCTCTGATTCTGTGGTGACATTGGGCATGTTGTCAAAAGTCCTTGAGCCTTAGTTTCTTCAACTGTAAAATGTGGGGGTTGAATATTGGGCCTCTGGGCTCTCTTCCAGCTGTAGACCCTGCAACTGTGGAGGTAGACCAGAGATGATTATTCATATCTGTCAGAAGAGGAGACTGAAGCTCAGAGAAAAATGACTTTTTCAAGGTTACAGAGCTAAGCAATGGGGGCAAATTGGAAACTGGGTCTTTTAAACAACTTTGAAAGATTGAAGGTTGATGTCATTGCCAAACATTGCAGAGGTCTGGTGATGAAACATACTCCCCATTTGGGGACAGAGAATGGATGGATTCAAGATGCAGAATGAGATGCATTTTGGGACATGGTTGATATGGGAATATTTTGCTTGGCTTTGCATATTTGTTTCGAGGGTTTGGGTTTTCTATTTTTTTTTTTTTACTATTATTATTATCTTTCTTTTTGGAGGGGGAAAGCAGGGCAATTGGGGTTAAGTGACTTGCCCAAGGTCACATGGCTAGTAAGTATTAAGTGTCTGAGGCCATGTTTGAACTCACTTCCCCCTGACTCCTAGGCGGTGCTCTAGGGTTTTGGTTTTCTTTTACATTGGGGGATAGGTGGGAGGGAGAGAAAAAAAATGGTTGTTAGTTGAAAAATAAAACATTAAAAGCCCCATGTCTTTGATCCCAAATCCAATGTGCTTCTCATGATCACGTGGCTGCCTTCCTTTCTGGAGAGTGGTCTCTTGCTGCACCAGTCGGAATTGATTTCCCAGACGATTATTGATGGCATCACTCACACTAATCTTCCCAGCTTGGTTATTTACCTCTCCCAATTTTGAGTTCCAAGTTCTCTCCCCACTTAAATGATTCTGCCTCTTCCAGAGGAGAGACATAGGCTTGTTGTTCCATGTCCCCACATCCTCGAGTCTACATGCATAGCAGGGTTTCAGCAATCACCTGCTGAATGAATGAATAAATGAACGAATGCATAGAAGGCATGATGTTAGGGACCATTTGAAAACAACCAGTCCATTTCCTGTGGCTTCTTAAGTGCCAACCAACCCTGCCCAAGTGTGTGGCAGGACAAAACCAACTGAAATGGAAACATAGGTAGAAAGAGGGCCATTAGTGATGCGGAGGGTAAGTTATCTGCGTTTGTGATAAGCACCCAGGAACACTAAGCTGAGAGCTGTTGTTATGTTGTGCTTTTTAGACTTTAAGCAATGAAAAGTGAGTGTTAAAACTGGAAAATTCACAGGAAGGTCTTTGTCTTGCTTTCATAATCATCTTTATGAGTTGAGAACCAGTATGGCATAATGGAGAGAGTGGCCAGCCTTGAAGGAAAGAAAGGCTGGGTTCAAGTCAATTCATACTGAACATTCAAACAACCACATGACTTTGTTTAGTAACTATTTTCACTTTAATAAATTTCAATGAATAAAGCATCATGAATTTATTTCTCTTTTCAGTATGTAATGCTATTTCCCAACCTTTCTTCCTTCCCTGCTCTCTGAATGGAAAAGTTCTATTATAAGAAATATGTATAGTTAGGTAAAACTAATAAACACAGTGGCCATGCTGAGAACGAATATCTGGCTCCACAAATCTAGTCATTGGTCTCTCTGCCAAGGGGTGGAAGGCATGTTTCTTTCTCAGTTAAGATTGGTTGCTGGTCAGGTTGGAGAGGTAGGTTGGAATCAGAAGTGTGCTAGAGCCAGCTTCAATAGCTCCCAAAAGCCAATTGTTAAATTTTCAGTGTGAGCATTTATACTTTGGAAATCAGCAAACAAATAACTATTTGATTTATTGTTTTGTTGATTGCATTCATTTTAGAAAGTGGTGAAGAAAATGTTAATAATAAATATTGAAATTAAACACACATCCTGAGTACAGTCCACTCCCTACCAGGATCTAGTTTTTAAACATTTACTATCATACTCCTGATTAGAATACAGTTAGGAGAGCCTTGAATGCAAGGAATTTTCCTCCTATGTAATGCAGATTCATTGAAAGTTTTGAAACAGAGTCATTTTTGTGCCTTAGGAATATTGTGTTGGCATGTTGTGAAGGAAGAACTAGATGGTTTCTCTAGAGAGATGGAGACCTTTTCTCATGTTTCCCTTTAAGGCAGCTCATAAGGAAGATGGTAGGGACCCTAGGGCATCCAAGGCTTTGGGACTACCAGAAAAAAAGGACCTTGGGGGAATGGGGCTTATAGCCACTATAGATTTCTGAAAGCTTTCTAATTTTTTGAATAACTTCACAAGTGGCTAAGAATAAGAAATCAATAGTAATGTTTGGATAAGTAGGGAGAATTCCCTTGGGGGGAAAATATCATCCTTGATAACACATGAGGAAATGACTTTGGGTGAATCTCATGGATTCAGCTATCCTCTCTACATATCTGATTCTCAGACCTATTTATTCAGCCAAAGTCCCTCTCCTGATCTTGCATCTCCAATCATCTATTTGGACACCTCAAATTGGATGTCTCATAGACATTGTAAATTCAATATGTCCAAAACAGAACTCCTCCTTTCTTCCCTCTTCCTAATTTTTCTGTTACTGCTGACAGCTCCAGAATCCTCCCAGTCACCCAGACTCTTAATTATTGGTATCATCTTTGACCCTTCTCTCAACCCCCCATATCCAATCACTTGCCGAGTCTTGTTGATTCTACCTTTGTAAAAACGACTGTCATCACCCTGGTCCAGGTCTTAAATATCTTGTGTCTTCTGGTTGGTCTCCCTGCCTCAAGTTTCTCCCTATTCCAGTCCATCCTCTACTCAGTTGCCATATTGATCTTCCTATAGTCCAATCCATTCCAATCCAATCCATTCCAATCCAATCCTATCCAATCCAATCAACATTTACTAAGTGTTTGCTATGTTCTAGGCACTGAGCTAAGCACACAGGGAAAGCCAACCAGGTTAACCAGTTGTCCCCGAGCCCCACTATTCTGCCACAAAAAGGCTCTCTTGTTTTCACTTTTCTCAAGTCTAGAACCTCTGATACCACAGCCTAACTGGTCAGACTAGCATAATTCCAGATTCAGCATCACATTGCTTTGGGGTAAAGGTTGCTATCTTTCTATTCTATAGTTTAACTGCTTTGCTTCCCTAGTTGTGGTTAAAAAGTGCTATGGCCATGAACCCTGCTAGGGAGAGCTGTTGCCCCAGACAGACTTATTCTGGTTAGTGCCAAGACAGAGGAATGAGTCTCCTAACGACTATCAGAACACTCTGGGGGTGGGAGTCAGGAGAGGACAATATTCCAGCTAGGCAGCAGAAAGCTGCTTTAGAAGAGGAGATCACCAAGACAGAAGGGAACTATGCTAACAGTACTGGGGACTGAAATATGAGAGGAATTTTCCTTTTGGTAGTGGGAGGCAATAATGTAGGAGAAAGCATATGGACTCTGCTGTTGAAGGCCCTAGATTCAAATTCTATCTCTGATGCTTCCTGTTTGACCATAGGAAAGTAATTTGATATCCCTGGGCCTTAGTTTCTTTAAAATTTTAAAATGAAGAGGTGGCGCAGTGAGTAGCGTGCCCACCCTAGAGTCAGAAGGACCTGAGTTCGGATCTGGCCTCAGACACTTAAGACACACAAACAAAAACCTAGCTGTGTAACCTTGGGCAAGTTACTTAACCCCAATTGCCCTCCAAAAGGCAAAAAAACCCAAAAAAACCAAAATCCAAAAATGAAGAGGTGGGATTAGATAATCTCTGAGGTCTCTTCCAGCTCTGGATCTCTGCTTCTAAGAGCCTAGGACTAGGTCACTGTGAATACTTAGGGTGGACTTTGTGGGAATGAAGACTTTTCAAATTAGCTTGAAATCTTTTGATTTTTTCCCTTTCCCCAATTCAATACAATTCAAAGCACATACTATTTTGCTAACAACATGTCCTTTCCATATTTTGTGACTGGAATGCTTGTGAATGTGGAATTGGCACCAGTATACTGAGATGCCCAAGGATGCCAAGTGGCAGTTTGAACCAAGAGGAGTATAATACCTCCCCCCCACTCCACTCCCTCTTATGAAAGGCATTTCTTGCTATTGGAATATATGTGTGATGCAAGGGTTACCTCAATACTTTAGTGAATCTGTGATCTCTAATGATGCATTTATACAAATGTATAACCTTTGTGTTCTACAGTGACACAGGGGTTATTTGCATAAATGAATGCTTCTATAGTGTGTGTGTGTGTGTGTGTGTGTGTGTGTGTGTGTGTGTGTGTGTGTGATATCCACTTGTCCCTTTCATCTCTGGTAGAGAAAGTGCACCATCATTCATCATATTCCTGAACCAGGGTGCTGTTGGGAACAGGTCTCCTTTGCTTAGCCAATCAAATGGAATGAATAAGAAGAAGAGGGGGTAGACAGAACTGAATTGGGGTACTTATAACAATTACTGTTTCTCTTCATCTTGACTTCTTTTATAGCCAATACTGTGGCTTTAAGGAAACATTTCCAAGCACACAATTGTATATAATTAAATTCCACTTTTAGATGGAAGAAATGTACATTAAACTTTTAAATTGGCAAGTGAATTGGGTTTCCAGTGATATGTAAAGTAAGTATGCAAATGAAAGAGAAACTATTTTTAGCACCAACGCTGGAAAGAATTCTTATACTTTTGTAAGAACGTGTACTTTATTTAAAGAAAAATCCCACTTGGAATCTCCAAAAAGAAGAATGGGGCTGTTTCCTTTATAAAGGAATCAAACCATTATCTGTATATCTTTAATGACAGCGGCATCATCTAATTTTCTCTGGATAACTAGTAGAATATTGACCCTAAGATTGGCACTGCAAGGGAGAGATTCCTCTCCCCCAAGAAGAGCTCTATTATTTGAGGAAATTGACTTGCTTAAAATTCTACTGCTGTCTGGGGTGGGGTGGGAGGATCGACATTCTGGGAGGACAAATGGGTTAGGACTTTTGGATACTTCATCACTACTTAATCCTTCACTGAAGTCCTTATTCATTGCCTCCAGTTGGACTAAAGTCTGCCCCCAATGGGCTCTGAAAATGTATCAGCTATGTGCTCAAGCTGCTCACAGTTAATGTGACAAAATAGTCAGGACATTTTCCTGTTACTGGTAGTTGGAGGAGATTTGTTAGTCAGCTGGCTTCTGTGTAGTGTGTGTGAGTAGGGCCATCTCTAGTTGTCCTGATCTATATCTGGGCAAGATGGCTCTGGAGGAGAAAGTGAGGCTGGTAATTCTGCACAGCCCTCCTTCACTTTAATCCAATTCACTCGAATGTCATGGCATCACCTCCCTGATGTCATGGTCCTCTTCAGAATGAAGGACAAACAACAGCAACAACAACTCCATGCAATAGTTTGCATGGAGTATTCTGAGGAATCTGAACGTGGATTGGTTGGAAGATGTGTTTTGAGTAATTGAGTTGACACAGAATAGTTAGTAGATGCATCATTGAGTATTGAGTAATAGGACCTTGTAAAGCCAAGTATGAGCAGCTTTCCAGAAGAATGCTACTGTGAACAGCTTTTAAGGTTCTGATTACATAGTATAGCAAACACTCTATTTATTCAATAACAAATTAGAGCATTCACAGTAAATCAAGGTACAGCATTCACAACAGCTTATCACTAAAATGGCCACATAGTTTTCACCATAGTGGTCACACAGTTCTGAACAAAATATAATCATTTAGTCAATCAATCACTTAGTCACTCAATCATTCAATCAACTCAATCATTCAATTAGGCTTGCCTCCTAAAGGGTCACAAAATACAATAGGCAAAGTTCTCCACTCATGGGGCACACTAAGTTACAATATCAGTCACTACTCAGCACTCTCTTAAGGGGTAGTATAAAATACACAGGCCATCCACCCCTCAGTCACAAATAAGTTACAGTCTTTTCAGTACACAGTATCTAAGTAAAGTCTTCTTTCAGCTTGACTCAGGGTAGTTTCTCAGATTGTTTCTGAGATTCCCCTGTCTGGATCCCCTTCCATGGTCCCAGCTCCAACCAGGATTCACCAAACTATCACCTGGGTTCAAAGGCAGATAGCTCCCAGTTCCTTGTCCAGCTCTTCATGCTGTTCCTGTTCCACACTGAAGCTCAGTGTCCAGTCCACCTTAAATCCTTCACAGTCTCTGTTTCTGGGAAGTCAAGGCTTAACAAAGCCACAAACAGGTTCATGAAAAGTACCAGTATCATAGCCATGCTTCCTTAGTCTTCAGCAGCTCCCAGGAGAAGCTGGTAGATCCCCAGCAGAAGCTCCAGCTGGTTCCCAGAATCAAAATCACTTTACCCAGGATCCCAAAATCAAAATCATCCTCTCCAGCCTGGGCCTTTCCCCTTCAGCCTCCTCTGCAGCCGCTGCTTCTTCCTCCAGGAAGCTTATCCCAAGGAGTTCTGACTCTCCCTCTCCCTGGGGCTTTTCTTTATATACAGTATTGCTCTTCCCCTTTTTAGCCCCTTCCTGTTACAGTCAGCAACAGGAGTTCATACCGTCTGTTTCTTTAACAGAGGCTTAATTTGAACTAGGTGCTAAGTACCTCTTAGCTTTCCAATTCAAAGGGATCTTTAGATTTCATTACCATTACATACCTTGGGCAGCTAGGTAGCACATAAGACTTTCTCTGAAGAGTTGTATGATATAAAGGAACATCAACAAGACACAGAGGAAAAGCTACCCAGGATTATTGCTAGATGATTATAGCCACCTTTTGCAGCCACAACTGGGTCCCCTCTGATTCACTTCCTCTTTCAACAAAAGGCAAGAAACAATAGCAGGGTGATTGAGCAGCCTTAAATCCCAAGAGAGAAGCCCTGCTTCTTATGGCTTAATATGTTTGGTCCATTGTGGGTATTTTCATATAGAATTTTGAGATGCATTTAGTGAGAAGACTAATACAATCTCAGAATCACAGAACCTATAATATGAGACCTGGAACCACCCTTCAATTGACATCAGAAGGCAAAGTTCAATGAATTAAAAAGTAATTGTTAAGTACCCACTTTGTACCCAGTACTGGATAAAAAGACAACGGTGAAATAGTCCCTGCCTTCAAGGAGTTTACATTCTATTTGGGAAGATCTGTACGTATGTAGTTCTGAGATCTATACATACATAGACATAGTTCATATATCTATCCACATATAGCTTATATCTACAGGTTATATGCATAATATATGCAAAATAGATATAAAGTATGTTTATTCAGTAATTACCATGTGCTAGGCACTGTGTTAAATGATTCAGATACAGGTACAAAGGAAATAGTCTCTAATCATATTGAATTTATATTCAAATGAAGGAAACATGGAGAAGTATATACACCGTAAATATAAAGTTATTAAGTAGACGTATGTACAAGGAAATGAGGGAAAGACAGAGGGAGAGAAGGAGGAAGAGAGGAAGGAAGAGAGAAAGAGAGGAGAGAGAGAGAGGGAGAGAGGGGGAGAGAGAGAGAGAGAGAGAGTGAGAGGGGAGAGAGAGAGAGAGGGGGAGGGAGGGAGAGGGAGGAGAGAGAGAGAGAGAGAGAGAGAGAGAGAGAGAGAGAGAGAGAGAGAGAGGAGAGAGAGAGAACAGTAGCAATTGGGTGGGGTGGAGGATCAGAGATAATCTAGAACATTAGAATACCTACTCCAATTCTTTCTTCTTACACTTGCATAAACTAAGACCCAGAGATGCTTTCCTGGGACACACAACAGAAGGGAACACCAACCCAGGGAGGCTCACTGCAAAGATTGTTCATCATTCCAAATATAAGCCGAAGAAAGGAGGAATCGTGCATTCAGGCATGGAGTTCACCTTCACTGTTTGGCAGTGGCTCTGAGTCTAAGTTCTTCTGTCTTCCCACACACTGCATTCACCCAATAAGACTCATGTACCTTAAACACTGGCAAGCACATGTATGTGTGCATGCACCCATGTGCAACCATGTCCATGTTCATGCATACAAATATGCACACACATGCACATAGACTCCTTGGCTGTTGCTGGGGCAAGTGGATAACCACATTAGGAGAAGAATTGATGCTAAGAAGCATGGCAGCACTTTGGAAATTTTCTGCTTTACGGTAGTAGTAATAGTAATTATAATGATGATAATATGACATAGCAAGTCACATTTGCATTACATTTTATACTTTTCAAAGTACTTTTGCTTCCATTACCTCATTTGATTGTTGTGGCTAAGCTGTGAATGAAGAAGCACAGGGACTATGATCTCCACTTGACAGATGAGGAAACTGACCCCAATATCAAGAGTTCCCAAACTTGAGAGTTTGGGGGATGAACTTTTGACAGAGATAATTTCCTGCTGTAGTACATTCCTTGGAGAGAGAAGATACATCACATAGCTCTTGAATAGCATCCTCCTTGGAGAACATGAACTGTTGAGTTATTCAGACAGTGCCAATACACTGGGAAGATTATTGAATCAAAAGCTTCCAAATATGTTTGTCTTTTGGGGAGAATCCAAGGACAAGATGACGCTATGAGTCTGAAAAAGAGTATGTGAAACCCTGTTGGAGGGGTAGGGGTCTTCCAGAATGTCAAAGGGCTGTCTCAAAAACATCCCCAAGTTCAATTGCCTTTGGTGGAGGAGGTAATGGACTGTTTTCTGTATTTCTGTGACTGCTTATGGATTCCTGTGTATCTTTTCCATCATCTGCATTTTTGGTGAAGCAAAATAAAACTATCTTTATGCACTGTTACCTTGAGTGCTTATATAGGAGTAGGGTGACCTATTAGCTACACTTGGGAAAATTTAAGACATGAGCCTAATGGAAGCAATATTCAGAGAGTTTCCTAGAGTAATTCCAGGTGGGAGCAAATAACCAAAGAAAGAAAATGAGCCATAATGGGTCAGGCCCCAGGAATAGTCTTGGGGGAGGAGGAGCATGAATCATGAGTTACAAAAGGAAAGTACTACAATTTCTCAGGTCTAGTTTGGCTCATGATCTCTAGCTTCCTTCTGCTCCATAAAAAGAAAATGGCATCTTCACACCAGAACAGACACTGACCAGTTGGGATTGTGTTATCTTGGTGCTCAGGATTAGGGTCACTCGTCTGTTCTACAATCCCATTCTCCTTTTTAGGCAATCAGGAAAGTATGTAGAAAACATCGTGATTACTGAAAGGTTCAGCTCGTATTACTAATCACTTAGTGAATTACATATCTCCCATTCTTCTACTCAAAGGGGATGAGAGATAAAGAGCTATTACTCACAATTACAGATAATTCCATCACCTTAAAAATAGAATACAACACTTTTCCTCAAGAACACAAAGATGATCCCTTCCAACACAGAATATGATAACTGCCCTCAAGTATCTGAAGAGTTGTCATTTCTATGAGATTAGACTTACTCTGTATGGCCCCTGAGAGCAGAATTAGGACCAGTTGGTGAAATTTCCAGAAAGGCATTTTTTAGCTCAATATAAAAAAGAACATTGTTCTTCTGTTCTTTAGAGGTTGTTGACTTGTTGTCCTGGTCATTTGAAGCATCCAGTGCAAAACATACTAGATTTGGAGTCAGAGTCCCAGTTTCACCATCTAATTACCTCCATGACCTTTAGCAAGTTACTTAAGGTCTCAGTTCCCTCAAATGGAAAGTAAGGTAGTTGAACTCAATTACAACTAAGGTCCTTAATAGCATTAAATCTATGATCCCAAGTAGCATGGTTCTCCCTCAAGAGAGGTCTCCAAGAAATGGTTGGATGACTACTTATTGGGTAAATTGTAGAATGGATTCTAATTCAGTAACTTCGGACTATGAATACTCACTAATCCTGAGTGCTTTACTATTGTCTTGTGGTTTCAAGAGCTTCTAATCAACTGGAATGTTCAAGAAGAGACTAGATAACCACCTGTCATGAAAGCTAAGAAGTGATTCTAGGGTCATAGATTTAGAGTTGGAAGGTACCTCAGAAGTCAAGTCCAACCCTCCCATTTTACAGATGAAGAAAATGAAGATCAAAGAGGTAGAGTGATTTGCACGGGGTCACATAGTAAGTGACAGAAGCAGGATCTGAACCCAGGTCTTCCAGACTCTAACTCTGTTCCTCTGCCTTCTCTCTATTCCTTATTTCCAATTTATCCTGTATATATATTTTTTCTGCGAGCTCCTTGAAAGCTGTGATTATTTCTTGTCTTTCTTTGTATCTCCAGAGCTTGACAAGTACACAATGATACAGTAGGCACTTGATAAATGTTTATTGACTGACTGATCATATCATGTAGCCTCTGGGGCTCCTAAATTGGATGGGAAGTTGCACTGCAATTTCTTTCTACTGTGAGAGGTGGTGATTTCATAATGGCTTAACATGTTACTAGACTATGAGCTCCATGGAAGCAAAGACAGTTTTATTTCAATTCTGTAACTCTGGTGCCTAGCACAGTGCTTTCTTTCTTTTTTTTCACATCAATCATTAGTCAAGTTGTAATGAACGATTATAACTGATGGAATGATCAGAGGAAACAAACAAAACAAGAAAAAGAAGCACAGCAAGTAGTTTGTTTCAATCTGCATTCAGACTCTGCAGCTCTTTCTCTGGATCTGGGTGTCTCTTTTGATCATGAGTCTTTTGGAATTGTCTTATAACCTTACATTGCTGAGAGGAGCCCAGTCTATTGAAATTAGTTGTTACATGTATGTTGTATTTGGGATTGTGTGCAGATTTCTCCTTGTTCGGCTCTTGTCGCTCAGCATCAGTTTATTTAAGTCTCTCCAGGTTATTATGAAGTCAGTCTGCTCCTCATTTCTTGTAGCACAGTAGTATTCCATTACATTCATATACCACAACTTGTTCAGCCATTCCCCAATTGATGGGCATCCCCTTGATTTCCAATTCTTGGACACCACAAAAAGAGCTGCTATAAACATTTTTGTACATACAGGTCCTCCTCCCACTTCTCTGATCTCTTTGGGATATAACCCTAAAAGTGGTATTACTGAGTCAAAGGGTATGCGCTTATTTATAGCCCTTTGGGCATAGTTCCAGATTGCTCTCCAGTTCACAACTCCACCAACAATGCATTATTGTTCCGATTTTCCCATATCCTCTCCAGCATTTACCTCAGTGTTGTTTTGGTACCTCAGAGTTGTTTTGATTAACACTTCTCTAATCAACAGTGATTTAGAACATTTTTTTCATATGCTTATAGATATCTTTAATTTCATCTTCTGAGAACTGCCTGTTCATATCCTTTGACCATTTATCAATTGGGGAGTGGCTTGTAGTCTTATTGATTCAACTCAATTCTTTGTATATTTTAGAAATGAGGCCTTTATCAGAGACACCGGTTGTAAAGATTCTTTCCCAGTTTTACAATTCCCTCTTAATCTTGGTAACATTGGCTTTATTTGTACAGAAGCTTTTCAATTTAATATAATGAAAATGACCTGTTTTGCATTTTATAATGCTCTCTAACTCTTGTTTCATCCTGAAGTCTTCCTCTCTCCATAGATCTGACAGATAAACTATCCCTTGCTCTCCCAGATTGCTTACAGTATCAGCCTTTATACCTAGATCATGCACCCATTTTGACTTTATTTTGGTGTACAGTGTTAGATATTGGTCTGTGCTCAATTTCTGCCCTACTATGCTCCAGTTTTCCAAGCAGTTTTTGTCAAATACTGCATTCTTATTCCAAAAATTGGGGTTATTGGGTTTATCAAACAGTAGATTACTATAGTAATTGGCTGCTGAGTCTCATGTACCCAATCTATTCCATTGATCCACTACTCTATTCCTCAGCCAGTACCAAGTAGTTTTGATGACTGCTGCTTTATAATACAGATTAAAATCTGGTATGGCTAGGCCACCTTCCCTAGTATTTCTTTTTATTAATTCCCTTGATATTCTAGACCTTTTGTTCTTCCAAATGAATCTTGCTATTATTTTTTTCTAGCTCTACAAAGTAATTTTTTGGTAGATTGATCGGTATGGCACTAAATATTTAATTTATTTAATTTAACTTAGGTAAAATTGTAATTTTTATTGTATTAGTTTGACCCATGAGCAATTGATGTGTTTCCAATTAGTTAGACCTGACTTTATTTGTGTGAAAAGTGTTTTGTAATTGTTTTCATATAAGTCCTGGGTTTGTTTTGGCAGGTAGATTCCCAAATATTTTATAATGTCTACAGTAACTTTAAATGGTATTTCTCTTTCTATCTCTCGCTGTTGGACTTTGTTAAAGATATATAGGAATGCCAAGGATTTATATGGGTTTATTTTATGTCCTGCAACTTTGCCAATTTGTTTATTATCTCAAGTAGTTTTTTACTTGATTCTCTAGAATTCTCTAAATACATCATCATATCATCTGTAAAGAGTGATAGCTGGGTCTCTTTGCCTAATTTGATTCCTTCAATTTCTTTTTCTTCTCTTATTGCTACTGCTAACATTTCTAGTACCAAATTGAATAAGAGAGGTGATAGTGGACATCCTTATTTCACCCCTGATCTTATTGAAAATGCTTCTAGCTTATATTCATTACATATAATACTTGCTGATGGTTTTAGATAGATGCTACTTATTATTTTGAGGAAGACTCCATTTATTCTTATACTTTCTAATTTTGGGGGGGAGGGGGAGGAAGGGCAGTTGGGGTTAAGTGACTTGCTCAAGGTCAAACAGTTAGTTTTTTCTTTTTATGTTAAGTGTCTGAGGTTGGATTTGAACTCATATCTTCCTGACTCCAGGGCTGGTGCTCTATTCAGTGCACCACCTAGCCTCCCCCTTTCTAGTGTTTTTAATAGGAATGGGTATTGTATTTTGTCAAAAGCCTTTTCTGCATCTATTGAGATAATCATATGGTTTCTGCTAGTTTTGTTGTTGATGTGATCAATTATACTGATAGTTTTCCTGATACTGAACCACCCTTGCATTCCTGGAATAAATCCTATCTGATCAAAGTGTATTATTCTCATGATAAGTTGCTGTAGTCTTTTTGCTAATATTTCATTTAGAATTTTTGCATTTATATTCATAAGGGAAATTGGTCTGTAATTTTCTTTCTCTGTTTCATCTCTTCCCAATTTAGGTATCAGTACCATATTTGTGTCATAAAAAGAATTTGATAGGACTCCTTTTTCTCCAATTTTCCTGAATAGTTTGTAAAGTATTGGAGTCAATTGTTCTTTAAATGTTTGGTAGAATTCACTGGTAAAACCATCCAGCCCTGGAGATTTTTTTCCTAGGGAGTTCATTGATGGTTTGTTCAATTTCTTTTTCTGAGATGGGGTTATTTACGTAGTTTATTTCCTCTTCAGTTAGTCTGGGCAACTTTTATTTTTGTAAATATTTATCCATTTCACTAAGATTGTCAAATTTATGTGCATACAATTGGGCAAAAATAATTCCTAATTATTGTTTTAATTTCCTCTTCCTTGGAGGTAGATTCACTCTTTTCATTTTTGATACTCATAATTTGGTTTCTCCCTTCTTTCTTTTTTTTATCATATTGAGTAAAAATCTATCAATCTTATTGTTTTTTTCATAAAACTAGCTCTTGGTTTTATTTATTAGTTTAATAATTTTCTTAAATTCAATTTTATTAATCTCTCCTTTTGTTTTTGTTATTTCTAATTTAGTATTAATTTGTTCTTTTTCTCGCTTTTTCAGTTGCATGCCCAATTTATTGATTTCTATTTCTCTATTTTATTTATGTATGCATTCAGGGATATAAAACTTACCCTAAGAACCACTTTTGCTGCATCCCACAAGTTTTGGTATGTTGTCTCACTATTGTCATTCTCTTGAATAATGTTACTGATTGTTTATATAATTTCTTGTTTGTGTAGCAGTAAGCACCCCAGCATCTCCAGAATGGCTGCCAACACAGGTTCTTAGATCTGCTTTTCAAAAGGAAAGCAACTCAAATTTGATTAATAAGCTTACTTTAATCAAACAAACATATATTACCTAGTTCAGGGGCAAAAGGTCAGCACCCTGAACTTCAGAGTATACAGACAGATCAAACAGACAGGTTTCCAAACTGTCCAACCATTATCAATACCAAAATCACAGTTTCCAGAGAGGGAAGAATCAACATCTGGGTTTTCAAAGCTGGGGGGCTCTCAACAATGGCTTCCCAGAGTTTCATCTGGTCAAATCACACAACACTTCTCAAAGTGAGCCCCAAAGCAAAGCCTCAAATCAGGGATTATATAGTCTTCTCCTGGCTCAGAGAATGTAACCACCCTCTTGACCCACTGCCCAATCACACAGCATAAGGTGTGGTCATTCCTGAAAACCAAGCCTCCTACCACAGGTTCCATGTGACCACATTCAGCCTATTAGGGGGCAGAGTATATTTTCAAATTAAAGAAGGTTCTCAGAGTCACTTAAGCCAATCAAAGGGCCTAGGGGCAGGGAAGATCTTCAAATCTGCATTTCCATTACAGTTTGACTCACTCATTCTTCAGGATTGAGTTATTTAGTTTCCAATTAGTTTTTACTCTATCCTTCCATGGCTGTTTATTACATATAATTTTTATTGCATCATAATCTGAAAAAGATACAGTTAATATTTCTGCCTTTCTGCACTGAACTGTGAGGTTTCTATGCCCTAGTACATGGTCAATTTTTGTGTATGTGCCATGTACCACTGAGAAGAAGGTATATTCCTTTTTATCCCCATTCAGTTTTCTCCAGAGGTCTACCATATTTATCTTCTCTAAGATTCTATTTACCTCCTTAACTTCTTTCTTGTTTATTTTGAGGTTAGATTTATCAAGTTCAGAGAGAGGGAGATTTAAGTCCTCTACTAATATAGTTTTTCTTTCTATTTCTTCCTCTAATTCCCTTAACTTCTCCTTTAGGAATTTGGATGCTGTACTGCTTGGCACAAAAATGTTTAGTAATTGTATGGCTTCATTTTTGATGGTGCCTTTTAGCAGGATATAGTTTCCTTCCTTATATCTTTTAATTAGATCTATTATTGCTTTTGCTTTGTCTAAGATAAGGATTGCTACCCCTGCTTTTTTTTTTTTTACTTTAGCTGAGGTGTGATATATTTTACTCCAGCCTTTTACCTTTACCCTGTGTGTATCCCCATTTGAAATGTGTTTCTTGTAAACAGCATATTGTAGGATTATGGTTTTTAATCCATTCTGCTATCTGCCTCCATTTTATAGGAGAGTTTATCCCATTCACATTCACAGTTATGACCACTATCTGTATCTTTCCCTCCATCCTATTACATCCCCTGTTTATGCTTTTATTTATTTTTCCCCTTCTCCCTTCCCCTCCTTAAGTTTTCCTTTTGATCACTGCCTCCCTCGGTATTCCCCCCTTATCAGCTCCCCTCCCTTTTCCTATCCATCCCCCTTACTACTTCTTTCCTCTCTTCTAAACCCCCTCCCCTTTTCTTAGCCCTTTCCCCTTCCTACTGCCTGTAGGGTATGATAGATTTTTATATTTAATGTAGTATATTATTTCTTCCTCGAACCAAGATTGATAAGAATAGATCTCAGGCAATGCTCCTCTCCCTTCCCTTTTTCCCTATATTATGATAAGTTTTATGTCTCTTCTCAATAGAGTCCTATACTTAACTGATTATGTCATTCCCTCCTTACATCAAAAACAATGAGGGAAAAGCTCACAATTATATTAATTTCCCTCCACTATAATGTTTTTATGCCTCTTTGCATGGCATAATTTACCCTTTTTGGCTTCATTCTTTCCTCTTATTCCATTGCAGTCCCTTAATAAGGTTTTTTATCATCATTTTGTGTAATTTATACCCACACTCTCTATTTATCTATATCCCTTTTAGATGGCAACATAAGTATAGAATTCTCAATATTAACAGGTATCAGGTTTCCATATAGGGATGTAAACAGTTTGCTTTTATTAAATAACAAGGTGTGTGTGTGTGTGTGTGTGTGTGTGTGTGTGTGTTTTCCCTATTTACCTTTCTATGTCTCTCTTGAGTCTTATAATTGCAGGGTAAATTTTCCATTGAACTCTGGCTTTTTGATCAGGAAGGTCTGGAAGTCTGTTCTATCATTGAATGACTATCTCTTTGCCTGGAAGATTATGTTCAGTTTCACTGGACAGGTGATCCTTGGGTGTAACCCGAGCTCTTTTGCCTTGTAAAAAATCATATTCAAATTCCTCCAATCTTTCAGGGTAAAAGCTGCCAGATCCTGTTCGATTCCTCACTGTGGTTCTGAGATATTTGAATTGTTTCTTTCTGGCTGCTTGTAGTATTTTTTCCTTTACCTGATAGTTCTGGAATTTGACTACCACATTTCACAAACTTTTCAATTTGGGATCTCTTTCAGGAGGTGTCCGGGGGATTCTTTCAATTTCTATTTTGCCCTCTGGTTCTAGGATCTCAGGTCAGTTTTCCTTGAAGAGCTCTTGGAAGATGTTGTCCAGGCTCATTTTTTCATCATGATTTTCTGGTAGGGCAATAATTCTCAGATTATCTCTCCTGGATCTGTTTTCCAGGTCAGTTATTTTTCCATTGGGATATCTTTTTTTTTTCTGGAAAACTTTTTATTGTAGGTGGAACAGGACACAGCTGAACACAAGAAGTTAGATGATTCCAATTTTGTTGGCAACATCTAAAGCATCGTAGTCTGGAGCAAGATGGACATAGGTCTTCTTCTCTCCATCGGGCCAGATCAATGTGTTGACCTTGGCCACGTCGATGTCATACAGCATCTTTACAGCCTGTTTGATCTGATGCTTATTGGCCTTGATGTCCACAATGAAGACTAGGGTTTTGTTGTCCTCAATCTTCTTCATAGCAGACTCAGTGGTCAAAGGAAACTTAATGATGACATAGTGATCGAGCTTGTTCCGGCGAGGGGTGCCCTTCCGAGGGTATTTGGGCTGCCTTCGGAGCCTCAGGGTCTTGGGTCTCCTGAAGGTGGGGGATGTTCTGATCTTCTTCTTTTTTGTGGCTGTGGACACCCTTCAACACTGCCTTCTTGGCCTTCAAAGCCTTGGACTTGGCTTCTGTCTTGGGGGGGACAACGGCTTCCTTCTTCACCTTCGGCGCCATCTTGGGGGAAAGGGCTGGAATATCTTATCTTTTTCTAATTTTTCATTCTTGATGTTTTGTTTGACTGATTCTTGGCACTTCATAGAATCATTAGCTTCAATTTGGTTGATTCTAATTTTTAGCAAATTATTTTCCTCAGGTAGTTTTTGAAGCTCCTTTTCCATATGTTCAGATTTCATTTTTAGTTCACATTTTCTTTTTAAGGAACTATTTTCTTCATTGTAAAGTTTTCCTAATTTTGCAATTTTGATTTTAAAAGAATTGTTCATTTTATCTTCTACCTCTCTCATTTGGTTTTCAAAGTTCTTTTTGAGCTCATCTAAGAATGCTTTCTGTGCTCGAGATCAGTTTATATTCCCTGTTGAGGCTTCAGCTGTGGATATAGAGTCAATACTGTCTCCTGAATTTGGTTCCTCCCTCTCACAATAATAGGATTCTAGAGTCTTTGTCTTTGTAGTCTGTTTTTTTTCCCCCATTTTGAGGCAGGGCTTTGGCCACAACCTTCCTCAAGGGTTCACAGGCCTTTATGGTTTAAATTTTTTCTCTGGGGCAATAATTACTATGTTTTCAGGGTCAGAGGTGGAGGATTAGAGCAGCTGGGGTTCACTCTGCCATACTGGTCCCTGGAAGTTCAGCTAGGTGCTTTTTAAATTTCCAGGCTATGGGTTTGTAGTCCCAGGAGTAGCTGCTGCCACTGCCATAGGCCCTGCATTTGTCTCTTAAATGGCTCTGTCAGATCCCAGCCCTGCAGTGATAGGCCTGAAAATGGCCCTTGAGGTTGTTCCATCAACTTGCTGCCATGGTGACCAGCCCTCATCCGGACCTCTGCATGCTGCCCTCTCTAGAACAGTGCTTTCAACAAAAGGTTGTTGAAAGTTGTCATTCCGGGCACTTAAACCATCCTAAACAGCATGGTACAATGCAAAGCGTGCTGAGTTTGAAGTCAGAGTCCCAGCTCTGCCATTTAATACCTGTGTGACTTTGAGCAAATTATGTAGCTTCTCTGGGCTTCAATTTCCTCTATTGTAAAATGAGGAGATTAGACTATACCATGCTGTCTCTCACTGACCACCCTTGAAAAATGGTTACTGAGGTTTCCAGATTAGGGTGAGAGCAACCAGAAGAAGTGAGAAGTCTTCCAAAGTACTCAGGCCCTTTTGTATCTTGAAGGAGCCTCTTACACAATAGACAACTTCAGAGGGGAGTGTAGATGTAGCATTCTATTTTTGTGCTAGGATAGGTGGTAGAGTGTAATGGATGGAGAGCTGGCCTAGGAGCCAGAAAGGCCTGAGCCCAAGTCCTACCTCTGACTGCTAGCTACCTGCCGAGTGACCTTGGGCAAGTCATAGACACCCTTAGTGCTCTCACCAGCACTCTGGCTGTAAGTTGTAGAGAAGGAGCTGATCTCCATTTTTAGGGGGAGTTGTCTCCTTTGATAGTTTCCAATACCAGTGAAATTATTGGTCTAGTTCCTATCCCCATCTGTCACATATTTTTCTATATATTTGTGAGTGTGTATATATATATATATATATACACATATACACATATATACATATATATGTGTGTGTATACTATTATTATTTCTAAATATGTAAATAGTTTACATTTTAAGCTTTTATTTGGAGACTACTCTAAACATAGCTGGATTATTTGTTGGTCTTTGTTGCAAATGTAATAATAATAATAATTTTTTAAAGCCTATTTCTTGCTTCCAGAGGAGCTGTGCTTTATAGTTTATAGTCAAGGAATCTGAGTGATAGAGATCCCTGAAGTGGGAAAGGAGGATAAAAGGAGGGGACTCCATGAGACAGGGTCATTCAGTGTTTTATCAGAAGGAACACTTTCCTGTTTATTTTTTCCCAAGCCTGGAATTTGAGTAGACGTCCTCTGTCATGGACAATAAGAGTTTTTTATTTAATAATTTCTGCCTGACAGTATTGTACTACAGTTTGGTGTGTTGGATAGAGCTTTGTGCCAGGAGTTAGGAGAACTTGGTTCTATCCCCCAATTTTGCCACTAATTTGTTGTGTGACCTTGGACAAACCACACTCCTCTCTCTCAGCCTCAATTACTTCCTCTGTAAAATTGGACGACTGAATTGGTATAGCAGGGGAGAAGGCTCTGGACTTGGAGTAAGAATCTTGCTTCTACTACTTTACTCCCTGTCTGACCTTGGGCAAATGACACAACCTTTTAAATCTCAGTTTCCTTATCTGTAAAAAGAGGGAGTTGAGTTCCAAAGTCCCTGTACAGTTCCAAATCCAATGATAGTATAATTAGGGGATACTTCAGTTCCACTCCAGCTTTAACATTTTCTGACCCAAGCTGGTTCCAGATGATGGATGGAATAGTGCATTGTCTCTGTATGATGGG
Organism: Gymnobelideus leadbeateri; assembly: GCA_011680675.1. Lineage (NCBI taxonomy): Eukaryota > Metazoa > Chordata > Mammalia > Diprotodontia > Petauridae > Gymnobelideus > Gymnobelideus leadbeateri. The sequence continues at coordinate 128,178 of WOXC01007355.1, read as the reverse complement.
GGCTGAGGAGGATAAAGTGGAGGAGATGGGAGAGAATCTGTTGGACTCCACAGGCCCATAGTGGGCATCCTACAGCAGACTGCCTCCTCTTCTTAGAGCCCATTGAGGATGTTTGCCTTCAGCTCCCTTAGCTATTTCACCTCTCACTCATTAGCAAATTTTCCTAATCCTTAAACCCCAGGTCTGAGTCTCCTGACCTTCCTGGTAACCGAGCTTTCTTTCATTCAAGGCTCCCTGAGTTACAAGATCTATCAAATCTAATTTCTAATTAGGTCACCTCCTGGCACTTGAGCCATGTTTAGGTGCCCTGGTCTTGGCACTCATGCCCCTTTTCCCTTCTCTGCCCCCATGTACTTGTATGACAGATGGTTTTTCAGAATATGACCACACTCATCTCCTTAAATGCTTGTTGAATTAATCAAATTCAATCCAACAAGCACTTTAAAGCAGCTATTAAGACACAATTCAAACTCCATGACAGCTGCCCCAAAATAGAATGGGCTGCCTCAACAGGTTTGGGGGTCCTCAGAGGTCTTCAGGCAGAAACTGAAAGAACATATATTGGGTGTATTATAGTGGGTATTCCTTTGGTGTATTCATTGTCTTACATGGCCTGCAAGGCCCCTCTGGGCTCTCAAAGTCTCTGATTCTGTGAGACCATGAGAGGCAAGGTGCCAAGACATTTGCAATGCTGAAGTCTTGCCTTTAGAGAGTTTTACATTGTACTTGGGGTGGAATATGTAAACAGAGAAGTGTATATGTAAAACAGCATGTGATAATTTTAGGTGTGAGACAGCCCTCATTGGGGGCAATCATGAAAGGCTTCCTGTAGAAGGTGGCACAGTGGAGGCTTGAAGGAAGCTCGAAGGTAGAGGTGAGGAGGAATTGTATTCTAGGCATTCCTATGTAAAAGTAGGGAGACTAGGGGCGGCTGGTGGCGCAGTGAATGACGCCGGCCCTGGAATCAGAAGGCCTCTGACACTTAATCATCGAACAAAAAAACCTAGCCGTGTAACTTGGTTTTTTGGGTGGTGGGTGTGGGTGGTGGGTTTGGTGGGTGTGGTGTGTTGTTTTTTTTTGTGGGTGGAAGAGGAATACTGAGCTCTGGAGACTGCAAATAGGCCAGTTTGATTGATATGTAGAATGCATAAAAGGGAGTGATGTTCAATAGACTCTGAGAGGATTCATGTTCAGTCTACCCCTTGGAGGGAATCCAGTTCTTTGGAACATTTCAACATTCCTTAAGGACAAGTCAATACACCTGCTAGTGAGTCTTGATCAGAATGGGATTTTATTTAGACTCTTAGAGAACTCAAAGAGGAGAAAATGGCTAGAAAGAAGGAGGAGGGGAAGTGCATGTATTAAACTATGGTACAATGGACAGAGCACTGGCTTGAGAGTCAGAAGTCTTGGGTTCAAATCCTGTCTCTGACACTGCCTATGTTGCCTTGGGAAAGTCACTTTACCTCCAGAAGCCTGAGTTTCTTCATCTGTAATATTGTCTGTAGAAGAACTGTGAACAACTAAGCTATTCTGAGTATTATAAATGCCTAAATTAACTACAAAGGACCTATGAAGGAAGGTGCTATCCACCTCCAGGAAAAGAATTGATAAATAGAAGCATGCACAGTATAGTTTTAGATATATATGCAAAGGTATGTATGGTATGGTTTTACATATATGTAAATATATATGCTTAAATATATATCTATATATACACAAGTGTGTTTATATGCATGTATATTTTTGTATGTGTCAAATGGTGGCCTCCTCTAATTCAGGGTGGGGCAGAGAGAGGGATACAGTTCAAAACTTAAAAGGTAACAACCACTACCACAACAACAAAAAGATAAGAAGCTGTGAGCTTCATTCTAGCTCAAAATCTACGATCCCTATAACCTGCCCTTACCTCTGCCTGGGCTTTAAGCTCAGACACCAGCAGAAAGTCTCAGTTAAAGTCCTGCCTTCTGCAAAGAGGTTTTTTCAGTCTTCATTAACCATAATTCCTTCCCTCTGAGATGGCCATCACTTTGTCCTGTATGTATCTTGCATGTACACAGTTGTTTGTATGTTATGTTGTCCTTCCTGTTAGGGCAAGGACTGGCTTTTGCCTTCCTTTGTGACCCCAGAGCTTATCCCATTGTAGGTGATCAATAAAGAACATTGTAGGTGATCAATAAAGGCTAGTTAACTTGATGATCAGGTCATCAATTTATTGGCCGGTTTCTAGGAGTGTACTTTGCCCTGAACCCCAAAGTATTTGCAACCTGAGGAAAACTATTTCAGATAGCACTAGAGAGAGCACTAGAGCTTAATGGTATTTTCCTCTAAATTCTTATTCTGGGCAGAGATGGAAGAGGGAGGAGATAGAGGGAGCCCTAAGTCCTAATAGTTCTCTGTTGAGTTCTGGGGGTTGTAGAGAAACCAAATTCACAGGTAAGGAGATGGCATTGGAAAGAGCAAGGTGCAAAGGACTTCCCTCAGTCTCATCAAAGTCATTCTCCTCCCCCCCACCCAGCCTCCTTCTGGGAGCTCCCTCCCATCTCTACTGGGCTTCAGCCTGGAGAGGAGGTAGGCAGGACTGAGCTGCTCAGTTCTAGTTTGGCTCAAGGAAGCATTAGTATTGAATGATAGATGGGAAGACATCCTGCTGACTGTTTGTAGAACCTCCCAGAAAAGGATCCAGCGATCTGTGAGGACCAAAATCAGATTTTCCTAAAAGCAGATGACCAGTCACAGGTTCAGATGAAAGAATCAGAAATCAGATGTCAGCTAGGCATGGATTTGGTGTTTCCTGGACTTCAAAAAAATGTCCTGCAACACAAGGGAAGAGAGAAGGGTGAGGCCAGCAGCCTCCAGGCAAAGTGTGACTCAGTCCCAAAGCTCATGCATATCTTTAACAGAAAGCCTCTCTTTCTCTCCTCTGCCTGTGAGTGCACTAGCCAACTACAGGCTCTGGCCCACAGGATTGCAAGGGATGAGGAGAGTTAACTTTTTTTCTTGTGAGATCAGGAAGGAGAAAGATGGAAAGGGATAGCAAGCAGGCCAAGAAAACCCCTTGGGAAAGCACAGATTACAAGTGACAGAAAACTTAAGGCCCGACCCATTCCCCAGGACAGAGGGAGGCCCCCAGAGGCCACCAGGGTGTCAGAGCAAAAACAGTGGAGTGTAGAGTCTTAACATTTTGTGAAATGGTAATGACAAGCTAAACCCAATGGCAGAAGGCCAAATTTTCTAAGCAGACTCAGCCCAGGGTCAAGTCATTGCTGGTTCCCAGAATCTAGGCTTCAGGCTATGCCAAACAGTTGTAATATCCCCATCTGCTTGCTGATTCTGCCCATGGGAACCCCCTGACATGGGGTGGGAGGCACAAGTCATACTCTACACATCTGAGATGGCTCTCCTGGAGTAGGAGCAGGAGTGGAGGGAGAAGAAACAGGAAACATTATTTTTCATATAACCCAAGGCAGGAAGGGATGTAACACTAGTTATGGTTCTTTGGACCAGCCTTGAAAAACTCTCACATTTGATCCATCTCTGACTGACATTTGTTGGCTAGAATAGAGACAGGGTGCTTGGAATAGACTTAGAGGCTCCATTAGATAAGGATTATTTCCTTCTCTGTATTTTTATCACCAAGGTTTGGCACACAGTAGGCACTTAATAAATACTGACTGATTGTACCCCGAGTGAGGACAGTTCATTTTCAATGTGTCAGTCATATCAGGATTTGATAAGAAACATGCCTGTTACATTTTTAATTGGAGGGAGATTATAGGCAGCATTTTTCTTTATGATGCCAATGCTGCCTTTGTCCTGTGCTTTTGTGGCATTGTTCTTACCCAACATGGAATGGAATGGCAAAGGCCAGAATTCTGGGGTGTGATTCCAGCTCAGATCAGGGCCACACAGGCCCACATGGCAGAGATAAGCATGGTGCTGGCCATGAGTTGGAAGACAGGGTTACAGTAGGACTCTAGGCCTAGCACATGGCATAGACTGGCAAAGTCGTGCTGTTCTCCCGATCACCACAGGTATGTCAGATATGAACCAGGGATCTGTCCCCAGTCAAATATCTGCCTCAGTGGCATGTCTGGAGAATGAGGTTGGGCAGTACCAAGAGTGTTTAGTGGCTCAGGCAGCAGTCCAAAGAACACTCTGCCAACCTGTGCAAAACTGCAGGTTGGCAGCAGAATGGCTAGCATTGGAAAGGCTGTCTATTCACCATGAGGGAATGCTGCCGGGGCTACAGCTGCAGGAGAAACCCATGTCTGTGCACAGGGGTGCTGCCTTCAAGGTTCTTTCTGAGTGGCTGGGGGCTGCTGTCTGCAGAGGAGGGAAGAGAGGAGCTACATACAGAGGGCAGGAAAATACACAAAATGGCAACTCGTGTTATTTCCTTCGGGCTGGTTGATATTTTTGCAGGTGCAGCCCCTTCCTTCCCCAACCCCCACCCTGGTCATCTTCCTAGAAGTTTAAGAAGATGGAGGAGCCTGAGCAATGCTGGCCTCCCTAAGACTTACTGGGGCTTCTAGTCATCAGGGACAGGATCATGGCATTGGAGCTTGAAGACCTTAGAAGAGCCTTTGGTCCCACCCATTTCACAAGGTCAGAGTCAGGAAATGACTTGCCCAAGGTCCCATAGCTATTAAGTGTTTGAGCCAGTATTGGAGCCCAGACTCCAAATGCAGAGCTCTTTCCACAATAAAAGGTTGTTTTTGTTAGAATGACAGCTTTGGGATTAATGATGGATGTCTGATGTTGTAGTAAAATGTGATTACTCTGAATTTATACTGCTGTGGTGTCTACATACAGGAGTCAGAGAGACAGGGCACTAGATTTCAAAGGAAAAAAATCATAGACAAATGTAATGAGGAGGAAGAGGAGAGGATGAGATGGAGAAAAGGAATTGAGGAGGGGAGCAAAAGCAGGCAAGGGAAGGGGAAGTGAAAGGAGGGAGAGAGAGGTGGAGAAAGAGAGATAGGAAGGCAGGAAGTGGGATGGAGGGAGAAGAGAAAAGAGACAGGGAGGGGAGAGGAGATGGTGGAAAGGAGGAAAAGAGGGAAAGTAGAGGTAGAGGAAGAGAAGAAAGAAAGAAGGGAAGGGGGAAAAGAAGAGAGAGAAGAGAAGAGAAGAAAGAGGGGAAGGGGAGGGCTTGAATAAGCAAGTAAGGGATAGCTGTGTCCTTATATATGGGGCTTGGGCCATGGCCCCTCTGACCCTTGGATAAGCATGGAGGTATTGCAGATGGTTATTTGCAAAGTGCAGGACAAATCTTTAAGCTGGAAGACTTTATGGAGATGATGGGACTTCAATATGTTTCCAAGAAGGCAAGGTATCTGAGGAAATCTGAATGGGGGGAGAGGATGCACTTTTTTCTCCCACTTGTAGGCTTATGTGAAGGTTGACTAGGTTGCATGAAGTGGTCAGAGACAAGACTCCAACAGGGACTTACAGTTCATCATCATACTCCTTGGGTGGGGACACTGCAATGACCAGGTCGATCCAGTCCTGCAGAGAGAGATAGGCATAACTCTGGGCACATAGTTCCTGCTGCCCTGATGATGTGGACAAGGCACTTCCCAGTGCCTATTCCATCAATACACCTTTCCCCAAACAACAGCAGGGACTCTTTTATATACCCTGTAATCATTCACAACTCAAAATGTCAAGTACCATCCAAAATGACCAATTTTTAAGACTACAGTGGGTACTTTTGAATTAACCCTTTCATTTTACAGGTGTGGAAACTGAAACTTGGAGATGTCAAGTGGTTCGCTCAAAGTCATACAGGTGTGGCAGAGACCTTTGACCTCCCACTCGGTGCTCTTTCTACTGATCTAGTCTGCTTCTGGAATAGGCCAGGGTAACCCATTTGTCTCCAAAACATCTCAGAACCTGGGAACTCAAAACCCACTGGTAACGTACTCTGATTTCAGAGCTCTCCTGGATAAGAAGAGGTAGATCTCTGCCTCTGTTCCTGGAGGTAGATCTCTGCCTCTGTTCCTGGAAATGACTATCTACTACAGACGGAGTGTTCCTTCTATGTTTTTTCACTGGGAGGAAGAGGGAGATTTACTCTGTGGAGACTGACAGGTCTTGGACAGCATCTCCCTTAAGAGAAACATTTTACTAATTTGAGAGATGTGTTTGGTGGGGGTTGCTGGTGAATTTGGGGACGCTAATGATGCTGTGATGCCTGAGACCTTAAACACTGCCTTGTGCCATAGAGTACACACACAATTAAAGACGTTGATCTCACTTCCAAGGGCCAAATGTATATGAGTGGGTAGACAGTGTTTACTATGGACCATCTGTACTGTACTAAGCACTAGAAATACAAAACAAAAGCAAAAAATGGTCCCCATCCTTAAGGAATTTGATAGCTGGGTGGCCCAGTGGATAGAGCCTAGGACTCCAGACTCAGACACTTACTTTCTGTGTGACTCTTGGTAAGTGACTTAACTTTTGTGACTCTCAGTGACTTAACCTTTAATCTCCTCATCTGTAAAATGGGGATAATAAGAGCACCTACCTTCCAGGGAGGATCAAATGGGCTAATGTGTGTAAGATGCTTAGCAAACCTTAAATCACTATAAAAATGCTAGCTATTATCATTGCCATTGCTGTTACATTCTAATGTAAGGATAGGGACTGTTCTTACCCCTCCCTGGTTCCAGGCCTTCTGTAGGGTTGCCTGGGCCTCTGCCAAGGTGAAGTCCATCACGATCTTACCATTGATCGCCATGATCTCATCACCTTTCACAATACCACCTGGCAGAGGAGACATGGAGACAAGACTTTTTACCCAACAGGAGATAGTCTTCCTCCCTCCCCTCATGCATGTGAGAAGACACCATTGACTCCAGCCCTTGACTACCCATCGATCCTTTTTAAAAACAAAAGACCAACAATAACACCACTATCACCACCAAGAACACCAACACTCCAGGCACAAGGGGAGGCTATAAGCAAGCAATTTTGTCTTTGCTTTCTGTGCCCCGTGGAAGCAGTCCCAGATACATCTCAGATGACCAGCACTGGAAAGCTTCTCTAGTGAAGTAAAGACAGAAAAGAAATGAGATCAGACGCAATAGGATGCTTCCTAGATGTGTGACTATGGTAGATCACCTCTGTGCCTCAGTTTCCTTATTTGGAGAGGGGGTGGTGGGAATGTTCTGCAAAGCCTGATGGTTGAGGCAAAGGGCTGGCCATGTCCTTCTTGTAGAGGAAACAAGAAACCAGCAATAACTAAGCCGTGCAAGCATTAGGGATATCTGACTAAACAAACAACTGCAAGGGAGGTAAAATGTGCCCAACCTCTCTTTTTGAGTCCCTCTCCTTCCCCTTGCTGGGCCTCTCCCTTCCACCTAAAGGCACCTGATTTCAGTTGGGAATCATAAGATCATGGGGTGGAAAGAAAAATAGTCTAGTCCAACTCCCTCACATTACAAGGGAGGAAACTGAGACCAAGGCAAGGACAGGGATTCATCCAAGGTCACACAGGTAGCAAGCCACCAAGTGGAGTCCTATGACTTCAGATTCAGGGCTCTCCCCCAAGGCCTCCCTAGCTAATTGGACCGATCCATTTATCCCTCCTATGCCCAAAGGGTAAAAAAGACTATTATGAAAATCACCAGATAAATTTCTCATTGAAATCCATTAGTAACAACTGCCAAGGCCTGGGATCCCTCTAGCTACCCTTATCTTAATCATTTCACAAGGAAGGAAGCTTCAGAACTGGAGACAGAGGCCTTGGGTTCATACCCCAGCTCTGATGCTTACTACCAGGGTGAACTCGGGCAAATCACTCAGTTTCCTGTCTATCATGAGGCAATTGGACTAAGATGACTTTTGAGGTCCCTTCCACCTCTGACCCCATCTGTTAAATGAAGTGGTTGGACCAGATCAGGCTTCTGGACTTTTTCTGAATTTATCTTATAAACTTTGCAGTCTGTTGAAGCCTATAGACCCTGCTTAGAAGAATGTTTTAAATACATAAAACAAAATATGTCGGATTACAAAGGAAATCAGTTATATAGTTATCCAAGTGTTTTTCAAATGAAGTTAATAAAAAATGATCCCCATTCCAGGGGTTAGGAATCCCTGGATTAGTAGACTAGTAGATTCTTTACTAGGGCAGCTAGGAGGTCCTCGGATAGAGTGCTGGGCCTGGAGTCAGGAAGACCTGAGTTTAAATCTGGCCTCAGACACTTACTAGCTGTGTGACCCTGGGCAAACCCTGTTTGCTTTAGTTTTCTCCTGTGTAAAATGATCTGAAGAAGGAAATAGTAAACCACTCCAGGATCTCTGCCAAGAAAACCCCAAATGGGGTCAGAAGCAGTCGGCCATGACTAAACAACAACAGCAAAGATTCTTTATTCGGGAAAGGTTATGTCCTTAGTGAAAGGGAGAGGGCAATCAATAGGAAAAAGGGCCTAGAAATGGAGACATACTTTGTCTTTTCTGTAGTTTTCTAAAGGTCTCTTCTAGCTGTGACTCCTAAATATTGATTGAGAACCTACTGTGCGCTAGGTACTGGGGAAGTGAGATGAGGCAGTGGAGAGCAGCGGACTTGGAGGCAGGAAGACCTGTGTTCAAATTCTACCTGTGAAATTTCCTAGCTGTGTGACACTGGATGTGTCCTTTAATCTTCTTGAGCTCCAGCTTCCTCACCTGGAAAATGAGGCTAATGATGCCAGCAGGACTAACCTCCTAGGGTTATATAGGACTCTGAGAAGGTAATTTATGTGAAGGGCTTTGCAGGTTTTAAAGCTTCATATAGATGGTAGCTGTTTTTAGTAAAATTTACTTGGAGCTTACAGTCTCCTAGGGGTGGAATGACAACAAATGATGTCACTAAAACATGATAAGCACCATATCAGAGGGATAGCCAAAGGGCTTCAGGAATGGAGTAGAGGGAGATGCCACATCCTGTTATGGGGTTGGGGGATCAGGGAAGGCTTCATGGAGGAGGTGGCATTGGAACCAAGTCTGAAAAAGTTGGGCAGAAAAAAAAAAGCAAACAAACAATGGACAAAATTTTGACATAGATATGGGGAAAGGCATTCCATGTGGAATCATCTCTCCCAGGCAGCTGCATATATTGCTACACACAAGGCTGGCCCTCAGCAAACATTAGGTGGTGGTAATTTACCTCCCCAAACCCCAACACGGCCCCTGGGGTGCTCACCGTGACGATCAGCAGCCCCGTCTTCATAAACGGCAGACACCACGATTTTCCCAACTGGGGAGTCGACACCACCTTCAACAGCCAGATCTAATGACCCTTCCTGCAAAGAAGCAGAGAAAGAGGATGGGTGACCTGGAGAGACCAGCAGCCTGTGAGTGTTGGGTACAAGGTGATGGACTGTAGATCTGCAAACTCAGGGTTGAGAGAGATCTTTGAGACCATCTGGTCCAGCTCCTTATGGGCAGTTAGGTGGTGCAGTGCATAGAACACCAGACCTGAAGTCAGGAAGACTCGTCTTCCTGAGTTAAAATCTGACTTACCTGCTGTGTGACCCTGGGCAAGTCACTTCACCCTGTTTGCCTCAGTTTCCTCATCTGTAAAATGAGCTGGAGAAGGAAATGGCAAAACACTTCAATATTTTGGGCAAGGAAACCCCTGATGGGGCCACAAAGAGTTGGACATGACTGAAAAACGACTGAACAGCAGTCCAACTCTTTAAAGGCAGGAAGGTAGAAAAGTAGATAGAGTACCTGACCTCAGATACTCAACGGCCATAAGACCTGAGTGAACCTGCCTCAGTTTTCTCAATGAAAATAGGAGCATTCCAGTGATATAAGTCAATCCCGAAAGACTCAAGAAAGAGAGAAATGTGCCATCCAGAGATATAACTAGACAGAACTGAGCCTGAATCCTGATGGAAGCAAACTAAATGATCTTTTACTTTTCATTGTTTGGTTTTATTTCTTCTCTACCATCTTTCATCCCACCTAGTACAATACAACTTTGTAATTGGAATAATGTCTAATATGAATGTATTTTCAGATTCTGTACTGGACTATATGCTGTCGTGGGGGGAGGGGGGAGGGAAGTAAAGGAAATTTGAAAATCAAGGAACTATGGAATTGAATCTTGTTAACTGAAACTAAACTAATAAATTATAAAAAAAAAAAAAAGAAAATAGGAGCATTCATATCACCGACCTCCCAAGCTTATTGTGAGGGTAAATAAAGTGAGGTGATATTTGTAAAGTGCTTAGCCCGGTACATAGTAGGTGCTTAATAAATGCTTGTCCCCTTCCTCCATTTTTACAGATGAGGAAACTGAGGCCCAGCAAAGTTAACTGACCTGCCTGATGTCTCATATATAGTATGCACTGGAGGCAGTCGTCATCAACAAGTCAACAAGCATTTATTAAACACCTACTATGTGCCAGACATTACTCCAAGTGTTGGGGATATAGAGAAAGGTGAAAACAGTCCCTGCTCTCCATATGGGCTGCATCCTAAAGGGAGAGATGACCTGTAAGAGACATACATGCAAGGCTCACACACACACACACACACACACAGAGTATATGAAGGTATTCCGAATTAGCAGCCAGGGAAATAAGTCCCTTCTGCATGTACTGTGTTTGCCCCGCCTAAGACACTGAATCCCTCCCTTCAATGAGGCTGGAATCTGGGGCAGGGGAAACAACAGAGAAGAATCATATTAACAGGAACTCCAAGGCATTGTACTCTGGCAGCAATGGCCCTGGATGCATGACCGCTCCAGGAACTTCCAGATGAGGCCTGCTCGGGGTGGGGTTTTGACTTGGCAATGTGGCAGAAAACAAATCATCAGAAGCTTCATGAGGCTTTTGGCTTCTCGCTGGGAGAGAATCAGTCTGAAGTGTTTCTACTTTCTTTAAAAGAAGAGTCACACAACCAGTCAAAATTGGAATCACAGACACATAAAATGTCTCAGTTGAAAGGGACCTTCTGCCCCAAACTTATGATGTTACAAAGGAGGAAACTGAGGACAGGAGAGAGAAAGGGAGATCTGGGTTCTGATTCTACCACTGAAGCTAACTTAACTTGTGACCTTGGGCAAGTCACTTTACTTTTTTGCCCTTAATTTTCCCATCTGTAAAATGACTGGGTCAGACTAAGAATCTCTAAGGTGTATTCAACACCCTACTATTCCATGGCCTTATACAGGGTCTTCTACATAGTTGGTACCTAATTAACATGTCTTGTATTAACATGTAATTGATCTTATGGCTTTTTGGTGGTCACATAATGGTGGAAATGGAACTTGAACCCAAGACCATCCATTTATTCTGCATATATCATTTATGTTATCTGGATATATATATATAAATATATATATATATAAACACTGGATAACACGTATGTATGTATGTATGTATGTATGTATGTATGTCACTTCCCACATTAGAATGTAACCTTCTTGAGGCTAGGGATGGATTCTGACTTTTAGCATTTAGCGTGGCACTTGGCATATAATAAGTGCTTAGTAAATGTTTGTTAATGGACTGACCAATGGAAAAGTTAATGATTACTTCGTAGCACCATAGATTTAGAGCCAGAAAGGACCCTTGAAGACATCAAGTACACCCCATCATTTTAAAGATGAGGAAGCCAAAGAGGTGAAATCATGTGCCCAGCATCACATAGGTGCTCAATGGTGGAGCTCGAATTTGAACCTTGATCCATTGACTCTAACTTGGGATAGGAAAAAGCATTTATTAAGCACCTACAATGTACTATGTTGTATTGTTTCAGTTATGTCCAAATCTTCGTGGCCCCATTTGGGGCTTTCTTAGCAAAGATCCTGGCATGGTTTGCCATTTCCTTCTCCAGTTCATTTTACAGATGAGGAAAATAAAGCAGAGTTAAGTGACTTGCCCAGAGTCACACAGCTAGTAAGTGTATGAGGGTGGATTTGAACTCTGAAAGATAGCAAATCTTCCTGACTCTAGGCCTGGTGCTCAATTTACTGTGCCACCTAGTTGCCTTTATTATTTTAGAAATATTTTTTCATTTGATCCTTACAATAACCCTATAAGGTAGATACTCTTATGATCCTCGTTTTACAGTTGGGGAAACTGAGGCAAACAAAGGTCAAGTGACTTGCCTAGGGTCACATAGCTAGTAAGTGTCTAAGGCTGGATGTGAACTCAGGTCTTCCTGATTCCAGGCCAAGTGCTCTACCCACTGTACCATCTAGCTTTTCCTATTACACTACTTTTGTATCTGCAACATTTAGTATAGTGCCTTGCTCCTAGTAAATGTTTGTTGAATTTAATAATATTAATACTAATAATGACAGTAGTAGTATTAATAGTAGTAGTAGCAGCAGCAGAAGCAACTCCTATTTATATAGCACTTTTATAGTTTACAAAGTCTTTCTATGGGGTTCTTCACAACAGCACATCCTGAGAAACACTCCCATTATCCTCTGATTTGTAGGACAATACCAAACAGTAGGGGTAGATGGAACAGTTAAGCTGCCCAGGCCAGACACTTTCTTTGAACATTAATTTTGAAAAAAAAAGTTAAATGATTTGCCCAATCATTACCCAAGCTCCCATAGTTAGTGACAGAGCTTTGAGGGACCCTGCTCCTGGAGCAGGGCTCTTTCCACTCAACATCCTGCCCTCTGGGTTTTAGGGTTTTGTTTTGTTTTTTTTTCCCATGGGAAAAAAAATGACTAGGTGAAATGAGTTGATCACTATTAAAAAATATTTCTGTGGTTTAAAGGTTCAAGGACTTCCAGAGACCCTGCCTCCCCAAGGATCCTGAAATAGAAACAGCTTGCGTCAGAAGGATCCCAAGAGCCCAAGGAGAGCAAAAGCTGGCTTCCCACCTTGTAGCTCCCAATTGGACTGCAAGCAAGAAAAGGGGCTTCGCCATTCCCATATTACTAAGCTACAGGATCCTAGAATTGGACAGGATGGCAGAATTAATCAAATCTAGTATCTGCCCAAAGGATTAATACCCCTCCCCATACACACAGTATATCTCTGATGAGTGGCCAACTACCCTGTTTATATTACTTAGCAGCCAGGAGGAACAGTGTAGAGAGCATTGAACCTGGAGTCAGGAAGAACTGGGTTCAAATTCAGCCTTATACACTTGATGCCTGTGGACTCTTGGGCAAGTTACTTATCCCATGCTGGCTCAGTCTCCTTAGCTGTACAGTGGATTATTATAATAGTACCTACTGCGAAGGGTTGTTGTTGTGAAGATTAAGGGAGATGATATTCATAAGGCACTTAGAACAGTGCCTGGCGCTGTACATAGTAGGAGCTATTTAACTACTACTACTACTACTACCACCACTACTACTACTACTACTACTCCCCCTCCTCCTCCTCCTCCTGCTGCTGCTGCTATTGCTACTACTACTAGTTATCTATAGAGGCCCAGGATAAACTTTGATCATCATCAATGCCCTTGTCAGATCATGGAAGGTAAACAAAAGAGAGAATAGCGTACAGACTAAGTGAAGTTCTTGGTATACAGTAATCAATATATTTAATAAATATATTAATAATTGATATATTTAAAATATATAATGCTTGTTAAATTAATAATATTAATAAATGCTTGTTGAAAAACAAAACAATGGAAGACAGAGAAAAGGAAGGCAACCCAACCCAATCCAGATCTGGGGGCCCCAGGAAGGCTTTTAATCTGCTTCTTTAGGATTTGTACTAGAAAGGAGGAGAGGAGCCTAGAGCACAGCTAAATCCTCCTCATCTCAACCCCAAAGGAGAAAATTTTCCTCATCTCTTCACATGACTTCTAATATAAGGGAGCCTCAGATCAATGCTGTGCCATAATAATGGGGATGGTTGGATAGGCCAAGGATTGGGAAAGAAGGACTTTCACCACATCACAAAGCATGTTATGAAACACTTGAGGAAACACACTCACCACAGGAAGGGTTGTCCTTCCAAGGGTAACATCATTGGACATGACCTTACTTGGGTGACAGAGTGGGAGGATTTGTCTGAAGGCATGGAGGGGGACAGACTAGGAGATCACATCTTCTATTTATAAGAAAAGTATGACTGAACTGGGCAAGAGGAAGGTAGATGTTTCTCTCTGCCTCAGGGGCAGCATGGTAGCCATAATGTGGTTGACCTTGGACATGGCAGAGAAGACCCCTACCCATATAGCTCTATTACCTTTTTAATTCGTAGAAGCCGGACATCTTTCCCCATGATCTGCTCTGGGAGGAACTGGAAAGAGAGACAGTATTGGACCTTTGAATGTTAATGGAAAAATTGGATGTGGAAGAGAAATTTTCAGGTAAGGAAGACATGGGGTTTCTTGAATAAGCAACCACAAACCTTTCAAAGAGCCATGCATACATAATACCCACCTCCAACATGCCCCAGTCACAATCCTGGATCCTCACTCCAGGATCATGTTAAGTGTATTAAAAACTTCTTTGGCCCCTCCCCAGACAGTTACATATACAAGATAATTCAGCTTATAAACCCCAATCCCCACGTACACAAACAAGGTTCAGGGCTCTCTCTGGCAGGGAGGTAACACAGACCTTACCTTTACATTCCTACCTGGTCTCCCCAGGGAGTGTATGCCTCAGTCTGACCCAACTTCAGCAGCCCTCGTGGATCACCTTAAACCTAGGCTGACCCTTCTTACTCATCTCTCCTCCTCCCTCCCTCCAACCTTCCAAGGAAGCCAAGGTCATTTGTTTCTTACCATGGAATAAGGGTTAAAGTCTTCCTCATATTTCCTGAAGTCCTGGAAACAAACAAAGGAAGTTAGGGGGGATAAGATTTCTCCCAGGGCATGGAATTTGGAGCAGATTGAGCTCCAAGTACAGTGAAGCAAGCTCAGTAATGGAAGGAGAATGAGAAAAAGATGTGCATTGTCATGGAGTGGGGAAGAAGGGAGGCAGAATCACACACAAAGCAGAGATGCCTGGACCTAATGGGGAGGGAGAAGGAGATTTTTATTCCCCTCCCAGGCAGAGCAGCCCCAACCTAAGAGTAGGGGAAGAGGAGGTGGGCCAGGAAAATAGCATATCCCAATGAGGAAAATGATTTAAAACAATGAGGTCAGGCTAAAATAGAAAAGGGGGATCCTAATTCATACATAAGGATCCCTGCTGGCTGCATATTTACTTGGTTTTTAAAGCATAATATTATCTAGGTTTTATTTCTATTTTTATTTATTTTAAAATATTTTTCAATTGCATTTTAATCTGGTTCTGGCCTCACTGGAGAATGTTGTCCAAGACCACAAGTGGTCTTGGAGCCTTGTGTTGAACAATTCTTATATAAGGGACACCAGGAAGACACTCTTGCCCAAAGATACTTTCCCCAAAGTGTGTCATAGAGACTTAAATTCCACTATTAGAGACTCATTCCTTTGGTACTGAAAAGCTTTTCAGTCTTGGACAGTCCTGAGCACAGAACTCAGGTTATTAAGAACGGTTACCACTTTGAGGTCTCTATTACAGGGACAAGAAGGACTAATAGTTCCTATTATAATAGTCTCTCCACTGATGAGACTATAGCCCCCCCAAGGGAGGTACCCTGTGTTATTCATAAAGCTCTGGATTCCCCAGTGGCACATGATAGCCACTCAGCAAATGTCTGTTGAATGATAATAATTAATACTGAATAATAATGAATGATAAATGGTCAGACATCCTACTGCCCAATAGTTTTTAATAAAATGTTTTCTGATAAATAGAATCACTTCATGGAGAAGGACTTCCTAGGGAGAGACCCCTGGGGGAATATCCTCTGGGCTAAGGAAAAAGAAGGAAGGACCCAGCCTGAGAATAGCATGTATTCAATTGAATTAAGTTGAACAAACATTTATTAAGAGCAGTGCCTAGAGCAGAATGCATGGAATTTTGATAAATGGCCATCCCTGCTCTCATGGAACTTAGTCTAATGAGGGAATAGGATAAACAGGATTTAGTCCTCTTTGAGAAGAAAGAACAACAACCAGGACAAATATGATATGTACACAGGTAAATAGAATATAAAGGGATAAGTGCATTTTAGGGGGTTATGAATTGTATGAAATACATGACTGAAAAAAGATGAGCTGGTCACTCTGCAAGAGTGACGGAAAACTGGTGATAGAATGTGGACTTCATTGTTATCTTAGTGATGCCAAGAAAACTTGAAATCCCTACCACCCCATCTCCAAGGACATTGGGCAGTCCCCTGGGAGTGAACTTATGGGAAGATATGGATGAGAATTGCACAAGATAGGTCAACACGGATGGATAGTGAGGAAATGTTGTTGGAGAAAGCACCCACATCAGAGACTATTGAGAGATAAAATGTCACTTAATGTAAATTTCAAGGAATCCAAAGCAGGTGGCAGCATGTTACCAATGATGCTTATAGAAGACAATGGGATGGGAGGCATCATCAGAGGCATGAATTACCAGAAGAGGAGGGGTCCAGTCATGTGCTGAGGAAGCAACAGATGAACAGCACACACAAGACAAAGAGGGACCATCTACATTTACTAAATATAAAAATTTCTTATTAGTTTAAAGCCTCATTTGTTTCCATTTCTGCCAGTCCATTGGATGTTTTCAGTGGTCCTAATCTGACTGACTTCAGATAAGATCATGGTTGAGACTCTAGAATGGTTTGAGTGGGAAAAGGACATGAGGGAAGGATATCCCACTATCTCCTCTCTACTCTTATGTTCTAATCTGGGAGAAAGGCCTGGTTTCCTGGGGCATTGCCACTGGATGGCAAAGTGGCCTTGTAGAAAACAGGTCTGAAGCCCTGAAGGAAAATAAATCATGTACCTCAGCTAAAACACACACATCCAAATCCCATTCCTCCTATACAGAAAATAGAGAAGAGAGAAATTGCCCCAGCATGGGTTTAGCCCATTTTTAATGGGATGAAACCTATCACTGTTGAGAACTCTGGGAGGAGTTGAATCTGACCTGATGTGGGGAAAGGTCGAGAGGAAGGGGATAAACATCCCAAGAGAGGACTAAAAAGCCTATGGGGAGGAATCGCTGTGCACCAGCAATTATGGCAACAGGTGCCTGGGTTTAGAAATAAATGAGGCCAGAGGAAGAGTTGATATGCAAACAGATGTCCAGGTGGAAGCATGTAGAGTAATTGAGAAAGCACTGCCCTGTGGAATCATCCATAAACCTGGATGAGAAATGTCAAATTTAGCAGCAGAGAGGTATGACCCTGGACTGGAAGTTTGGAGACCTTTCTTCTTGTCTTGGCTCTGCTAGTGACTGTATGAACCCATCTGTAAAGTGAGAGTGTTAATGTAGAAGACCTCTGGCATTCTATGATTGGAGAGGAGAGGGAAGGGGGAGGGAAGGGGGAGGGAAGGGGAAGGAAGAGGAGGGAAGGGGAGGGGCACCCCTCTATTCTTTCCCATAATTCAATGCAAGGAAGGAACTGTCCCATTTACTAGAAATCAACAAAGCCTTCCCGAGTTGAGTCTGTGACAATGCAGACTGATGCTCAGTTTTAGTGTGTGGATGTGTGAACATACATATACATATGTTCTCAGCATCTAAAAAGAAGGTTTTTCAGAGGTATACAGAGAACTGCCATTCTCTGGGAGGTCTGCCATTCCTTCCAAAAAGAGATGCTCCTTTGGTTGATGAGGTCAGACATTCTATTTGATCAACACTCATTCATCTTTTTAGTCAATTTGGAAGGCTATAGGGATAATCCATTCATAACACTCCCATTATCTCCTTCACATAGTAGTCAACTTATAATTGACTGGCTGATTTTACTTTGTGTATTTACTTGACTTCAGGATTTCTTTTCCACAGATTACCCATCCTTGTCCATGGCCCTCTTTTTTTTTTTGGAGGGGGGAAGGAAAGGTAATTGGGGTTAAGTGACTTGCCCAAGGTCACACAGCTAGTTAAGCGTCAAGTGTCTGAGGCCAGATTTGAGGTCAGGTCCCCCTGACTCCAGGGTCGGTGCTCTATTCATGACTCTATTCACCTAGCTGCCCTCATGGCCCTCTTTTAAATAACTCATTTCCTCATGCCTCACTTTATGGCCAAGAGGGAAAGCTACAGTCCCAAGACTGTTCTTCTGGTTTCAGGGTGATGGACATCAGGTCCTGATTCTGAGAGCAGCTATAGGTCTCTAAGCATCAAGGTCAGAGCTGGATCACACATGTACACCACAAACTTGGTTCAGACTGTACTAGAGAGGTCTGATGATCAAATTACAAACAACAACAAAATCCTGACCTTCCTTAAGTCACAGCAAGGAATAGTGGCGATGATTCTTGTTAAGAGCTCACTGAGGAAGGAACCAACTAAGACTCTAACTATATTCCAGGGAGGAATACTTTAGATAATTGTTAAACTCTACAGCTGAGTTGGAAAAATCCATAGCACGAGGTCACAATTCTTGTGAAAAAGATCTGGGGGTCCTGGTGCAGTGCAAGCTCAGTAAGAGTCATCAGTGAGACATAGCAATCCACTCCCACCCCCAAACTAATATAATATTCAGATGCGTTGAACTGTTTGCCAAGCTGGCGGAGGATGCCACAGAGTCAGGAGATGTCCTGGCTGAAGTCTTATCCTCCGCAATCCAGAGACAGAGTGTCCTGAACAAAGGAGGTGAAGGCCCCGTTGTCAGACCTTATCTGGGGAATTGTATTCAGTATTTTAGGAATGAATGACAACTTGGACAGTTTCCAGAGGTGGCATGCAGGATAGCAAGGAAACTAGAAACCAGAAAAAAAATGAAAATCATTTGAAGGAACTGAAGCTGTCTAGCGTAGAAAGAATATTTAGGGGAAGGTCATAATTTTCAAGTACTTGATGGTCTGCCTGTCACATGGAAGAGCGATTAGCCTTGTTAGACTTGACCCCAGAGGACAGAACGTCAGTAGGAATGAACAGTGCCCAGAGGCAGATTTGAGCTCAGACTGAGGAAGAATTTCTGAGTCACCAGACCATTTCAAAGACAGATTAGGCTTCCTCACCAGGTAGTGAGTTTCTCAAGTGGAGGTTGGAGTATCTAGGGGTATCTTAGAAGGAATTCCTATTCAGGTAGCGGTTGGCCTAGAATCACAGAATCTCTAGGTTTTGGTGAGTTTTCCTTCTATTTGACAGAAGCCGCAGGTCAATTTCCTCCCCCCTCCCACCATCCCTATATAGTGCATCCCCTCCCTGTCCCCATGTTGTCTATAGCTTTGGGTCTCAACCATTCCCAGCAAATGGGCATTGAGGTCTATAGCCTTTGCTAAGAGGCTCCAATATACCTTGGCTGTCAGATCATGACTAGGTCGGAATCCTAGGGATCCCTACTGAGGGGCATTTCAGTTAGCTCAGAACTATCCTATCTGGACAGAAACAAGATAGGCAACACTTGGGGAAAGAAGAGGAAAACATAGAGCTTTTTTACTTTTCTGAAGGGTGACTGGTAAACCACCATCCTCTTCAGCATCTCCTGTGGCTGCCAAAAAAAAAGAACATTTCCAAGCTGGATGTTAGCCACTTGGCCCAGTCCGTGTGTGTGTGTGTGTGTGTGTGTGTGTGTGTGTGTGTGTGTGTGTAAAATAAAGACCTGCCTGCCCCCTACTGTCAGATGCCCACTCCCCAACCCTTCTGGGTGTGACTCAGCTCAGAGGCAGCCCCTCCTCCCAATAGCCATGGCTGAAGTCTCTGGGTCCTTAGCCAAGGGCAGGACTACTCCTAAAGGCAATTTTCTTACTTTGATCAAAGCCTGATTTCTTTTGTGGTCATACTGATTTCCTTCAGTCTCTGACCTGTGTTAATCCACAAAAGCTGCCCAAAGTTATGTAAGAGTAAGAGATATCACTGAATTAATTGCCAAACATGAGGCCTATGCTTGAAAAAAAAAGCTTTCATATACTGAGTGAACTTTTCTCCTCTGGAAGCTGATACTACAATTAAAACCAAAAATAATCTAAGTGATGATACACAACCTTTCCTGACATTTGGGTAGGGTTTCTTTGGAAGTTAAACAGAAAATGCTTTCACTGATCTTGTTAGACTGAGTGGGCAAGTACCCAATTGATAACATGATACACATAGGACTGGGGAATTCTAGATACACGATATACACGGGTAGGGTGATTCTATATGTAGGACACCCATTCATGACTGGGGGTGTGTGAGTGTGAGTGGGACCCCAATTCCCTGGCTACCATTGATGGGGTGGGGTGAGGGGTCCCAAGGCACATCTGTCTTCTCTTACTTCACTGGTGCACCTACAGCCAGTCATTCAACAAGCATTTACTAACTATGCTGGGCACTGGAGATACAAAGACAAAAGAAAAATACTCCCTGCCCTAAAGGAGTTTGCATTCTTCATGGGACCCCCAATACTGGTAAAGTTAAATCAAATAGAGCTTCAAGTATTTCTCTGGACCATCACAAACGTGATGCCTCCTTTTTAGGGTGTGGAGAGGGGCCAAGGTTCTTGATGTCTCTACCAGCAGAGGACAGGCTCTAGTGGATGGCACCAAGAGGAAAAAAAGTTTTGGTCCTGGGCTGGTGATAGATCATTTGTCTACTATCCAAGCACCAACCTAGATAAGTTCAGAGAACTTATCACCAAATGGTTGGCTACCTGGTGATGAGGGTTAATTTTGCTGGATTTTAGGTTTGGGGTTTTTGTTTTTTTTTGCTTTGGCTATGGCAGCTTATGAACATCATCTAACTCAAGCAAATGTCATAATCTGTATCACACCAACAAAATCATGGATTCCTTAAGATTCCTAATCTTAATCCTTAAGATTCCCTGGCAAGGTCAGGACACTTAGAACTTCTAACAGAGGAGACTGTTCTGATTGGAAGTTTGGTGGACTGATCTTCAAACATTTGGTGTGGGTCTCATAGTATGAACACATCCTCATACACAGGACTTGGAAGTGATGGCTCCTGGCCAGGGAGCATGGTAGGTCATATTGGCTAATTTCCCCTGGAATTGGGCTACATTCCCACCACAGTAACAGAGCCTTCTTTTCATCTGCAGGACAGTGGCCTGCATCTCAGGACCTGGATCAGAGGGTGCAGCCCACACAGGGAACTGAAGGGGCTTACCAAGACCTCGGATCTGACCACTGGCCTGCCAACGAAGTTGAAGTCATAAGGAATCATGACGGGTTTGGAGATGGTGGACACACCGGGGCCTCGCGGGGGCATCGGAGTCGGACAAAGTGGCTAGGAGGGGTCAATTCAAGAGAGAGTCTCACTTGGTGGCTGCAGGGGCAGCCTGGTCCATTCACAACACTGATGGCAACCTTGCTATGTCCATGCACACCCACTGAGCTAGTCTGGGTCACTGCTCCTGCTTACCCTTGGAGGTTGGACTCTTATATCACAGAGAGGCCACGTTCAAGCACCTCCTGGATTGGAGCTCAAAGCTACTGGGAGGATCCTCAGAGCTGAATGCCCTAGACTGGAACATCTCAGTGGCTGACTATTCTTTGCTGAGCTCCAGTCTGACCCTATCCCTGAAGAGGGTATCCTGAAAGATTCCTGTGCTCCACTGTGGCAAGAAAAACCCCTTCTCCAGAGGACTCCTTTACTGGGAAAGTTATTACCCTTACTGGCACTGAGGATCACTGCATTTAAGGCCAGAAGGGACATTAGTAAATATAGCATTATTAATGTATTATTAATAAGTATATTATACTTATGTCATTAATCTATTATTAATAAGTACATTATACTGTTAATATTATTAATTAATTATTCATCACTGGCAGATAGTTTACCTCTCACATTTTGCAAACAAGGGAACATAACTTTAGAGCTGAAAGAAATCTTAGCAGCTATCAAGTCTAAGTTCCTCATTTTTAAGATGGGGAAACTGAGACAGAAAGAAATTCCATGACTTGCCCAGGATGATACAGTTGGTAAATATTTTAGGCAGGATTTAAAAGCAAGTTCTTCCTGATTTCCAAATCCATTGCTGATGTGACCACCCCCAAATCTCAGGATATATCAATGGCAGAGCCAGGATTTGGACTCAGATCTTCCAACTCCAAATCTAGGGCACTGATTACTATATAGTTTTAGTACTCTGTAGTTTACAGAGTGCTTTCCCTTGTGCCATTCCTGTGAGTTAGATAGCACCAGCATTATCATCCCAATTTTACAGGTGAGGCTCAGAATCACACAGAGTCAGAGGGAGAATTTGAACTCAGATCTTCTGACTCCAGGTCTATGCTGATTCCACTACATCAATGCTTCCCTTTAGCGGTCCTCTAGTGCTGCTCTCTCCTATTGTTTAGATGAGGACACTGAGGCCCAGAGTGTTGAAGTGTCACACAGGTAGTGATAAAACTAGAAATCTGATCCATAAATGGACTTTTTGCCTCCAAGGTGAGAATATAAAGGGAGAGGAAAAAGGGGTTGTTCCTGAGAAGCCTCCACGGAGCAGTTCTGCCCCCTCCACTCAGAGAACCTTTGCAAAGACTTCATTAATATGGTCCCTGCTTATTTGAATCTGGGACTGAGAAGGGCTAGGGAGCATTAATGCATAAAACAACATTCCTGGGGCTGTTCAGGGCTATGGATGGAGGAAACCTCCCTGGGGGAGATGCCAGCCACAGACAGGGTATAAGGTCAGGTTTTGACAAAAATGCTCAATGGTAGGCACAAACATTGAGCAGACTGTGCAGGTGGCAACATCTCTACCAAGGGGTGATGAGGCTGGCCTGCCCATTGCCCATCCACAACACCCTGAGCCTGAGGGCATAGTGACTACATCTAGGGTCCATGAGGCTCAGCAGACAGCTTTGCTCTTGGCCAAAATGAAGATCATACAAAGCCTAGCTCTTCTATTGTCCTTTGTTCTTAATATGTATAAAAATCTCCACCCTCCAAAAAAATCATTTCCAGCAACTTAAACAGTGAAACTGTTTATCAGCCTTTCAGAAATTCCAGTACCAGTAGCTCTTTAAGCTTCTCTGTGTACTGAGAGTCACCAAAGTCAATAAAATCAAGACCTTTGGAAGAAGGGCCTCCTATCACTCAGAAACATTTCTGTGGGGACTAGAAGCCTTGCCCTGTGATATTTACCCTGTGAAAACATGTTAGAATATAAAAGCCCTAACATAGAGGTCATGTTGGCTGCCCAAGGACAGGAATTGTTTCATTTTTGTCTTTGCATCTCTATTGCCCAGTGTGGTACCTTGGACACCTTTTCTTTTCTTTTTTTCCCAGACCTGTGACTTCATCAGTGTTGCAGGTGAGGAAATTCCTTTTGCCAATGCAGATTAGCAACCATTGGGCAATTTGTAGCCCCTGAGAATGGCCTAGGACACTGGGAAATTAAGTGATTTGCCCAAGGTTACACAGTCAGTATGTGTCGGAGGTGGGGACCTGAACCCAGGTCCTTCTGACTCCAGAGACAAGCTCTCTATCCTCTATGACAAGTATCTTTCATTGTGTTTGGCACATGTGAGGTCCTGGGTTCTATCCCCAGCAACTCCACTTGCTCTTGATGCTTGAGGCCTTAGAATCAAGCAAGTCTTTTCATCCTGGAATGCTATTTAAAAAGGTTACTTGGCTCAGTGGATAGAGAAGCTTTCATTTCATACATGCTTGCTGAATGAATGAATGAATCTAATCCAACCTCCTCATTTGACAGTAGAGGAATCTGAGGCCCGGAAAAGGGAGGGGACTCCTTCAAGGTCATACAAATTAGTGGGAGAACCAGGATGGAACCCAAGTCTCCTGACTCCCCAGTCATCATAATAGAGAGAACTCAATTTGGAGCTCTGGGACTTGGGTCAGCATCCCAGCTCTGCCTTTCCTGCCCATGTGGCCTTGGGAAACTGACCTCGATACTCTGGGCCTCAGTTTCCTCATCAGTAAAATAAGGATTGAACTATGTGATCTCTAAGGTCAAACCCAAGGCCCCTTCCAGGTCTCTTTGCCTATTTCTATCTATCCAACCTGACTGCACAGACCCTCCTAAGGACTTTGGATAAATCCATCACTGTGATTCTGTCTTGCCATATGAACATTGCCATTCCTGTTGGTGCTGCTGTCTCAGATGGGGACAGGGTCTCCTGCTTATTCTGACAGCATGCTAAGTATGAGGACAGCCCTAAAGTAGGGGGAGGGTGTCTGTCCCTCTATGTCACACTCTCATCCACCCTCCTAGAAAATTTCACCTGGCTACCTGATCTCACTCCCCAGCGCAGGAGCTGTGCAGAGGAGGTCTAGAGCTATTTGCTTGAGAGCAATATTGTCTTAAGTGGCTCCTGGTTGTCCCCCACATGGCACACCCACAAACCCTTGTCCTTCCCTCTAGACATCACTCATCATCATCACCATCATCACTTCATCTGCCAGATCATGCAGGGACCCAAATTCATGCAGGGAGAGGTCAATTAAAAACTTCCCACAAGTTGCCGCCACCCACCTCTAAAAGAACCCCCCCTCCCCTAGATGGTAAGGGCAGGTCTGACATCTTGCCACAGAGAGCACCTCAGAGAGCCATTCTATTTATTCTAGGATGTGTTGAAAGATTTGTCTTTTCCCTAGGGATCATTGGACTTATCTACAAATGGCTCAGGAATGACTAAAAGAATCAAGTTGACTATCTCTTATTCCCTAAAAAATGTCACACATTCATGATGCCCCCCAGATTGAAAAAAAAAGAAATATTTGAATTTGGGGTACTCATTTTGAGAATTTCAAAATTACTGGATTTCAAAGCTGGAAAGGACTTTAGTTAGCATTTAGTCCAGAGATGTCAAACTCACTGGTCAATAGGGCTGAATCAGATTGAAATGTAATTGGGAAATGTTTAATATAATAAATAAAAATGCAAAACAACACAGATAATAAGATGAGAGCCCCCAGAGGTCTCTTTCTGAGTTTGACATCACTAGTCTAGTCCAATGGTTCCCCACCATTTGGGAGGGATTCCTAACCTGGGTTCTATAAACTTTTAAAAATACATTTTGGCAGCTATATTTTAATTTAACTGATTTTCTTTGTAATCCTTATGTATTTTTATTATTATTTATTATATATTCTTTTATTATTATTATTGAGAAGGGGTCCATAAGCTACCATTGGAATCTAAGAAACAAAGAAAGCTAATAATTCCTGGTCTATCGAATAGCAAGGCATCTATGAATCGAGACTTTTGTCTTGATGTGTTTTCCCAGATGCTGATAATACAATGAGAGGGGTTTGTGGAATGTAGCATTAAAGGACAGTTCTGGCATTTGAACAGGTTGAGAACCACTGACTTAATCCAACCCCTTCATTTTACAGATGGGCACTCTGAAGCCCCAAGAGGTAAGTGGCTTTCCCAAGGTCACACAAGTAAGGTTTCCTTTGAACTCTTTCCTCTTAGGCTGGGAATTAACCAGAAACTTTTGGGGAATATACTTCCAGCTATATAATTCTAGCATTAATACTGGAATACAGTCACTACATCCTTTGAAGGGTTAGGGGAGTGATTTCCCATATTTACAACCTGCTGGACTGTGACAAGTAGCTGACATTGACCAAAAAGCTTTGACTCTTAGTTAATATGGCCTTGCAATTAAATGCCAAAAGTTGGTGGCCCACACCAGCCTGGCCCTTCCAAGAAGAATCATAAAGAGAGGAGTGAATGACAACTTGTAAGGATGAACTGGCCCATCACACTCAGTAGATACTATAAACATGCAGCATGCACACAGCAGCATATGGATACTGTGAGTACTTTAGGAAAATAAAAGGCAGTATCTTCTTCTCTTGACTTTTCAGAGGCACTCTAAAGGAGAGAAGTCAAAGGAATCTCCCAGGCATGCCATGCTGAGTGCAGTGTGTACCTTTGGAGTCGGAGGGAAGCTCCGTTCAGGGAGGGGGGAGCTCGAAGGCCTCCCACTATAATTCTTTAGCTCCCAGTCCTCCACAGGTTCAGTTGAGTCTCCAGAATGGAGACCATGGCTAACTAGAGCCTCTTCCAAGGCAGAAGGGAGTGAGCGGGATAGATTGAGGTCCAGAGTGGGAACTGATGGAGGAGGAGGGAGTGGGGGCGGTGGGCGACGTACCCAAGTGGAAGAGGACGACGCCTGGCCAGCTGGTACAATGACAGGCGGTGCTGAGACCTTGGAAGGTAGGTTAGGGGTTGGGGGGTGGGGCATCACAGGCAGCGCAGAAGGCGGCGGTAGAGGGGCCGGGCGCTTGGGTGGATAATAGAACATGTCCAGGGGTATGTCATCGAGATCAGTGGTATGGAGGTGCAGGCCACCGGCGAAGCGTCGCAGGGGTGGGGCCAGGAGCGTCACGGAAGATGGGGGACTGGTGGTCATCTGGGGGAATGAAAAGTCATGGAGGGGCTTGTTCAGTCCCAGTGCAGGTCAACAGGAAGATAGATATACCAGGGATCTGCCCTGCCCAGAACTGATGGTGCTATCTGGCTAATAATATCAGCGTGTCTGGGGACAAAAACTCAAATCAGCATGCTGGGGATCACACACAGCAGGCCTTCCTGTCTTCTACAGTCTTCACTAAATTAACTCAAGCATGGCATGTATTTCTGGGAGTGAGGTCAGATCCAGATTCCGGTGATTACAGAGTGAAACCACATGGCCATTCTAGGTGGGAAATTGCATTAACTGGTCCCTGTAAGGGATCTGTGGCTAAGCCTGGTATTCTGTCTGCTAACAGCTCCGAGACTATGACCAGGATGATTCCTAAAGGCAATCAGGATGAATGGCTGGTGTGTGTGTGTGTGTGTGTGTGTGTGTGTGTGTGTGTAATAATTGCTGCCTGCTGGTACTCCATATCCACCCTGATGTGGACACAGGTAATAAGGACCTCCTCACACCCCTGGGAGTTATGTATCCCACAGCTCTGCAAGGTCATGATTGAGACATAGGTCATTGCTCTAGCTCCCAGGGAGGCAGCACCAATACTGTGATGGTGGAGTGACTGTGCATCCATGGGACCAATGTTGCTCAAATCATTGTCAATGTCTCAGTGACCCTAGAACTTCTGCAGTTCCTGGGACACTTGGGCAGAACAGTCACTGTGGCTAAGTGGTGGCTGAAATAAAACTGCTACTTAAGAAACTAGGGTGTATATTGGGGGAGGGAGTGCATCTCCAAATGGTCACTGAGAGCCTGACTACAGACTCACCAGTAGGAGAAAGTAGCTTGCTTCTAAGAAAGGAACTTAGCAGCATTGGGATAACAGAACCAACCATTGTTGATACAGGATCTTGGGAGCTTTGGGTGGCTAGTACCTAATTTAATTTGGTCTCTTGTACTCATCTGAGCCTTCAAAGTGGATCCTTGCCTGGGGCTGTGAGCCTCTGGACTTCCAGAAGAATGGCAGGAGAACTGTTTCTCATGAGAAAAGGGCTGGTTCAACCTGAGTCTGTGGACCAGCATCATAGGATTTTAGAGCTGGAGTGGACTTAGAACTGCTGATGTATGATAATCAGATGGGTTTTAGAAAGTCTTCCCTTCTAATTGCCTTTGCTTTCTCTCATTCTGCTGCCAATGCCTAAAATTCCACCATTATAGTTTTTTAGAACAAGGCAATGGCCCCCATAAAAAAATGTCATTAGCTTTGGGAGGGATAACCCAATTATCTGTCACTTATTATCACCTTAGCTTGAATCGATCATCTACTCCTTTGCAGAAATTGGGTGAGAGGAAGAGGTTCTGGGTAGCCAGGAGGGGGTGGGGGATGCTCCCATGGATCTGGGAGCAAAGTTCAGATGCTGCTGCTAATGGGGCTAGCCCCGGGAAGCAGAAAGGGAAGCAACTAGGCTGGCCAGGTATGTAGGCACAGAAGGCAAGGTGTGTCCACACAGCACGCAGAACAGAGTGGTCTGTTACCTCCGAAAGCTCATTCTCTGCAGAGGAGATTTGCTCTAAGCGGGTCTGACAAAGCCTTTCCACCCAGTATTGAATCTTTTCCGATTCCTCTAGGTCTTCTCGCTCAGTCTCCGACACCTGGGCCACAGGACCAGCACACAAAGATTGTGAATACCACCCTTCCAACCACATGCAGCTGTAAGTCATAAAGAACAAGGTTCTCAAAAGGCTCCCAGGGAACAGAGACTGCCCAGAACTGTCTCAGATCTCATAGGATCTCTCACAGGATCATGCAACCACAGATCTGAAGTTGAAAGGGCCTCAGACACCATCTGGTCCAAGCCATTCACTTTATGGATGAGGATGCCAAGGACCAGAGAAATGATATACCCAAGGTCACATGGTAAGGCAGTAGCAGCCAGGATTTGAACTCAGTCCCTTTGACTGCAAACCCAGGGCTCTTTCCACTGCACCACTCTCTATTTAACAACTTTGGCATTTTGGTTCCCAGAACTGTTAACTAGAAGCAGACTGATATTATTTCTAGTAGCCAGGGGAGTGAGTTAAAGAACACTCAACCCCATCTATTTGCTATGTAACTCTGCTCTGACATGCCTTGGGGGGAGGTGGGGTAACCTCAGACCTACATCCTGGCCAGGTGTGGGATAACCTCAGATCCATATTCTAGTCAGAAAGTGAAGGTGCTAAGGCTAGTAGCTAGACTTATATTCGGTGGGGGGGACCTGAGGCCTCAAGGCCACATGTGGCCCTCTAGGTCCTCAAGTGCAGCCCTTTGACTGAATCCAAACTTAATTGTTCTGTGACATTTGGATTCAGTCAAAGGATGGTACTTGAGGACCTACAGAGCTGCACATGACCTTGAGGCTGAAGGTTCCCCACCCCTGTTCTGGACTAATTCCAAGGAGGGATAGCCTCAGACCTAGACCCTGGGGGAGGGGCAGGAATTTAGCCCCTGGAGGGCTACCCCAGCACCAGAAAACCCGCCCTGTACCTCTTGGGCCAGCCGGTTGATCTTCAGTTGCTTTTCCTTCTCCAGCATCTCTTCCTTCTCCTTATAAAGTTTTTGCTCAAATTCAATTTCTTTCTTGTGCTTCCTCAGCTCCTGCAGGCTGTCATGCTTAGACTTCTTCTTGTCTTTCCCTTTCTGGGAGGGTGCAGTATGGTTTGTACACCAGCACAGCATGGCACACGGAGAGGGAGGTGTCCACTCTTAAAAGGGCAGCCATCACAGCAAACCAACAGCCAAACCCTCACGCTCTCCTATCTGCCCAGGGTCTGGCCCTCAGCTCACTCCCTTTTGTATGAACCACTGGGCTGCCTGTAGGGATGCAGGGTCCAGAGGGACCATATACATTCTAGCTGTAGGAGAGCCTCTGGACACTTCCGATGCTCCTTGGTTTATCAGAAAGAACAATACTTCACGTCCAGGAGTCAGAGAAGTGAGAGGCCATGGGGACCATAGATACAAAGCTGGAAGGGACCGTGGAGATCACCTAATTCTCAGCTTCTTCATCTGCAAGATGATATGGGGAAACCTGCCCAGGGTGACATAGTAAATGTCTGAGGCAGCATTCTTCCTATAGTATAAATCCAAGAGATGCCCAGGAAATTTTGGAGACTTGGCAAACCTTGGCCAAGAGGAGCTTCTGGCCACAGTAAGAGAAGGATAGAATGGGCCAAAGCCATACATTTGCATTTGTATGACAGAACTGTCTTCCCGGCATTGAGGACTCAGTTTATCTCTCCTGGCTTCAAGTGAAAAACTTAAAGATTTTTCTACTTGAAGCATCAAGGGTTTGGAGTTAGTGGATGAGAATTTGGAAAAACCTCCCAGCAATAAGGCTAAGTTAGAGCTGAGAGCTCCTGGGTTTGTTTTACCCAGAAAGGTTAGGCTTGATGTTTTTATTTTCAGTAGGGGATCAGGGGCAAGTAAAAAAATCCCAATTAAGTCAATGGTTGACTTTTTTCTCTTTTTTGGGGGGGGAGGGCAGGGCAGTTGGGGTTAAGTGACTTGCCCAAGGTCACACAGCTAGTAAGTGTTAAGTGTCTGAGGCTGGATTTGAACTCAGGTCCTCCTGACTCCAAGGCTGGTACTCTATTCACTGTGCCACCCAGACAGCCCAGTGGTAGACTTTCTAGCTTTTACTCCCAGGGTTCTGAGGGTGGGTGAAGCTACCTAGGGAGGAGGAATTTGATGGGGAGGGGAAAGGCAGATTCAATCCGGGATCACTCCACGGCACACAGATGAAGAAAACAGCTCATAGGAGAGATACAGACGGAAGCATGGACCAAAATGAGGAGGGCAGGTGACAGATCATGGAATTTCAGTTGGAAGAGACCCCAGAGGTCACCTACTTCAGTCACCTGCCTGATAACTGTATCTCTGATAGTGACTCATGAAGTCTGTGTTTGAATAGCTCCAGTGACAGATTTTGAACTAATTCTGCAAATGAGCATCTTTCCCACATTTACTCAGATTCTGAGCCAGGAATGCAACTGGACTGAAATCCTACTTTTAGTCTGAGGAGTCAGACAAAGGAATAGCTGATGTGTCCCTGCAGATGTCTGAATCAGCCCCAGTCCCTCTTTCTTCCTGCATAAGGACAACTTCAGGCAAGTGGGTCACAGACATTTCTTGAGCTCCCTCTTCAGTTTTTGTGTGGGGCTCAGAATCTGGCTCCAGCTCTCATCACTTTTTAGGCTCCCTTAGTTTTAGACCCTAAATAGAATCACCCCTTTGAATTTTCTTGGGTGCCCATCATAAAGCATACCTGTTGTCAATCTATCTCTAGCTGCTATATTACTCAATCGCATTTTGGGTCACCAGACTTGGCTGGCTCTGAATGACTTTTGGCTATTTCCAAAAGTCAAATCCACCCAAAAAAGGAGTAGTATTTGTTACCAATAGGGAGACTTAAAAGAATGTGCTTCTGGACCTGATGGTAATTCCAGAAGGGTCCAGAAATAGCTTGAGCAATGTTGGCATTACTGGAATATGTGTATAGCCCCCGAAGAGACTACTTTGAAGTGGTTACTGTTCTTTTAGATGATTTAATTCTAGTGTGTACATTTGAAAATGCAGTGACTTGACTTTATAGTCATGTCAGGCCAAGGGGAAGGCAGTGAATTTCTACAGACCATAGCACATTTGTCTGTAGCTGCAGAACATCAAGCCTTTGGGGTCTGTAATCTATAATCAAGAATTCTGGTTTCAACTATCCCTTTCTTTCCCTTAGCTAGTCCAGATCTAGAATAATTCTTATTTTAAATTTAAATTGTCTTCTTCCTCTTGTCAAAAAGAAAATTATTCAAGGGAATATGACATTTCCATTTTATAGATATGTAAACAGAGGTGGGGGGGGAGGGGAAGAGATAATGTGTGCCTTGCTCATGGTCACAGAGGCTTCAGAGCTTCTGTTTCTGGAAGGCAGCCTTCTTGAGGAAGTATGTCCTAATTTTCCTTCGGGATGTGATTTTCAGATACCAAGTTATGTTGACTCAATGTCACTGATATTAGCAGAAACATTTCCCTAATCTGCTGTCAGGAGAATTAAGAAAGAAAAGGGACAATAGAATCTTAGAAGCCAGACACTGAGCAATAATATTGGGATATAAAATTAAAGGGCTTAATTAATAACAGGAGAAATGCTTTAGGGTGGGCCCTCAATATGATATCCCCAAGTAGTTAGAGGCTTCAGTGTCTCTGGTGGCACTGGCTTTGGCACAGAAACCCCCTGGGTCTCCACAATCTGGCTGACTGCCACAGCTCTGCTCCCACTACAGTTTACAGCCTGTCACTTAGTATTTATTTCTCTTTGCCTGCCTCCAGTCTGGTCTCTGCTTCCAATCTTGCCCTACTGAGGAAAAAATCCAAAGTCCCTTATGCCACCCTGGTCTCTGTTCTTATCAGAATGCAGGGCTGGTAAATAGTGGGGGTAACAGAGGAAGAGTAAGAATAAAGATGAGTCCAGAGACACAGAGCACTTTGAGGTTTGTAAAACACTTTGGATATATTAATTAATTAAATTAATATAATATATTATTAAATTAATTAATGATATTAATTTGGATTTATTGATTCTCACAACCACCCCTGGAAGTGCTATTATTTTACATATGAGGAAACTGAGCCTAAGAGCAGTTAAGTGCCTTGTCTGAGGTCATACAGCTAGTAAGTGTCTAGGGCAGGACGGGATTCTGGCTCCAATACCAGCATTCTTTCCACTATGCCACCTACCTCCACATAATTAATATTGATGTTAACTTAGTGAACATAATTCACACTTTTGCAGTGTCAGTTATTAATGGTTACATATGAATCCCCATCAGCCTCAGTGATATCCCCAGCCATCATCAGCAAGCCATTCAGAGGAAGGAGGGTTCTGGAGAATGTTCAAAATGGGCCTATAGAGTGTTGCCATTTATAGGAGAGAGAAAAGATAGGCGATTTGAAAGCCCCAAATTCCACAGCAAACTTGGCCCTTGGTCCTCCCCTACCTTTCTGATGGTTGGGAATTTGCCTTCGTAGCGATAAAACCAACCAAAAGCTAGAAACAAAGAACAAGGCAGTAAGAGAAATGTTGTCCAGGGTGGTCAGAACACATCCATCGGCAACTTCGGGAAATTCATTTTCAAGGGGACTTGAGACATTTGTAACGCAAAGAACAGCGGGCATGGTGTCAGCATATAAACAGAAGCATGGCCTCTGACTATGGGCCTTGAACTCACCTAAAAGTATCTGGTTTGCAAGCCTGGCCCCGTGGAACTACTTGATGAGCTCTTTGTCCTGGGGCCAAAGCCCTGCTCAGTTCTCTCTGGCTGGCATCAGATGTTGGTGCCAGGAGATCAAAGACTAAATATTGGAAGATTATTTGTGTTTCTTCCCCTAAACCAGAACCAGCCAGCAAATACAAAAGGGGATGAAAAGAAAAACAATTCCTTCCCTGGCCCTCCGTCAGATGGGTCACTGATCCTAAAGATGGTTTTCCATCACATTGTCAACGAATGCATTTGAGAACAGTCAGGGTCCTGCATACCACAGGGCAAAGTTCCTTGGTTTCCCCTACAATGATTTTCAACATTTAAAGACAGGACAATGATTAGAGTCAGATCTAAGGGGTAAAGGGGCAAATTGATAAGATGGTCCCTGGCTGATATGCTACCCACAAAGAGTTGTAACTAGGGTGGAGTGAAGGGGCTAGGGGGAAGGGGTATTATTAGGGCACTTTCCTGAAATGGTTTGAAGACTGTGGAGTTATTGTCTACTGCTTAGAGAAGAAGGCTTACAAAAAATAGAGCACCCAGGACCCACATTCTGGAAAGTCGCATGATAAGAGACCTAACCCAACAAGGACTTTGAGCTTCTTCCAGGCAGGGCCCACATCATCTGCTCTGCCAGCCTCTGCCCCAGAAGTCTGGGCAGTCATTGAACTGAATTACCAGTTAGTATATACTGCCTGCCCTGAGGCCCAGGGTCCAAGCTGACTGTCAGGAGGAAGCAAGTTGCAGTAAGCGTTAGCGTCAGGCTGGTGGGGAGCTAAGCAGGGACTGCCAACCTGCACTCGCTGATTCTCGATCCCTCTGTTCAGGTCGTCAGCATGTGTCGGAGACTCCACTCCCTGTTCATCTACTAGGGAAACAGAGGAGGAAGGAAATGAGGAGGAATGGACTCCAGAGATAATTCAGGGCAACCTGGAGGGTGCAGGGAAGAAAACCTACTTCAGAGACCAAGGGGAGACTGGGAGCACGGACTTCCAGAAGAACAATGGAGTTAGAATTAGGGGATGGGGAACTAGAGCTGAGAATCTAGGGTTCTGCTTCTAGGTTGGGCTGCTCATTCAGTGCAGGATCATGGAAGTTTTTTTTTTTTTAACCATTGACTGATTATTTTCCTACTTGTTAAAAAAGATACTAAGTCTACCAGCCTTTAGAGGATGAAGGTCCCCAGATGCATGAGAAATTTCTTGGGACTCTGGGCTCTAATTTGGAAGCTGGAGGACAAGAGGAGCTCTGAAGATGGTGAAAGTAATTAACACTGATTCATAGACCTACAGCTGGAAGGGACCTCAGAGGTCATCGGGTCCAGCCTCCTCATTTTATAGGTAAGGAGACAAAGGTTTGAGGAGTTATGGTGATGCCCACGTCTCCAGACCTTTTTCATCACCCTTCCCCAAGGTTTCTCTCTCACTAAGGGGCATTTTGAGTTGTTTCCTACATGTAGAGAATGGGTAACCTTGGGGGCTGGAGGAAAAGGTAGAATACAGAAGGGGAGGCTATTAGGAGTGGGAATGAAGAGGGGTGAGTAATGGAAGAGCAACACTAGCAACCAAATATCAGGTTTTAAACTGATGCTTAAATGAGTGCGTCTCCATCCTGAGAGCTACTCAGGAAGAGTGCAGCCATCATTCAGATCAGATGGCTTGGACGGTCACCTCTCTGGAGGCAGGAAGTAGGGTCCTAGCCTTTCCTAACATCCCTCCTTCAGGGGGAGGGAGAACTTCCTGATAGAAGCTGGAACCCAGCTTTCCCTAGAAATGTCCCTGTTCCTGCTGAGTCAGACAAGGGGTAGCTGGATGCCTGGCAGGGCAGCTATGAAAACCTTAGGGGAGGCTGAAAGCAAACCCTCTTTCCATCTATTAGTTCTTAAAATGGTATATACATCCTTAAATTCCAAATACTAGAAAATTTATCATCCTTCATTCATTCATTCAGTCACTTTACTAAGGGCAGCACCTTACTAGGTGATGAGCTCCTCCAAAAGCTTAAATTCTGTGCTTACAGTCTAGGACAATGAGGTTTTAGATGCCTTACAAGCCTTGCTTTTCCCCAGAAACACACAGACATGCATCCATGCTCACTCACAGAGCCTGAACAAGGGCCAGTGATTCTGATTAGGGCTGGGGATATCATGGCCTTATCGGAATGTGTTGGAAATGAGAAAGGGATGAACTGAGAGGGCCCAGTTGGGTGACTACATTTCCTGAGTTATTGGCAATCTGCAGTTAAGTGGGTAATGTTCTTGGAGGCGGATGGCCAGGCCTGGTATCTTAGCTCATATCAGAAATCTGCAGGAAGCAGCTGCTGAGACTCTTGTTTACAGCCCTAGAAAACATTTATCCTGAGGGGAAAAAACAAACCAAAAAAACCTCAGCCACTTTGCTTACCTTCTTCTCCTCAGAAAAGCTTGATTTGGTTAAAAATCTCAACAAACAAATGGCCAGTGAATGGATTTTCATTTGGTTCTTGGCAGAGCACATCTGTTCCGGGGCCATGACAGTTTTTAAGAAGAAGGCACTGAATTGACCTAGGATTGCCTTCCTGGGAATCAATTAAAATCGATTTCTCTTCTATTAAAGCTCTATTTCACTCATAAAAATAAATTAGCTCTAAGTCTCTGAGAGCAAGTCATTCATCTGAAACTTATCTCTGGCCACATCACCAACAAATATCAAACACCACTGAGTGTAAGCCTTGTGAATAATAGAGTTTTTATCTTCCAGAGATGAAGCCAAATCATTATAATGAGGGCCTTGCTATGGGTGGTCTATAGCCCAGCAGTAGGGATGGGTGCCCTCCTCAGTCTTCATTGCCATACACCTGTGAGACCTGAAGGGGTCAGGGGACAGCCTTACTGAACAGATCACTTGGGCAGCAGTTGTCTTAGAGAACAACCCAAGTCTAAACTCACACCAGGCCTGGAGAAGGGCACTGAGTTTGTAGAAGGCTGGGATTTTCCCATGCCAACTAAAAATAACATTATTCACAGCTGCAGGATAAGAATAAAATCATACCCAGCAATCTTGGAAGATTTCTATGAAGCTGACAATAGTCAAAGCTGCATTTTGCTCCCAAACTATCTTTCCTGTTTTCTGGTCTCCAAAGTTTTGAAAAGCCCGTTTTGAGCTGGAAATGCCATTTTATGACTTTTCTGAATGATTGCAGTGATAGAAGGAGACTCCAGCTTTAGCCTGAGGTGGATATGGGTAGTTCTGCTCATCTGTGGAGGTAGGAGTAAGGTCAGTTTATAGTGGGTAGGGAAGAGCTAAAGCCAAATTGAGGGTTAGGTACAGACACAGAGGGGAGACCCAAGTGTGAATAGGAAGCTGGACAGACATCTAAGAACAAACATTTTTCTAGATACTAGGCACCTCCTCCGCCATGAAAAAACTGTGCTATGGGTGACCATGAAGATCAAAGCCCTACAGACAGAAGGGGCCTTAAAGACAGACCATAAGGTTCAACCCCAGCATTTTGCAGATGATGGAACTGAGGCCAGTGAGATGCAGTGACTTGTCCGAGGTCACACAGGCTAAGTTCAGATTTGAAGTCTAGGGCTCCAGGGCTAATGCTAAGTGGTGTCATTGGAGAGTTAAAATCTGGCCTCAGACACTTTCTGGCTGTGTGACCCTTAGGCCAGCCATTCAACTTCTCTTTGCCTCAGTTTCCTCAACTGTAAAACAGAGATAATAGCAGCCCCTACCTTGCATGATTGTTGTCTTCACAACAAATCAAATGAGATAATATTTGTAAAGCACTTAGTGACTGGCACACAGTAGGTGCTGTAAAAGTATTTGTTCCCTTTCAGTTAGATCTCCTTAAGTTCTGAGGTTCTACTTACTCCTTGGTTCACTCCTAACCCCACGGCAGAAGTTGCACAAGAGAAGGCACTATGACTAAGGAATACAAGATTTCTCACTGGGCCCAAAAGGCCATGATCTTGTGGCACCATTTACGGAGAGAGTTATCACCCCGTACCACCTTCACTCTTCTCCATACAGTTTATCAGTATGCAAATGACCCCAGAGTAGGTTTATAATATAAAATGAAAGTGGGGCAGGTAGATACATAGGACCCCGTTCTTGCCTGGAACACATCAGAGGCTTTAGTCATGTTGTCTACTCACACACTAGGTTTGCTTCAGTACCTGGAGGAAGAGACCTGAAGAACAACATTTCTGGGTGTCCCTGGAAATCAGTGAGTGAAG
The DNA here is from genome assembly GCA_011680675.1 of Gymnobelideus leadbeateri. Taxonomy (NCBI): domain Eukaryota; kingdom Metazoa; phylum Chordata; class Mammalia; order Diprotodontia; family Petauridae; genus Gymnobelideus; species Gymnobelideus leadbeateri. Next base: position 91,361 of record WOXC01007355.1, on the reverse strand, counting down.
CTGTTCCCAGGGACTCTCTTAAGCCTTTCTTGGGAAGGTGTGAGCCAGATGGATTCTCCCCTCCCCTCCCCACTGTCCTCCCCAAGCTTCTCTTGTTACCTACATTTTGGCTTGCGTGGTGGCGGGTGCACCTCAGCTGTGATGGTCTTGGGCATCAGTAGCTGGCCCTTTGTGCCCCATTCTTCTTCCCATTGCTTCTTGAACCTTTCTTCATCTTCTGTGATCCTAAAGGACCAACAAGACTACCCTGGGTGACCTGGGCAAACTGAGAGCCTCCCATCCTCATCTCCTGTCTGTGCACAGCCAACAGGCTCTACCCCTTGGGAATTGTTATGACGAAAACACAATTGAGTTGACTGTCTCAGTGTTAGATACACAGCTTCAGGGATCCAATCTAATCCAAGCAGCATTTATTAAGCACCTACTACATGCCATCAGAGGCAGAATGGAATAGTGAATGGAGTAAGCAATACAGCTAGAAGACCTGAGTTCAGGTCCTACCACTGACATACTGTGACCCTAGACAAGTTACTTAACCCTTTAATTCCCCCCACAGCAACCCTCTAAGATTGTGAATTTCAAATAAAGTGCCAAGCTTCATTGGTTGATGGAATTCCTTTCATCTGGGAGCTCTCATAGCAGTGGAACGAAAACTCTAGTCTCTCTCTCTACCTCCTTCTGCGTTAGGCACTGTCAGATACTTTGCTGGGCACAGGAGAATACAAAGACAAGTACTATTATTATTACAAATATGACTAACATTTCTATAGAGCTCTAAGGTTTGCAAAGCACTTTACAAATATCATCTCATTTTATCTTCACGACAGCCCAAAGAAATAGGTACTATTATTATTGTTTTTGTCATTTTCTAGATGAGGTCAAATTTGAATCCAGGCCCTTTGGCTCTACAGCATTGGCCTTTCCACAGCACCATGTCACCGTCAGAGCTTTTCTGACAGTTTCTGAGACCACGGGAGAGATTAAATGACTTGTCCAGGGTCACACAGGTACTACATGTCTGAGGTAGGATTTGAACTTGGGTCTTCCTGACCTTATGCCTAGCACTCTATCTCCCATTATAACTAGCTCACATTTTCTGGTAGAGAAATTGTGTTCTATTCAAGAAGTCATGTCTCAGGAGCACGTTGTCCTGATATTTACTTATCTGTAGATAGGTTGAATCCACTCAGTAGAATGTAAGCTCTTTGAGGGCAGGGGCTGTTTCATTCTTGTATATGCAGACCCAGCACTTGCTATAGTTTCTGGCACATAGTGGGTACTTTGAATAAAAGTCTGTTGAATTGAACTGAATTGAATTTCCTGTGGCAGTCATATTTTTTCATTGTTCTAGACATTCTTGGCACTGAATTTTTATAGACAACCAGGACAGTATGGTGTGGTGGAAAGGGCATTAGACTGGGAATTGAGAGAGGCTTGGTTTCTAGGTCCATTTTTGTCAATCATTGCATGACATTGGTCATTTCCCCTATCTGTGCCCCACTTTCCCCATTTGTAAAATGGAAGTTAATGATCAGATATTTCTTCAGGCTCTGAATTTGGGACATATGCTAATGAGGGGTATAGGGTTTAAACACAAAGGAATGGGACTACTCAAACATCTTCTAACGAGATGTGGGGTAATGAGATACAACATCTGGGAAGAATTGCAAAGTGACAATATTATGTGACAAAATCACATAAGCTGCTCTTAAGAGGTGACACATTTTTTGGGGGGGAGGAGGGGCAGTAATATGAACTCTTCTATCTCTAAATTTAAATCTGAGGCTTAATGCCCCTAGGAACTAGCACCTTTCTAAGTTAGTAAGATGAGTGGGAGGATTGTTTGCTCGATCAAGGTGATGGTTAGTGTGTCTGTGACTCTCCAACAAGAGCTAAAACATCATTCCTTGCTTTTTTGGGATCTCTCATTCTAACTTTAGGATACTTCCCCTTTCCCCTGATGCCAGGACATAAAGATAGTCTAAGACACAAATGCTTTGTGGACCATGTTTCCAGTTCTACTTGTGAGTGGCAGATGTGAGCACACAGAGGAACTGGGTGAGTTGTGGTGCTCTAATTAAGTCTCCATCCCAGTGTCCACCATGACCTTCTGTCCATAACCAGGTGACCAGCACACAGGACACACACAGGACACACAGGACAGCACCTCAGGACAGTCAGGACAGAGGTGGCCAGGAAGTCTAGTCCTAGTATGCAGATACCTGCCTCCCCATTCTGAGAGGGGCACATCTTAGGTGTTTCCATCCATCCTCCAGAGTTAGAGTCAGCAATTGTCTCAATTGCCCCAGAGAGGACAGGAAGTAGCAACTGCCCCCAACTGTCCTTTTGCAGAGCATCCAGGTAACCTTGGCTGCCCCCTAACCAACAGTTGGTGCAATCCCACATAAAATTTCTTATGATCATTGACAATACAACTAACATGAACAAAGGGAAATGTCTGGCTAATGGCCAACTAGATGTTCTATGTAAATAGATCCTGCTTTCAGCTTCCCTAGCATGGGATGATTCTGAACCAAGCTAATTTTGTTCACTTAGCCCATTATCCAGTCAATGGGGACTCTGTAGGCAAATCACATCCCAAAACAGATTAGCCAAACAGGTTCTCCACTAGGGGATGGATAAAGCTGGAAGGGACCTCACAGGCCATCCAGTCAAACTCTTTCTTTTTACAGGTGAGCAAACTGAAGTTCAGAGTGGGCAAACCACTTGGCCCAGTAGCAAGGGGTAGAACTAGAATTTGAACTCACATCCCACACATTTAAGCTCAAAAACTTTCCACCATACAACACTGACTAATCAAGGGTTTCAGTGAGACTCAGCTTTAAATGGGGGGCTTTCAGAGCACACCATTAACTCCAAACTGAAACAGGGCACCTGCAGAGTCAATTATGCCTGCAAGCCAGGTGCTTATTTCTCAGACACCTGTTTGAGGCTATTTACCTTTCTTCACACAGGGACACAAACATACACAGGCACAAAGAACCAAAGGAACTCACTGCTCTATTTCTTTCCGATATCTCTCATTCTCTTCTGCGGCCTTCTGAGCAATCTCCTTCTTCCTCCTGAAAAACAAGCCCAGGTTGACATTTCTAGAATGTCTTATGTTGAGCTAATTCCTTACATGAGAAGAGTGGCAGGGGCAGCTAGGTGTCAAAGTGAGTAGAGCGCCGGCCCTGGAGTCAGAAGGACCCGAGTTTGGATCCAGCCTCAGACACTTAACACACACACACACACACACACACACACACACACACACACACACACACAAAACCTAGCCGTGTGACCTTGGGCAAGTTACTTAACCCTAATTGCCCTCCAAAAAAAAAGCAAAAAAAAAAAAAAAAAGAAGAAGAAGAAGAAGAGTGGCAAGCTCTCCTTCCTCTCAGAATTTTCCTCTAGGGATCCTCTGGGCAGATTCAGGCTTTGGGGTTGCTGGAAGGCAGACAACATTTCAAATAAGAAAAGTAAATGAACTGTCATAGCTGCAAATGAGTGGGCTTTGGTCCCATCACCTGGGACCCAAGGAAGAGGGAGTCTTATGGGTCTGGCATGGGGGAGGGGATGGAAAATGGCTTTGTGGCTATTTCCTGGAGGAAAGAGCTCAGTTTAGGGCTGTAGGAAGTAGAAATTCCTGGGAGCTTGGTTAGAGGTTCATTGAAGGAGACTAAAATCTCCTTCCTGAATGCTTTCAAAACTGGTGTTCTCTTTGTGGCCTAGGCTAGTTATGCCCCCTGGAGGTAGAGAGATAGATTAAAAGACCACCATCTCATGATCATTGACAATCCAACCAACATTAACCAAGGCTAATGTTTGATTCGTATCTGAATATGCCTTATCACCAACTCCTTTCTCCATGAGAAGCTAATGCCCCCAGATTCCATTTCTAATAGAGTTGGAAGATGGGAGGGGGATATTTTTCTCTCTCTTCATATTTCTAGGGCTTTGCACAATGCCTGGCACATATTAGGTACTTAATAAGTGCTTAATTAACTGCTGATTGAATAATGCAGATCCACTTTTGATTGACTTTATACTTGCATAGGATCGCATTAATCTGGGCATTTAAGTTAATATAGAAAAGAAATTCAGATAATGAGGGGAAAGAAATTACACTGCAGCCTGTGATTGTAAATGAAAAAAATTGCTTGAAAAGGGAAAAACAGGCCAATTTCTATATAGTCAAAGGATATTTACAGGCAGTTACTTCTTAAGGGAAGAGACCCAGCCTATCTAAAGCCATATGAAAAAATGCTCTATTACTAATAATTCAAGAAATGCACATTAAAGCACTTCTGAGGTTATATCTCACACTGATCAGATTGGTGAAGTTGACAAAAAAGGAAAATAACAAATTTTGATGAGGTTGTGGGAAAACAGACACAGCGATGCACTGTAGATGGAGCTATAGATTGGTCTAGCCATTTTGAAAAGCAATTTGCAACTATGCCTCAAAAGTTACTGGAAACTGTGTGCCTTTTCATCCAGCAATATTATTACTAGGTTTACATACCAAAGAGATCAAAGAAAAAGGAAAAGAACTCATATGCACAAAAAATTTACAACATTTCTTTTGGTGGTGGCAAAGAACTGGAAACTGGTGCTGTCAATCAACTGGGGAATGACTGAACAAATGAAGGCATATTAATGAGATAGATTGTGGTCCAAGAAACTATGAAGGGGATGGTTTTAGAGGAAAAAAACCCAACAACCTGGAAAGGCTTGTATGAACTGATGCAGAGTGAATTTAGTAGAACCAGGCGAACAATTTATACAATAAAAACATTATAGAAATGAAAGGTCTTGGAAGAAAGCTGATCAGCATAATGATCAAAAGTGATTCCAGATAATTGATGATGAAATATTCTGGGTCTCCTGACAAGCAATGAACCAAATATGCCGAATGAGACATATTGCTGGACAATGCCAATGGTGGATTTGTTTTGTTTAACTCTGAATATTTGTTAGCAAGGGCAGGGGGTAGGGTGGGTGGAATAAGAGGACAGGAGTAGGTATGGAAGGCCCTAGCCCCAGCCCTCGACCCGAGACCCTCTGTTCTCACTGTCTCTCTTTCTCTTGTTGTTCTTGGAGGATTTTATTGGATTCCATTGCCAGACGCTTCTGTAACATCAGTTCCTGCCGATCCAGCTCCCGCTGCCTCACCTCTGCCTGTCGCTCCCGCTCCGTCATGAAGAGTTCACGGCCCTTTCAGTATGAGAAGAAATTCGTTCAAGTTTGTGGTGATCAGTTTGTGGTAGGATGCCTTCCCAGGCCTCCCAATTCCCACGGGCATTCATGCTACCCCATTCTTCCTTACTTTAGAATCTTATCATTGGTCTAAATCCAGAGGATAGGGAAAGACATGAAAATAGATTTAAGTCTTTAGGCCATGGAGTTGTCACCAGTTTATTTATCTGGGACCTTTCTCTTGAAACCTGCTCCTCCTAACTTCCCTGTTTCTCTCCATGGTGCTGCCATCTTTCTAGTTACCCAGACTTGAAATGGTGAAGTCTTATTTGATTCCTCTTCCTCCTTCAAATTTTCTATCCTTTATCCAGTCAGATTATAAACTCCTGCCATTGACTCACATCCATCCCTTCTCCTCTGCACTCCTTCAATTCAATCCATTCACATGGTGGCAGAACTTTAGCTGTGTTCTGAGCATTAAGATTTATAAATCACCAAGTCTGACCATCTGGTATAATGTAAACTTCTTGAAAGCAAGGACTATTGATCTCTGTCTTTGTGTCCTTATTATCTAGCATAGTGCCGATAATATAGTAGGCGATTAATAAATGCTTGTTGGTTGATTCAAATTCAACAAATATTTATTTCCCATTGTGCTTATGCCTATTGTGCTGGATATTGGGTATATGTGACTCACATTCTGTTCACCAAGGACTTAAAGGCTTATGGGATGGATCGGGTAGGTGGTGAAGTGAATAGAGCACTGGCCCTGGAGTCAGGAGGACTTGAGTTCAAATCCGGCCTAAAGCACTTAACACTTACTAACCATGTGACCTTGGGCAACTTATTTAACCCCAATTGCCCTGCTTTCCCCCCTCCAAAAAAAAAAAAGAGGCTTATGGGAAACAGAGAACAAAGGGGAAAGTGAAATGAATACAAAAAAGACCAGGCAAATGTGACAAGAAATAGGAAGAGGAAGGGATTATTTTTACCTAGAGGGGGAAGGGGAAGTTGGGGATATTTCCTTCAAGGAGGAGATGGCATCTGAATTGGGCCTTGAGGTCAGGGAAGGACTTCAAATGACTGAGATTAGAAAAGATATGGAGGCATGTAGGATTTCATGAGCAAAGATGTGGAGTTGGGAGAAAGACAAAAATGCAGGAAAAGATAATAGAGCTGAGCTTGGCTAGAACATACAGTCTATAAAGGGAAATAGTAGAAAATAAAGTTGAAGAGGTAGGTATGAGCCAGAATGTGGAGAGAAATTGAACATTAGTATCAGGATCTTACTCTATTTGGTGGGCAATGGGGAGCCACTGAAGGAAAGTAGATCACTGCAGTGCATTAAGAGAATAACTCTGGCCAAAGTTGAAAAGGATGGTTTGGACAGGGGATGAACTAGAGAGAAGACCAGGTAGGGGATAGTTTCACTCACTGAGGTGAGAAAGGGAGCTTTATTTAAAAAGGATGATTATGGTTGAAGATAGGGGGAGGGGAATTATATGCTAGGCATAATTCACAGGACCTGGTAAATGATTGGGTATGGGGGATGAGGGAGAAGAAAAAAATACAGATAACATTATAACTGCAAACCTGTGTGACTAGAAAGATGGTGGTACCCTTAGCAGAAATGGAGAAGTTAGGGGGAGGGAGAGGTTTTGTGAATATGATGAGATAAGTGTGGGATATGTTTGAATTTGAGGCACTAGCATGACTTCCAGGTGAAAGAGTAAATGAATGTTGATGTATCCAATTAGAGAGTTGAACTAGAGGTCTGGGGAAAAGGTAGAGGTAAAGATCTTGATATGTAAGTTCTGTTTTATAGAAGTGATCATTGAAGTCTGAGAGTAGGTAAGATCACCCAGGGAAATAGTGGAGAGAGAGAAGAAAAGAGGTCCCAGGACAGGATCATGGGGGAATACCAAAGTGTATTGGACAAGGCCATGCCATTTTTCTGCTCAGAGACCTTAAGGGACTCTCCATTGCCTACTGAATAAGTTACAAATTCCTGATACTGATATTCAAGGATTTTCATATGCTCCATGCTTCCGCTAAGTTGGGAGACTCAGTATTTCCTGATCTAGACCTGTCCCTCTCACACCTTGGTGCATTTGAACCCAGCACTCCACCCCTCACAGACAGACTACTTTCACATCTCTGACCTGGTGATCACCTTCTCTTGCTTCAAGCATGGGTGCCACCTCTTCCAGAAAGTCTTTCCTGATCTTCCTTAACAAGAAGTAATTCTTTATTTTACCACCATGAATCTCTCAGCCCAGTTTGATCTTTACTATGCCCTTAATCCTTTCTTGACTTAATTATAAATATTTATGTACATGTCTCTTTCCTTCTACTAGATAATAAGCTATTTGAGGGCAGGGACCCAGTGTCCTTTTTATCCCCAGTGCCTAGTACCTAGGAGGTATTTAAGAAATATTTGCTGTCACTGACACTTCTCTTCCCTTGACAACTGAAATTCTATTCAGCCCAGGTTACTGAGAGTTCTAACTGGTCATTGTGGGGGACAATATTGGGCCCCTTCCCCTCTCAATGCAGACTACATTTAGGTGTGGGATGGGAGTACAAAGGGAAGGGCATCCTTTCCAAACCATGAACATCCCTCTCAGGTCAGACCATTTCCCAATGGATACACCACAAGGGATGAGGGGGTCCAGATAGGGGCAGATCATGGGAATACTGGATCATTTTTTACTTACAGCTCCAGCTACTATGGAGATGGTCAGGCTTCGACTGCTCTTTAGTATGTTTACAGCCTGCAAAGACAGAAGAATGGTCAGCTAAAGCCTAGGAAAGCAGCTTTCTCTATTAGAGGTAAGGAATAGGGGAAAGAAGGAGAAGGAATAGAGACCTGAAGACAACTTCAGAGGGACAAACTCCTCTGGCAAAAGTATCTCACCTCTTTGTGATCCATGTTGGTGAAGTCAATGCCATTTACTTCGACAATCTGATCTCCTGTCTTGGGAAGTAATAAAACATAGTCTCTGTGAGAGTCAGTGGTGTAAATAAAAGTATTCTGGATTCAGTGTCAGGACCTGGGTTCACATCTTGACAGAATAAGTCAGTGTAAGTCTCTGAATATCCTTATTTGTAAAATGAGGGTGTTGAAGAAAATGATCTTTATTCTCTGTTAATTCTGAATCTTATGACCCCATGTCACTTGGAAATTTTAAAATCTTCTCCCCATCTCGTCAGCTTTGGGTGTTTAGGAAATGGGCCCAATGGTAACAATATAAAGGCTCATTCTCCTCCTTGTGTTTTTAGAGTCAGGAAGAAGATCCCTTGCTTCTTGTTCAAGTTCCTCCTTGGTTCCAGGGACAAGTGGAGTTGGCCTTCAAAACACTTCTCTCAATTACTCATTCATGCCTGAAATTCTGTGATTAGAGATTCAGTTGTTTGGCTTGAGATTCTGTCCCCCTGTGACATTTGCTATCGTCCTTTCCCATATTTAGGTACCAGAGTTCAGCTTCTAAGATACCTGGCATCACTCAAAATAAGCAAACCTGTAATTGAGGTATGCTGCCACCAGGTGGTGGTGGTGTCCATGACAAGATTTTCAGTACTCAAAGTAATTTCAAGACATTCTTTTTTGGTAGGTAGCAGTATTTGGTCCCTGTAAAACTCATACACTTCAGGGTGACTGAAATGTTCATATTCTTCCCTGAGGTCAGGCTGTGACTGGGAAAAGGGCAAAAGGGAATGGGGGAAGTAAAGGAGAAATGGGCACCACCTAGTTGGGAAAAGGCTATTATAGCAAGGGGTTTGGAGGAGAACAATTTCATCATATTCCCCATTTTATGGGGGTCAGTCATACACATGTTAGACATAGTACAGAAAGTAGGGCTGGAAATAATAAAGAGGGGTGTGAGCACTCACTCACCTCTAGTCCAACCTCTGCAGACAGGGAGTCTGGCTTCACGTTGCTGATAAAGATGCCTGGCTTCTGGGTGGGACCACTTGAAATGCTGGCACAAACAGATTGGGAGGGCAGGCTGAGGTTTTGATCCCTTTATCCCCTACAGATAACCCACTCTTCTTCTCTTGACCCCCCCGACCCCTTAGTTACCTGCCAGGTTCATTTCTTAATATTCCCAGCAATGACAACCACCAGCTAATTCCTGAATAATCACCTGATTGTTAGCCTGACTACTCCAGGTGTGTTAAACATATGAATTGTCTCATATGTTTCTGTATCCCTGCCATAGTACTTAGTATAATATTCTGTACAGAGCAGGTTGTGTGTGTGTGTGTGTGTGTGTGTGTGTGTGTGTGTGTGAAAGACAGACAGACAGAGAGAGACAGAGACAGACAGAGAGAGGAGAGGAGAGGGAGAAGTGGGGCTAGGGGTACACATTGCCACCCTTTTTATTTGGAAAGCAGTTACTATAATGTGGCACAGGATTGGAAGATGGAAGAACCACCTTCACATCTTGGGCTTGAATTTTAGAAAGCTGTAACCTTTGCCAAACATTTTACCTTTCTGGACTTCAGTTTATTCACATGTTATGAAATAATACTTGCATTACCCATCTCACAGGGTCAGGGCAAGGAAAGTCCTAATAAGTCTGAACAGTTACATAAATGTGCCACTATTATTAATAGAAAGCTCTGTATAGATTTGAATTGCTCATCTTGGTGTTTAGGCAAAACAGTAAGAGCTAATGAGAGAGGAGAGTTGTGTGGGGGGCAGAGTGATAAAATGGAATCCTTACCTAAAAATATAATCCATGTGACCACTACCCACCTGCATCCTAGACCTCGAGAACCAATCAGACTGATGAAGACTTTCTTCTCTCTGTTTTCTCGACTCCCAAGAGAGGGCAGACCACCCTTCCCACCCTGTAACAATAGAAAGAAATAAAATATGTGGTGCTGGACCTGTCCATGCATGTGGCTTCATAGAGGTGGAGCCAACTCAGGAAACTAGGACGAGTCCCTTACCTCTTCTCTAAGCCACAGAAAATAATAAAATGCTTTCTTTTTCATCCATCCATCCATCCATCCACCCATCCATCCATCCATCCATCCATCCATCCATCCACTCTGTTCTGAGTCTATGGCTGTGCTATGTTGCCTACTCCAAACCCATCATCTCTAGAGGAACATTAATTTGCTTAAGGGACAAGCTGTATATATCTCAGTCTGGACAAAGCGTCATTCATAGTGAGAACACTTTATTCAAACTGGTGTGCACAGGGAATACATCTTCCCCAGCCTTGGTCCCTGGGGCTCATATCCAACAAATATAGTCTCTAGTCCACCTAGATAAGGGAACCCAGTTCAGTCCAAATAACTCTCTGATCAAGCATGACCTGTATTAGGAGACCCCTGACTTATTCCCAATCCTAAAGTGAGGCATCATACTTCTTACCCCTGACTCTGCCACAAACTGGTCCACAAACTGCCACTTGAGCGATTCATCAGGAGAGCTGAGGGGGAAAACAGGCATGGTGATTAGACAGCTGCTGATGGCGTGGGGTCAGTCTTGCCCCACATCTGGAGACCTCATTAGTCAAGGGCTATCTTTGAGGCAGTGGGGTGGTGGTGGAACTGGTTATGTAGCAATCAAACCAATTCAAAATAGAAAAAAGCCCCCGACATTTCCTATAGGTAGGACAGTGTCAAAAAGCTAAAGGCACAGAATAAATGCAAGAACTGGGGGTTGAATGAATGTCCCTGATCAGCTGAGAAGACGGGTGGGAGGCCTGAGGCATATCTGAAATAGGAGAGCAGGAAACAGAACAAAAGAAGGCTGGTCCTTCACTCACTTTTTCACAGGGATCATGCCAATGTCTGTAGGAGAAAAGATATGAGTAAGGAAAATAGTCATCCTCTCAATTTCCCTCCCCGCCTCCTCACTGCCCAATCACTAAGATGCTGCCTACATCCCCAATTCCAGCACTGGCTGTACTCACGCCTCACTTTGATGGACACAGTTTTCTTGGTTCGGATGAGATTGATGATTTCCTCATGGGTACAGGAAGATATAGAGTATCCATTGATCCGGACGATCTCATCACCAAGCTTGGCAGGAGACAAGAGGAAGACTATGGATTTGGGGAACTATTTTAAAAGATGGCATGAGCAGACGGGATTGGCTCGGAAGGCCAGGCGATGTGCCACAGTAGGTCTTATGGTCTTTCTGAGGAAGGGGCTCATCTATGACATAATGCAGCCTGATCTTGCAGCAGTGGATGTACCATGCCAAATGAACCAAATTACACTGAATAGTGCCTTTGTGCTCTAGGAAAAGCTGATGATTTAGTCACCTTTTGTCATCAAATTGACAAACCCCAGCATTGGAAGGGACTTTGAAACATCATCACCTGGTCCCAATTCACTGTATTTTGGAAGGCTAATCCCCAAACCACCTCAGATAGATGAGCTAATCTTGTTCTTAAAAACCCTACTGACTTCTCCCACTCTTCCCAAACAAGAAATTTCTTTAATTTCTGTAAATAGTTCAATTCAATTTATAAGAGTCCTCTATATTCTAGACATTATACTAAACTCTGGGGGAAACAAAGACAAGAATAGAATATGCCTTGCCCTCAAGAAGCTTATATTCTACTGGTTACAACCAATGATTGTACCAATGGTTGTATTGGATGTAGAAGCAATGGTTACATCTTGGTAACATGGGATGGAAAACTTCTACATATGGCCCTTCCATCAGGGATAATATAACAGCAAGTACTTTTATTTAAAAAATCAATGTTTTTTGTTAATATCTTTTTTGTATCAGTTGCATTTCAGGGTTCAACAATTAACTACCAACTATGTGCCAAACATTGGTGTCGAGTAATGGTAATACAAAGACAAAAATGAAAACATCCTTGTCCTCTGGGAGATTGTATTTAACATGAAGAGACATATATATGACCACTTTCCCCTCTACTGTAAGGAATACTCAATAAATGTATCAATTTATGGTTCAGATCTAAACTAGATTTAAGGGAGAGGATTCTAGATGGCAGAGTAGGTCAGAAAAGTTCCAAGCTCTCCAGATTTCCTCCACAAACAAGATAAAAGAGCATCTCAGGGTGAATGCAGTGTGGCAAAAACAAATAAGGGTTGGGACAAAACAGTGGTCCTCCTGGGACAACTAGAGAAGATCCAAAGAAAAATCCCAGGATGGAGGTGAAAGAAGAAGACTGATATAGAGGAATTAGATGGGGAGGAGAGTAGGTAGGTCTAGAATCCTACTCTCATTAGGGAAGGGGTTAAAGAGGGAACAATACAATATATATCTAGAAGGGTACAAAAGTCTTCTAAATTCAGAAAGAAATAAGAGGGTAAGGGGATAGGGAGCGGGGAGAGGATAAGGGAGGGATAGGGATTAGAATAAGGGTAGTATAGAAGGATGTATAGATCAAGGTGAATGGAATAAAGGTGAAACAACATATATTTAGAAAAGTATAAAAATCTTCTAAATTCAGAAAGAAATAAGAAGGTAAGGTGATAGGGTGGAGGGAGAGGATAGGGGAAGGATTATTAGAAGGGGTGGTAGGTTAAGACGTGGATAGAAGTAAAATAGAGGAGTGAGGAGGGATAGGAATAGGGTGAGAAGGATAGTGAGGAATATAGGACGGAGGAAAATACACAAGTAATTATAGTTTAGAATGTGAATGGGATTAATTTACCCATAAAATGGAAACTGATAGCAGGTTAAAAATCTGAATTCAGCAATGTGTTGCTTTCAGGAAATGATATAAAAAATGAGAGATAGATACAAAGTAGAATGAGACTTAAACAATATTAGAAGATGGGAGCAGTGTTGAAGTGCAAAATGGATAATTTTTATTTTCTTAATTAAAATTTTCCTGTATAAATAAAGAATAGAGGGAATAAAGAAAATTGGGGGGGAATTCTCATAGACAATCTCCCAGATAGAATGTGATTAGGTTGAAATATTGTTCTGATGTAGGAAATGATGAACTGTTGGATTTAGAAAAATGTGTAAAGACTTAGACTTATGAAGAAAGATGTTATCCCCCCTCAGAAAAACAGATGACAGGTGGAAACAAGCACAATGTGGTCTTACGTAAATATTTTTGAGTGTGTGTATATGTGTGTGTGTGTGTGTGTATGTTTATGTATATCTATGTCTATTTGTGTATATATATGTGTGTGTGTGTGTATGTATGTATGTATACATCTATGAGCATGCTTAATTGCAGCCTTTTTGGTGGGGAGGAAAGGGAAAAATGAAATAAAAAGTACACATAAGAGGATAAAAGAAAACATACAGGGAAGCAAAGATGGATAGCACTGAAAATAATGTGTAGCATTTATTATATAGGTTTTCTTGAAATGGAAATTTATTGCTTTATATTGAAGCTTCTCATGTTCTTCTGTGTGCATAGGAATACCTTTTCTTTTCTTATTTTGTATTTAAGTTTAAAATAAATTTAAAAATTAAAAACAAAACAAAATAAAGTAGAGGTGAGGAGGGACTGGAATTATTTCCATAAAACCCCCTAAAGTAAGGGTGGAGAACCTGCAGCCTTGAAGCCACATGTGGCCCTCTAGGCCCTCAAATGTAGCCCTCTGACTGAATCCAAACTTTACGGAACAAATCCCCCTAATAAAAGGATTTGTCCTGTAAAACCTGGACTCAGTCAAAAGGCTGCACACAAGGACCTAGAAGGCTACATATGGCCTCGAGGCTACAGGGTCCCCATCCCTGCCCTAAAGGTACCCTCACAGCCTTGGAGAAGGGGCTGAAGGCAATGCTGTTTTAACAGAATCACAATTAGAAGTCACAGAAGGGTCACTGACTCCGGATGAGTGAAAAGGACTGGAAACTAGACCCCATGAATATTCGATGTTTAAACTGGGACTGGTTAACCTGAAGAACGAAAGATTTGGAGGAGAAATGGTCACTGTCTTCAAGTACCTAAAGGGAAGTCATATGGAAGAGAGACTTGGCTTGTTCCACTTAAGCCCAGAGAGAGCATTCACAGTAACAGAGGGAGGTTATGGGGAGCTAAATTTTGGCTCAAATTAAGGGGAAACTTCCCAACAATCAACTATCTGGAACCAGAATGGGCTGTCCTAAAAGCAGTGAGCTCCCCAGAACTGGAAGTGTTCAAGCCTGGGTCACCTGTCAGAAATTTCCTTTCTCATTATCCCTAAAATCTAGCTCCACAACCTACTTTCTTGATGAAGACCATTCCATATTCTTCTTGTTTGCAGGACCCTTTTAGTGGCCTTGGGCTGTGATCTCCAGCCTCTCTGACCACTGACTTTGCAGAGGACAGTCTTTTTAAAGAACCTGAGAGTTCCTGGTTCAAATAATGCAGCCAGAGATCTTGAACGTGCCCGTTTCTTCTTGGGTGATGGGTGTGACAAGGATGAGGGAACAGAGACCAAGTCTGATATCCCCAGATTCTCCTTGATTTAAGGAGCCATAAAGAAATTAAATTAACAGTCCTAGGTCACTTAACCAATTAGAGTTGTTTTTGACAGGAACACTTGAATGATATTAATATTAATGATAATGGTAGTATGGGTTGAATAGAAAGAAGGCTGACTCTGGAGCCAGATGACCTGTGTTCAAATCCCCCAATGGAAGTTTACTTCTATGTGACCTTGGGTAAAATAGCTTAATCTCCCCAGACTTCAGTTCTTTCATCTGTAAAATGAAGGGGTTGGGATGGCTAAGACCAGCTCAAGGTTTATGATCTTATAATTTCTTGGTTAATAAATGATCCCCTGAAAATCCCCAGTGGAGAAACATACTCTGATGAGCCCATGGGGAAGAGGGAACAAAAGAGCTGGGCCCTTCGAGCTTGCCTTAATGTAGCCTCCCAGGAAGAACTGGACTCAACTCAACATCAGATGAGGAGGTGGGCTTGTTGCTCGTCTGGTTCCTAAGAAGCCTCTGCCGCAGCCCTCAAGCTGAGTGTTGAGTTCACTGGCTCCCCTATGCCTGACCCAGAAACATGAATACCCAGTAGGCTGAAACTCACATTTTCCAAATGCCTATTGAGTTCTCCTCTCTCCTCTCCCAAAGGAAACTTACTCCAGCATCCCAGGCCTGAGTGGCTCTCACGCTATTCCCCCACCCGAGCCAGCTCAAGTTTCTAGATTAATTTTCTCTTGTCCTCACTCTCATACACCCTGGGAAAAGCCCTTTGCAGAAATGCCACAGATATGACGATCTGAGAGAGTGGGACAAAGAGAGATGGCCATACTAGTCCATGAAAAGCCTTGAGCTTGCCAATTAATAAGCAGAGAGATGTTAAGGATAGTCGAAACTCAGAGTTTCAGCCCCACATCCCTCCCAATGCCTCAAATGTCTGATGAGTAATTACCCTGGGAAGAGAGCTTAGTAGGGAAATCAAGGGGGCCAGGGTGATGTTATGATAGCAAGTCATTATGTCCTTTCCCAGACCACATTTCTGGTCTAGAAAATATGCTGGGATGTAGGGAAATAATGTAGGGGGTGAAATTTCAGAAGCTGCTGGCTTTACGATGGGACAGCGATTTAGAACAAAGCACCGTCTGTCAGCTCCCAGCTCTCACTTGGGGCTCCATGCTATCTTGTGCCATCTGGCTCCCGAGCCACATGAAGCCCCGGCTTTAGCAGCACCGCCAGGGTGCTCAGACATTACTCAAAAACTCTCATGGGAGCCCAGGAAGGAAGTCTGAGGGTCTCCTTTGTTTTCAGGGACAAGGTACACCTCTGTGAGGAGTGAAGGGCTCCGTTTGTGGCAACCCCACAGCAGACCCTGTGGTCACTACCTCCAGCCCTCAGTCACCCCATCCAGTCTTGTAGCACCGGAGCAGTCAGGCAGCAGCAGGGGTCACTTTGGGGGTGTGAGATTTTTCAACCAAACAATCAATCAGCATTTATTAATGCTGGACCCTACAGCATGCCAGGGGATACAAGGCAAAGGCAAAAAAGAAAACAGACCCAGAATCTGAGAAGCCTATATCTATCATGGGAGACAAAAGGATTCATAAATAGGCACACAAAATATATAATGATAATAAAAATAGCTAGCATTTATATAGCCCTTTAAGGCTTACAAAGCCCTTGGCAAATAGCATCTCATTGGATTCCCACAACAAGCCTGTCAGGGAGATGCTATTAATATCCTACTTTAATAATGAAGAAACTCAGCCTGGGGGAAATTAAATGACTTCCCCAGAGCAATACAGATGAGAGCTTACATTTTAATAGCAGAAGACAACATACCAAGGGGAGCAGTGGCCAGCTGGGAGTGTTTGGGTAGAGTTGTGGTCATTATTCTGGGGGTGGAGTGGGGACAAGATCAAGGGTAGGTTTTGACTGAATAGTCCCTTCCTGCTCCTCACCTCCAAATTTTCTGATCAAATGGCACCTTTGGGAGTGACAAAATTTGGCCAAGATTGGACTGGCTCCAGGCTTGAGCCATAGATCCACCTCCTGGAGAAATAATAACTAGGATTGCCGTGGCTTTTTACTCAGGTCAAAAGAGATTGAGATGATTTTGAGAAAAAAAAAAAAACTAAAGGTAGTGGTGGGGTGGAGGGGTGGGGTAAGGTATATGGGGATCAGGAAAGGCTTCATGTAAGTGGTGCTTGAGTTGAGTCTTAAAAAACACCCAGGATTCTGAAGTAAGAAAGCATGCATTTGGGGGATGAGAAGAGCCAAGGCAAAGACAGAGGCAGAAGATGGAGCATTGTATGAACAATAGGAAGAAGGTCATTGTCTGATTTCTATGAGTCTGGACTAACCAGTTGAACTGTCTTGGTGTAATGACCCTGCTAGGGGATGGACTGAGTGAGTTCCCTTCTTTACAGTGGGGAACTCTACCCAGTGACTCAAACAGAGGCTACATTAGAATTCAGAACCTACTGGATCTTAATAGTCCTGAACAGATAGAAAGCTGGGAAGTAATAGGACCCACAACTTACCAGGTTCTCCCCTCACTCACCTGGAGCCCGACATTGTCCGCTTGTCCTCCTTTAATGAGGTGGGATACAAAAAGACCACAGCCAAATTCCAGGCCCCCACGAACACTAATGCCCAGACCTTCAGGATGCGTCCGGTCTAAGCGCACCTCTTTTAACTTCCTGTTCAAGAAGACAAAGACGTCCGACCCATCACTCCAGAAATGGAGGCCCTGAGCACAGCCACCCTTTCCTTATCCAGTAAACGTAGCCACTTCTATCTATGCATCGAGAAGGCCCCTTGACTTCAGTGCCTAAGGCCCTGCCCAACGCTAGGCTCCAACCTCACCCAGCCTTGCCTACCCTGTCCCCCATCACTTCCTCTATTCTGTCCCTACCTAGAACGCCTGGGCGTCAGCTGATCATATTCCACCTGGTGCTTCAGTGGGATCAGGGGCCGGACAGCGTCAAACAGGGGCAGGCGATTGGGTTCGTTGATCACCAACTTCAGGTCACCCACCAGCACAGAGACATCCATGGCCCTTGTAGGAAATGCAACAGAAGTGCATTTATTTGGTGGATTTTCCAGACATTTTCCAGGCACTACGCTAAGCAATGGGGAGGAACATAAGAAGCTCATATTCTAATTGGGAAGACAATGATTGTCGGGAGGCAGTGGCCAGGGAGATATGTTTTAGTAATGTTGGTTGTATTGTTGCTTTCAGGGATAGGGACAAAGAAAAAAACCAAGATGCTGAAAGTGTCCTTTTCTTGAGGATGAGGAACTCTGACAAACCAAATCAACGAGTACAAAGGAGAGATGGAAAGGGAAATGACAAAATACAAAAGCCCTGAGGGGATCTAAGTAACTTGTCTCTGTGAGCTTAGCATAATATAGTGTGTATTTTTCAAGGTAGGGGTGGGGGTGGGGGAATTTATAGGAACAGCCAGGTGTCCAACCAAAGAAAAATAGCCAGCCTGAGGGCCTGAGGCCCTGACACACGTTCCTACTCCCCAAAGTAACCCCTGTCCCTCTCACACCTTTGTCCCCCTGGTCTTCCTGATCTGTCCTCCCCACCTCCGTCCCCAGTAATACTTCTATGAAGAAGCAAGTCTGGATGATTAGCAGCCCTTGATTCTCCTGGGGCTGCCCCAGCAGGTGTTGTCAATGTGGAAATAGTTATAGAGCCCAGATGGAAACTGGGTCAGGCAGTAGGCTAGTCTGGTCCAC
Source organism: Gymnobelideus leadbeateri (assembly GCA_011680675.1). Lineage (NCBI taxonomy): Eukaryota > Metazoa > Chordata > Mammalia > Diprotodontia > Petauridae > Gymnobelideus > Gymnobelideus leadbeateri. The sequence continues at coordinate 73,024 of WOXC01007355.1, read as the reverse complement.
TCCCCTCAAACAGAGGCCCACAGAGACTGGTGCCAGGGCCTACAGTCCTTGAAACAATGACGATTCAGCTCAGGCAGCAAATAGCTCAGTAGGGAAGATAGGGAGGTGGAGAAAGGAATAAGGGAGAGAGGATGGGGAGGGGGAGATAGAATGGAGGAGATAGGGAGGAGCCTGGAGTTACTTTCATACTCACTCGTGGTACATACGTAGAACATCATACAGGTAGTCCTTCTCGGCATCATTTTCAATCAGGAAATCCACCTAGAACAGAAAAGTCACATCCCAGTTGAGTCTTCACATCCAGAGCCCCTGAAGCACAGCTAGGAGCCCAGAGGTCAACCTCCCTTTCCTCTGAGTAATTCACCAGCTCCACAGGCCTCCATCCCAAAGGTCATGCCGATGTGGCCATGCTGACATCCCTGCTCCCTTTCTAGATAAATGCCAGCCTCTCCTCAGATGTGGCTTCATCCCCACAGAGGAATGGTGGTATCACCCTCCCCAACTTGCAGGTAATTATTCAACCAACAGGTATTTTATTAAGTACTTACTACATTCGAGGCACTGTGCTAACTCCGGGGAATATAAAGGCAAAGATAGAACAATTCCTGTCCCCAAGGGGCTTACATTCTACTGTTGGAATATCATGTCTGCAGATGAGTAAATACAGGACACATTTATAAGAGTAATGATGTCAGCTTCCAGAAACAGATGTAGGGATGTCTCCTTCCTCTATTTCCCACAGATGTGTTAATGACAACCTCCTGTCTCCCACCTCTCCAGAGATATGTGGAAATGCCAAGTCCTTCACACAGATATAGCAATGCAAAGATGTCACACACACACAGACACACACAGACACACACACACATCCTGTATGACAGTGACTCTCCCCCATATACACAGATGTAGTGATAAAAACCATGACAGCCCCACCCCAGTAAAGGCCTAGAATGCCTTTCCTGGTGGTGGCTGGACTCCTGGATGAAAGCTTTCAGAAAGGACTTGGCCCACTCGTTCATACCCACACAATACATATATGTTCATAACACATGCCCACTGAGCAAGAAACCACCTGCCCACTGAGCCTAAGGTAGAGCCTATAGTGACTTGTACTCTGGGGTGTTCTGTCTGTCTCTGAGCTCTGAGCCTCTGCTCAGTCCTCTTGTTGTCACTCGCTCCCACCCCAGCACGTACCAGTGCAAGAATAGGAGAGAGTTTCAGGTTACATATTTCCATTTTGCTGACCAGAGTCATGTCCAAGGTCAGATTTGGGAGCTGCCTCATAATGACCTCTTTCCCAGGAGAGCTGCTAGCACTTAGGAATTCAGCACCACTCCCAGATAGCCATATAGGGTAATTCTCTCTAACTGCACATCAGGTCTGTCTCTTCATCCCCAAGACCTTCTAAAGCATGAGGTTTGAGGGAATTATCTTTTTTTTGTAGGGGGGAAGGTAGGGCAATTGGGGTTATGTGACTTGCCCAAGGTCACATGGCAAGTAAGTGTTAAGTGTCTGAGGCCAGATTTGAATTCAGGTCCTCCTGACTCCAGGGCCGGTGCTCTATTCACTGTGCCACCTAGTTGCCCCTGTTTTGGCGAATTATCAAAGGTCATATTGGACATCTCCCTATCTCTGGCACAGCTTCATCATGGAGATAAAGGTCTCTTATTGATAAAGCTTTCCAGGGGCTAAAAGTCAATAGCTTTGCTGAGATGTTTATTTCATTCATATATATGATACACAATCACATATAATATATATCATATATGTCTCAAACTTATTAACGTTCAGTGTTCTTAAAAAGAAAGACAGCTATTCCTCATGGAAGGAAAGAACATAGATACAAGGTATATATATATATATTTACTATTACGTATTAATGATGTAATATATTTAATGTTATATTAGTATTATAATATATTTATTAGCATTATATATTTAATATTATATATTATATTATATTATATATTATGTTATATTATATATAGGTGTCTTACAGGGTCTTTATAAGGATCTTGAATGTTAATAAGTTTGAGACATATATTATATGGGATTATATATAATATTATGTGTGTGTGTGTACACACACATACGCATGTATATATTAATGAAATAAGCTTGTGAGGGAAGCTATTGGTTTTCAGCCCCTGGAAATAAGAGACCAATTTCAGTAAATAAGTCAAGAGACTTATTTACCAATAAGAGACCTTCAAATCCATGATGCAGTTGTGCTAGAGGTAGGGAGATGTCCAATATGACCTTTGATAATTCACCAAAACAGGGGCAGCTAGGTGGCACAGTGAATAGAGCACCAGCCCTGGAGTCAGGAGGACCTGAATTCAAATCTGGCCTCAGACACTTAACACTTACTTGCCATGTGACCTTGGGCAAGTCACATAACCCCAATTGCCCTACCTTCCCCCCTACAAAAAAAAGATAATTCCCTCAAACCTCATGCTTTAGAAGGTCTTGGGGATGAAGACACAGGCCTGATGTGCAGTTAGAGAGAATTACCCTATATGGCTATCTGGGAGTGGTGCTGAATTCCTAAGTGCCAGCAGCTCTCCTGGGAAAGAGGTCATTATGAGGGCAGCTCCCAAATCTGACCTTGGACATGACTCCTGTGAGCAAAATGGAAATGATGTAACAAGAATGTTAATAAGCTTGACATAACCATTTACACAGACTGTTAAAGGTCAAAGGATTCTTACATTGCAGAACTGCTGCTGCTGACCTTTTAAGAATCATGGAGAATGTGGAGGGAAGCTGCAGGCAGATGTCTCATGTTTCTCAAAGGGCTAGGAGGTGATTCTTCAGATTAGGGACCAGTGAACTGGACTTCTAGTTCTAGACCATATTATTGAAAGGTTGGTATGTCAGCATTTAGAAAGGGAAGCAGTGTCACAACCTGACATATCTTGTCTGCTACTGTGGCAATTCTCTTTGACTCCAAGTTGCAAATATGGATTTCTCCCCCAAAACTACAAACCTGGGGTTAAGCTACATAGCCTAGTGGACAGAGTGCCAGGCCTGAAATCAGGAATACCCAAATTCAAATGTAGCCAAAGACATTTACTAGCTGTGTGAACCTAGGCAACCTTAGTTTCCTCTTCTGTAAAATGAGCTGGAGAAGGAAATGGCACTTCAATATCATTGCTAAGAAAACACGAAATGGGGTCACGAAGAGTCGGACGTGACTGAAAATGACTGAACAATAATAAGAACAACTAGGGGAGACTTCAATTGATGGGTTGCTTGAGGACAGGAGAGTTCTGAGCTGCAGTTAGAGCTAAAGGCAATTGGGTGTGGGCATTAGATCCAGAATTAGTATGGCAAGCCCTCTAAGAGGGAAGGCTATTAGACGCCTAAAGTGGGGCAAACTAGTCCAGGTCAGAAGAAGGGAGCAGGTGAAAGTTTTTAGATTCAGGTTTGAGACTGGCCCCTGTACTTCCAACTTGGGTGAGATAAGGAGACTCAGTCTTAATAACAACAAAAATAATTACAATAACAATAATGTCTGCACTATCTATGTTATAGTTACAAGGTCGCTGTAAGGCAACCATTTTGAAAACTTAAAACGCTATGTAAGTGTGAGATATTATTAAAAAATAACATTTTAAATGGATAAATGTAAAGTCTTATATCTGAGTTGTTGTTTTCTCTTTATTCTCCATGACACCAGGGAGGTGATGCTGTGACATGTAAGTGAATTGGATTTAAGTGAGGGAGGGCTGTGCAGAGTCACCAGCCTCACTTTATTTCCTGGAGCTACTGGGTCCAGTGGCCAGATATAGATCTGGACAATTGGAGATGACCCTGGATGCCATGGAAGACCTTGGCCTTTTTAAGTTCAAACAATACATCTTATGATTTGGGGCAAAGAGCAAATTCTAGACTTAGTCATATTAGCCATTCAGAGTACAAGAAAGCATTTCACTGTAGCATGAAGGATCTCAGGATACGTCAACAAACTACAGATACAAAGCAAAATCAATCAACAAATATTTATTAAGTATTTTTATGCCAGTCAACGAGCAGGCACATCTGGGAGAGGATGCACTACCAGCTGGGGATGGAGGTGGGGCAGATCAGGAAAGGTTTCATGGAGAAGGTTGTATTTGAATAGCACCTTGGAGGAAATTAAAGACAGGCAGCTAAGTGCAGTCTTGGAGCCTGGAAGAGGTGACTGATTCCTACTTCAAACACTTAGTAAATGAATGACCCTAGACAATTGATTTGTTTTTTGTTTTTTTTGTTGCTTTTTTGGAGGGGGGAAGGTAGGGCAGTTGGGGTTCAGTGACTTGCCCAAGGTCATATGGCTAGTTTTAGGTGTTAAGTGTTTGAGGTAGGATTTGAACTCAGGTCCTCCTGACTCCAGGGCTGGTGCTATTCACTGCACCACCTAACCTCCCCAAGACAATTAACTTGGGTTGGTTCTCAATTTTTTCCTCTGCAGACCTTCAAGTGCTATGTAAATGCTAGTTATTAATACAGAACATGGGAGCTGTGTGAACCTGGACCAGTCACTTAACCCTTTTTCCTCAGTTTCCTTATCTGTAAAATGAGCTGGAGATGGAAAAGACAAACCACTCCAGTATCTTTGCCAAGAAAACCCCAAGTGAGGTCACTACTGAAATGACTGAACGATCACAACAAATAGTACAGAAAGAAGAAAGTGAGGGCATGTTATCAGGAACAATATGATAATTTTGCAGACTATAAAGAGCTGTAGAAGTTCCTTATTTTGCTATTAGTATATTGATTCTCTTTCTCTTGGACTCCTAGAACATATTTCATTATTGATGTCATTCTGGATACAGGCCCTGAAGGACTCATATTCGATTATACATTTGGGGAAGAGACTATTTTATTACCAATTTCTACCCCTCCTCCATTAACTCTCCCCTTCCTTTCCTGACCCTGAACTATTGTGGGAAGAGGAAGGACCATGGTCTGTCTTCTGTTAGTTCAAACTTCAGGTTGTACTTGCTAGAGGTGCTCAAGACAGATGGCTGAGGTGGATGAGAAATGACTATCTAGAAAGGGCATGGAGATGAAAAGTACTCAAATTAATTAAAGGAAGAAAGTAGCATTCATAATAACTAGTAAATTTGACATAGCACTATAAGGCTTGCAAAGCATTTTTCTCCCTATGAGATTAGGTTACTACAAGTGTTATGAAATGAGGAAATGTTGGTCCTGAGGATTGAACCAATTTGCTCATCACACAACTACCTCTGCTTCTTCCTCTTCCTCCTTCTCCTCCTCCCTTTATTTGCATAATTCAAAATTGCTTGCCAAACAGGTGGTACCATTTCACAGCTCCGCCAACAATACATTAATGTGCCTACAAGCCCTCCAACACTATCCATTACTATTTTTGGCGATTTTTTTGCCAATTTGCAGCATATTAAGTGAAACCTCAGAGTTGTTTTACTCTTCATCTCTTATTATTAGTGATTTGGAGCATTATTTCACATGGTTGTAAATACTTTGCAATTCAACTTTTGAGAGCTATTTGTTCATTTCTGTTGACCATTTATGTATTGGGGAATGGCTATTAGTCTCATATATATTTATGAATTGTTTATGTATCTTAGATACCATACCTCCCCCCCCCACTTAATAATATACGACTTCTAGAGTATTATGTTTGACACATTTCAAGAAGGGCATTCATACACTGGAAAACATGCAAAGGATGACAAAAGGTTTAGAGATTATGCCATACAAAGACTGGCTGAAAGAACTGGGAGAAGAGGAGGCTTAGGGCTGACAGGATAGCTGTATTTAGGTATACGAAACATTATCATGTGGGAAAGAGATTCAGGTGGTTCTGTTTAGCCCCAGAAGGGGGGGGGGGCAGATTTAGAGTTAACATGAGTAAAATATGTTCACCATTATATCTATTCCAAAGTTGAATGAGCGATCAGTGGATGTAGTCGATTCTCCCCCATTTGAGCTTTTCAAGTAGAGGCTGGACCACTACTTTTATAAGGCATTATTGGGGGGAAGGGAGATACTTCTTCAGATATGAGTTGGACCAGAGGTCTCTGAGGTCTTTCCTAACTCTTAGATTATACTTTATACCCTCTCCCACCCCTAATACACACGTACTCTGTGATCCAGTCACACTGGCCTCCTTGCTGTTCCTTGAACAAGATCTTCCATCTCTAGGCCCTGGGCATTTTCACTTGTCCCCAATGCCTAAAAATTCTCTCCGTCTTCAACTCCAACTCCTGTTTTCCTTCGTTTCCATCAAGTCCTACCTAAAATCCCATTTCTAGAGGAAGCCCTTTCCAATCTTCCTTAATTCTAGTGTCTTCCCTCTTTTGATTATTTCCTATTTATCCTATATCTAGGGGAAGTTAGATGGCACACTGAATAGAGTACTTGGCCTAGAGTTAGAAAGAGCAGGGTTCAAATCTGATCTTAAACACTTAATAATTGTGTGACCCTGGGTAAGTCATTTAACCTCTGCCTGCATAAAACTGAAGAAAGAAATAACAGACCACTCTACTATCTTTGCCAAGAAAATCCAAAACTATGGATATCCAAAAAATGGATAGTTGATCCAAAGGATCACAAAGAGTTGGATGCAACTGAACACATCAATCCTGTATATGGTTTGTACATAGTTGTTTGCCTGTTGTCTCTCTCATTAGGTTGTGAGCTCTTCAAGGGAAGGGACTATTTTTTGCCTTTTTTTGTATCCTCAAGCTTAGCATATTGCCTGGCACATAGCAAGCAACTTAATAAATGCTTATTGATTTTTTTTTTTTTGCTTTTTGGAGGGCAATTGGGGTTAAGTGACTTGCCCAAAGTCACATGGCTAGTTTTTTTTTTGTGTTAAGTGTCTGAGGCTGGATTTGAACTCAGATCCTCCTGACTCCAGGGCCAGTGTTCTATTCACCGAGCCACCTAGCTGTCCCTTATTGATTGATTATATCCAATAAGATGCTATTGAATAGGGATAAATAGAGTATTATATATGAGTTCAAGACCTATGATCCTATGAAAGGTCTGAAGAATTCTAAGGGCAAACTTAGAAGATGAAATAGGAAAAAGCAACCAAATCTGACCAAACTCACACAGAGAGAAGAAATCTAGTCTGGAAATGGCCCCATTAAAGGTACTCAGAGATCAGTGTTGCAGAGCTCCCAGAGGGAAAGATTTCAAAAGGGTGAAAAAGATCACAGTCTTTGATCACACGAAAGCGCGCGCGCGCACACACACACACACACACACACACACACACACACACACACACACACACACACACACACAAGAGATTCCTGACAACTTCAGAACCAATATGCCCACTTCCTCGTCTCTATAAGACCTTTATGAGCATCGCTCGTGATAACTTCAATTTATTAGCATTTTAACATTTCTGATGGGATTTCTTCTATGAGGAAAGCAGTATAGATATTAGCATCCTCATTTTATACCTCATAAAGACAATGAAAGGACATAGCTAGTGAATAAATAGCAGAGTCAGAACTAAATTCAGGTCTTCTGACCCCAAATGCCTTTGGCAGCAATATATTACCTACCAGTGAGGGCTTGTGCATGATCGGAGATGTTGGGAGCAGTTTCAGCGTTCTGTATGACTAGAAAAGATGATGGGCCATTCATGTAATATACATGAAGGACAACAAATGGACAGGCCAAGTGGTGCGGGGGATATCGTATTGGGAACCTAGAGTCAGGTAGTTGTTGTTCAGGCATTTTTCAGTCCTGTCTGACTCTTTGTGACCCTGTTTGGGGTTTTCTTGACACCAGAGTGGTCTGCTGTCACCTCATTTTACAGATAAGGAAAATGAGGTAAACAGAGTTAAGTGACTTGCCCAAGGTCACACAGCTAGTAAGTGTCAAGTGTCTGAGGACGGATTTGAATTCAGGTCCTCCTGACTTCAGGGCCAGTGCTCTATTCACTTTGACACTTAGTTGCCCTTCTGCTTCCTCTTAAATAGCAGGAGAAGGATGGGAGGTCAACTGGCATCTAGCTCTGCCCATTTCTCCATCACATCTAGTCAATGCAGGCAGATCACCAAAGTCATAACCATTTAAGACCAGGATAACCTAGAGAAGCACCTGCAGGTTGGAGTTTTCTAAGGAAGGGGGAAGGTTTTTGCTGAGCCTAGATGATTGCCCATATCTGACATCAAAGGCAAGGAGACACTAGGTATAGGCTAAGGGAGCCAAATAGGGAACATAAGCATGGAGTAGGAAGTTCCCAGAAAAATGGCAGGAGGGTGTCCATTCCAGTATGGAGACTACTCTGCAAGATCAAGTTCAGCTTGTAAATTCATGATGAATTCTTATTGTCCAAGTGAGTAAGCGGACAACTCTCTCTCTCTCTCTCTCTCTCTCTCTCTCTCTCTCTCTCTCTCTCTCTCTCTCTCTCCTCCTCCTCCTCCTCCTCCTCCTCCTCCTCCTCTTCCTCCTCTCCTCTCCTCTCCTCTCCTCTCCTCTCCTCTCCTCTCCTCTCCTGTCCTTCCCTTCCTCCCTCCCTCTCTGCCTTCTCATGCTAGTCTTGGTTTCAGAAGTTGCTGATACTAAAGAGGTCATAGTTCTTTGACATCTCCTTCCCTATTCTAGAATTTTATCAAAGAAATACCTTTAAACCTGCTAGAATACAATTCACAAAGAGCCCCCTAGGAGCTATAATAGAGAATCAATTTATCCCTGTGTAAGGGAAAGAAAGAGTATTGAACCTGGAATCAGAGGGTCTGATTTCTAGACCTAGTCTTTTCACTTACTTATTACTTGTATGATCCTGGGCAAATCATTTGCCTTTTCTGGGACCCAACTTCTTCATCTGTAAAATGGCGTCTAAAGGTACCTTTTGAGTCTAAAATTTATCGTCTGATAAAGGTGCTAAAGTCTAGCAAGAAGCCCCAAAATGTGATAGGAACCTGTATTTAGAGCTGGAAGGGACTCAAAGACCTTAGACTACAGTTGGACCCCTTTATTTTACAGACTGGAATTGTGGCTCAGAGAGGTCCATTGATTGCTCAAGGTCACTCAGGTTCCTAAACAGCACACGGGTTTTGCACCTGCGTTCTTTGACTTCAAACCCAGCACCCTCTCTACTATATAATTTAGTATGTCTGAGATAGCAACAAGGTCACTTTAAAAAACAAGGGATTTATGTTACAGTCCAGAGCCAGCAGCTCTCCGTCTCCCCCTCCCCCCCCCCCCAGGTTAAAAATTAGCTTCAAATGACTATTCAGCACAAAAGACATTTTTCTCTCACGCTTTTCCCAGGTATTCTCTACCTCCAAACTCTGAACTCATTCCAAAACCTCAGACACACGATGTGTGTGTGTGTGTGTGTGTGTGTGTGTGTGTGTGTGTGTGTGTGTGTGTTTGCACGGGCACCTGAATGAAGGGATGGGGGTTGGAAGATTAGGAAAAACTTCCTTCTCTAGGGCCTACCACTCCCTCAGACAGCTGTTTGGTACAAAGTCCAGACCAGTCCCCACCCTTCCATCTCATCAACCTACACACTTCTTGGGAGCATAAATCCATAAAGGTGAGTATGGTGAGGAAACAGTTCTGGAAGTACAATGGTACTGAACTAGGCGCTCAAGTCCATTGGAAGGTGGTGTTCATAGGCTCAGGAGGCCCCAGAGTAGAGCTGGGGCAAACACACACACACACACACACACACACACACACACACACACACACACACACACACACACACACACAAGAGGAGGAGCTACGACCAAGCCCAACCTCTGGGACTTTGCCTTTCACAGCCCAGTGGCACAAGTGAAACTGGAGTCTGCAGGCCAGACACAAGAGATCCTTGGGGGGAAGGGGTTGGGCTTCTTCAGAATGGGTTGCTTGAAATCCACACTCACCAAATGATCATCGGCTGAAATTTCTTCCCTTATGTCCTTTTTGCACTGAATTGTCCTGCTGTGCTCACCATCAACCTGGACTCAGCCTAATTCTCACCTATCTCCCATTGTTCCTACTCTCACTATGGAATCTGCTGTGGGAAGCCTGCATCTTCTTGGGAAGTTTAGCCTTCCACTGTATAACTCTACCCACCCCCATCACAAGCCCCACAACAACATGAGTGCCAGTTATACAGTGGAGTGGAAAAAAATGCCGGACTGGAAATTGGGAAACGGGTTGGAGGGTTCTCTTGGTTCTATCATCTTTTTCAGGGTTGGACAAGATGATCTCCACTGGACTAATAAAAAACCCTCTTACTTGGTCTCCCTGCCTCCAGTCTCCCTGGTCCCCAAATCAATCTCCACAAAAATGCCAAAGTGATTGTCCATAAACACAAATCTGACCACGTTACTCCTCTGCTCAAGAAGATCCAGTGGCTCCCTCTAGAATAAAGCCCTTCACCATCTGACTCTGAAACTTTCCAGACTACTTTCCTTTATGCATTCCATGGTTCAGCCAAACTGGCCCATTTGTCATTCCTCATAGGCCACAATACAGCTTATTGGGCACTTAAATATAACCCCTTCTTTTGCAAAATGAGGAAACTGAGGCTAGGGGAGGTTAAGTAACTTGTCTAAGGTCACCCAGCTAGTCACAATTAAGAAATCACCTGACCCCTTCAACTCCAGAGCTCTGTCTTTGCATGGGCTCTATCCCATGTCTGGAGTGGAATCCCTCTTCATTTCTGTCCCTCAGAATCGATAGCTTCCTTCAGAGCTCAGCTCCTGTGTGTACTAGGGCTTTCCTGATCTTCCCAGCTGCTTCGTATTTTTCTCATGCATATTTTGCATCTACTTAGAACAGCAGCTCCTGAAGGCAGACATGATTTCAGTTTCCCTTTTTGTATATGGGCACAACACAGTCCTTGGCACATACATGGTCGCTTTAAAAATGCTTGTCTGTTGTGACCTTGGGCAAGTCACTTGACCCCCAATTGCTCTACTTTCCCCCCTCCAAAAAGAAAAAGAAAAATGCTTGTCTGTGTATTCATTGATAATCTCTATGGTCCTTTCTAGCTCTGACATTCTACAGGTGTCTGAACCTATGTGGGTAGAATAAAGAGTTATAACTCTACCCTGTTAGGATGTGTCTGCCTACGCAAAGGGGTACTCCAGTGAACCTCACCACTTTTCAGATCAGTCTGATGTTTGATGACATGCTAACCAAACACCAGGAGCTCCTGGCTGGCAGACATCACACTGAGGACCTTCAAAGTCAGAAGCACCCTGAACAAACACCCTGATGGGGCCTCCCGAGCCTTCTCTCTTAAAATGGCAATATCTGCCTTCGATCTGTTCTATATTCCAACCCCTAAGCCTTAACTGGGTGACCAGGTCCACCAGAGCCCTTCTTTTGAGCCTTTTTATATAATACTGAGCAAGGATATGGACGGAAAGCCCTTTCTGAGGTGAAAGGGCAAAAGCTCAGCTTCAAGGTAATCCATGACTCATTTCTTGCCTGCTTGACTGGTCAGGCTGGGGACAAGAATGGGAATCAGGGTGAGTGTGTATATGTGTGGGGTGGGGGTGGGGCAGTGAGGGTTCTTCCTAGGAGTCTCAGCCCATTTGAAAATTTAGCTGGGACTGATTTAGGAATCCCTCTGGTCGTGTGTGTGTGTGTGTGTGTGTGTGTGTGTCTGTGTGTCTGTGTGTCTGTGTGGGTGGGTGTGGGTGGGTGGGTGGTGGTGCTGGGAGAAGGAAGAGCAGGGCACGTTTTGGCTCCCATTTGGAAGGGAGGGGCAGGATGGGTGTCCCCAGCCAGGTCCCAAGTTTATACAGGTGTCTCCTGGGGGTGTAAAAGAGGGGAGTCATATCGATGAGGGATAAAGAGGCTGCTTTAGAAGAAGGGGATTGGGGATAGTGGCTAGTCCGGCTTGCTTCCTCCCTCCCTCTCTAAGAGCTTCACTAAAAGCTCCCGGCCAAACAAGCAGTTCGAGTGGCCCAAGTAGGGGAGAGAGGTCCCTAGATCATCCTCTGGCGGTGTTAAGGGCACAGTGTCTGAGGTCGACCTTGTGAGAAGCGGATGTGGACCGGAGGTCCAGTGGAGATCAGCTCCAGCTACCCCGGCTTGTCCTGTTCTTCCCTCTCCTCCCTCGTATTCTCGAGCCCGAGTTCCTGCGGCCCCGAGCTAGCGCCACCCTCCTACCCGCTAGTGGCTCTGACCTTGTGCCGGAATTCCCGGGCCACCTTCCTGTCCATTGTTGGATCGGGCCGTGTAGCACCGAACCACTCGACTTCTTTGGGTTCAGACTGGAGGCAGATAGACAAACCCCTGGGAGGGGCAGAGATCAGACGGATGCAAAGAGCAGCTACGGAGTCGATCTCAGAGCTGGGAAGCGGGTGTGGGGCGGGATCCTGATCAGCTGGGAGTGGGGTGCGCAGGTAGGGGCGGGGCGTAGGGTGCGCAGGTTGGGGCGGGGCTGGTGCCTGTAGAGAGATGGGGGGCGGGGACAGGGCTAGGGGGCGAGGCTGGAGGTCTGGTGGGAAAGGGGTGTTGGACTGAAAGAACTGAGAAGACTGTGGCCACATCGGACCCATATCTCCAGAAGTGACTCTAACTCCTTGAGATACCCCGGTCTCTCCTCTCCAAATCACTCAAACAATAGGGGTCTAAAATGCAAAGTTAAGGCCAGAGTCGCCAGGAGCTCCCAGCTCCTTAAGGAGATTGGGGTTCACCGAGAGTCTGCAACGATCTCTTGGGGGCCAGCTTGTGGCTTGGTGATAGAAGCACAACTCTCCAGACCAGTCCTTGTGTCATTCACTTGGCTGTTCTCACCACAGAAACCCTGACAGTCCAGAAGGGAAGCAGAAGAGCCCATCTCCCCTCCTCTCATCCCCCCGGACCCATCCCATCCCACTCAACCCATTTCACCCCCACCCTATCCCCACCCCACTACACTTCAGACTGAAAGAAGGGAAGAGATATTGAGGGAAGGTCACATATCGGGCAGAAAAAGGGTATGGATAGAAAAGCTGGACGAGCGGGGGGTGGATAGGAATAGAGAATTCCAAAGGAGGGCGAATTTTCCTTGAAGGCTAGCCTTGGAGCAGAGCTTGATGTTTGCCACTTTTCAGAGAAGTGGGTGCCCTCTTGCCTCTGAGCATGGTTTTTCTAGTATAACTAATGTGCTCCCACCTTACCTCGCTATATTCCACGTACCCAGGGCAGTTCTTTGAGTATTCGAGATATATTTCTTTGAGTGAACTCTTCATTTATTTCAAGGTAAAAATGCTCCAGGGAGAGGCAAAAGGTCAGATTTATTATATATTACAACTCAGCCTGAATTACTTGTGCTGGGGGGGGGGGGGGCACATAATGTGGGGAGGCAGGCTTTGTCTTATGTCATTCTTAAAGGAATTCTGTAGGCCAAAAAAAGACTTCTTTTTCGGTTGTCCAAAGCCCGGAATTCTTTGGTGGGAGGAAGAGGGGCCGCAGTGAAGCCTTTCTAAGTGAAATTTGAAAACAAACCCTTGGGGCCCTCGATTCACATTCACTTAGTTACAAACCTGAGATCCTTTTCTGCGGTCAGGCTTTGAAAAAGTGGGTGGAAGAATACAAAGGCAGAGGCATCTCCGGGAGAAGAAAGATGGGAGCTTAGCTTCCTTCAAAGCTAGAATCACTCACCAAACACTCTCTTTAGCTGAACTTTCTTGCTTTTTGCAGGATGGGCTAACAGGAGGTGGTGTTCAGGCCCTAACGCAAGTTCAACCTTTATCTTCATCTACTTATCAACACTCCATCTACTCAATTTAGAAAGTCTTCCTCTGCTATCCCCGCCCGGCAGCAGACAGGACAGGGCACAGCAGAGGATGGGGAGACAACTTGGCCTTCTAGGCTTTTTGGGGTGGTGTTGGGAGCCTGGTAGGAGGCAGAAGGATAGGTAGGAACATTGTTCATAGGACCAGATCGGGAAAGGTCTGAAGAAATGAGCCAGATCAAGCCAGCCGCGTGCCGGAGTGCAAAGGTACCCTGGAGAAGAATTGCACCCAGACCGCAGAAATAAAGACCACAGCGACTGTTTTACATACCGGAGCGAGAAAGGGTCTTGGCGGAGGAGTAGCTAATCTGATTATTTGAATGGACTTGAATAGACCCTGCCCACAGTGAAAGGGTGCTTAGCCCCGGGCCTCCGCCCCAGGGCGGGCGGGGAAAGGCTGGTATTACCTGAAGTATAGTAATGAGCTGGGCTGTCCTAGCGCGCCCTCCCAGGATCCCCGAAGAAGTGAGGCGAGGGGACTGAGATTAATGCAGAGTGGGACTGGCCTGGACCGGACAGAATAGACGGGATTGGATCGAACAGGACAGAAGAAGGCCAAAGGAAGAGGAGTGGCGCTTCCCAAAGGCCTCGCCTGAGGTTTGCCGGAGATGCTCCCTCGCCTAGTCTAGGGCATCCTGCACCCAGTCGTCAACTAGAACCTGTTTATTGGACGGTCCTCAATGGGGGTCCTGGTCTCGAACTCCACAGCTTCTGGGATCTGGCTGCTATTTTTTTTAATTTGGATACCTGGCGGTGAGCTAAAAGTTAGGAATGAAAGCCAGGGCGAAGGTTGGGGAAAGAGAATACTAGACCCCGAGTTAGAGGCTTTTAAATTTGCTGTCCTCCCTCTATTTTCAGCCTCCTCGTCTACTCCTTTGAGCAGCCGCACGGAGTCGCCGCCCTCTGCGGAGCGCAGGTGAGTGGGGTGGGAGGTTGGGACCCATATCCTCCACTCTCTTGGGGTGGAGAGGGTCCCTCCCGCAGGCACTCTGCGGAAACCTCTACCCACCCCCAAAAGATTTTGGGGTTTTTATTTACCCACTGGATACCTCGTTGGCGCGTCGTGGTGAGAAAAAAGAGTAGGGCCAAGTGAGGAGGGTAGGGCTGGTTTGGTCTAGGCCGGAGTGGGGAGTGGGGGGCGGCCGGGGAAGTTACTTAACCGCCTAAGCCCTAAACTAAACATAGCTAAGCTTTCCTTAGCCCTGAGTCTCTTCCCTCCCCAGCCTTGAAGAGGGCAAGCTTCGTCTGGGAGACGTCCCTGCCGGCGAGGAAGACCAGGTAAAGGGACAGCATGAACACTGGTGTGGGGCTTCTGGATGGGGGTGAGAGGAATTCTCTGCCGGAGCTTCCATCTCTCCACCTCTCTGTCTTGGCTGGGAAAGAGGCTTGGTTAGCGATGTCCCTTCTACACGCACTGAACCAAGCAGTACACTTAGAAAAAAGCTGGGGCGTGTGAGTGATCTGGGCAAAAGAAAATCTTGTGGTGCTGCGCTGTGGACTGTGCTCCAACTGAGGCAGGCCATCTAGGGAGGCTATAGGATGACATCTCCCAAGCTGGGAAGGAGTTGAATTAGATGAAACCCTAAAATCTCTTTCAGTTGCGAGATTTTGCAAATCAGGTCAATGGGACAGCAGGTCTACCTGGGTAGTGTCATTTTAGGCCAACTGGCATTCGGGCTGTCTCATGAGCCAACCAGAGACAGTTCGCCTGAGCCTAGAAGTGGGTATGTGTGGAGAATGCCTGCGTGTGTGTGTGGGGGGGGGGGGTGCAGTGGACCCACCAAACTGGTAACAGACAATGGGTTTGGGGTATTGTCTAAAGAAGGCGCTACTGGGGGGGAGGGGAGTGAGAACTCTCCTTTCTTTTTTCCTTCCTTCCTTCCTTCCTTCCTTCCTTCCTTCCTTCCTTCCCTCCCTCCCTCCCCTCCCTCCCTCCCTCCTTCCTTCCTCCTTCCTTCCTTCCTTCCTTCCTTCCTTTGTTCCTTCCTTCTTTCCTTCCTTCCTTCCTTCCTTCCTTCCTTCCTTCCTTCCTTCCTTCCTTCCTTCCTTCTTTCTTTCTTTCTTTCTTTCTTTCTTTCTTTCTTTCTTTCTTTCTTTCTTTCTTTCTTTCTTTCTTTCTTTCTTTCTTTCTTCTTTTCCTTTGCCTGTCAAGAGCACTACCCTGAATCCCAAGCTGGGCCTCTCTGTCCCACACTTAACTTCCCAGGCTGCCTGGGATCATTGCCCGAGATGCATGATAGAAAACTAGGGCAATCTGGGGTGGGGGGCGATAGTTGGCAGCAGGTGCTGGTAGACTGTGTGTGTCTACATGGGTGAAACAGACAGTGGAGCAATTATTTGAGTGATCAAGCATTTCCCATCCCCTGAATTTCAATTATAGCCTGCTGAGCTTGGGGTGTGGCTTTCTTTTCTATTTCTTTCTTTTAAAATTTTTTGTTTGGGTGAGGGTGGTGGTCAGAGGCCAGGTGGCAAATTTGTTTCTACCACTTCCTTCCTTTGCCATTGTTGTTGTCTTCAAGTTCTTGTCTATCTCTGCTCCTAATTTATAGTTCTCCCCATATCATAAAGTGTGTAACTAAAACTAAATTGGCCCTATAGCCAGCCAGAAACCCACTTGCTAAAAGGTTAATTTTTGTCACTGTCAAACAGGAGTGAGACAGTAGGACAGAAGCTGTCATTCTCTAGCAATCTTGACAGACTCAGATGGTTTACAGAGAAATCTTCAGCGTTCTGGGGTTGTCTTTGCCTGACTTTCTCTATGATATTGAGAATGGGGAAACAATTATATAACTCACTTAAAAATTATATTAGTTCAGAGAAAGAGAGTGGGTTAATGACTTTTCGTATATAAATCTTTGGACCAAAAGTTAGTAGAACTCAGTGCTGTTTTTCCAACTGGTGACTAGCAGGATTTTTTTCTCTTTCCTCTACTTTAAGCACTTAGCCTGTATCTCTGAACTATCCTCTGCTTCTGACAAAAGGAGATAAATATACAGTTATCCTTTCCACATTGTGAATTTTTCCATTGTGGTATTGATATATTGAAGGTCGGCATAAGAAATTAAATGGAAATTTTTGGAGAGTTTTGTGGTAGCTGCAGATAACATGATAACACAGAAAAAGTTTAGAAACTCAGAAATTCATAAAATATATGTATAGTATTGTATAATATCAACCCCAGTTTTACAATGAGGTATTATAAACACTTCATAAAAGAAGAAAAAAATCAGACTTCTCTGGTACAAATGAAGGGCCAAAATATTTTATGCAGATTTTTCAGATCATGGGGGCTGCCACACCTTAACCCTCTCAATGTGGAAGGTATAACTATATACCCACCAGCTACTTTGGCTACGGCAGACAGGTGGGGGGGGGAATATATGAGGGACAGGGGAGGATGAAACTTTGGACTAAGATGAAAGGATCTTAGATCTGGAGCTGGAAGTTATCTGGTCCAAAATCTTCATTTTACAACTAATGAAAGTATAGCCATTAGGTTCCAGAGGCTGGATTTGAATTGAGGACTTCCCAACTTCAAAGCTAACTCTCTATCCTGTGCTATTCTGCCTCTTGACAATCTCCCCAAATCACCTTTTCACTGACTCATTGGTTCACTCAACACATTCATCATGTAGTAATCTTTATCTAAGCACCTCTGTCTTCACAGTATTCTCTTTCATTGCCACAGGAGGATTATTGGGTAAATTTCCCTCTCACCTTTCTCCTTAGGGAGGTGTCTATGGACCTGTAAAGACTGGCCACCAGCACCCTCAGAATGTGGCCTCTGACAGATTTCTCAGGTTACTGTTTTTGGAGCAGTGGAATGGCATTATTGTAAGGGCTATTGCCTGGGAAGCACAGCTGAGACTTATCCATGTAGGGAGTTGAGCTTAATCCCAATAAGACCTGTGGCTGTATCTGAAAATGGGGGCAATGATGCTTGACTTAAGTTCCTGAGTCTTTTCTTCAAGGGATGTCCATCCATTGTATGTTAGAACATAGGATCATAGATTTAGAGCCAGAAAAAAAATTCAGAGGATTTTTAATGACTCCTACATTTTAGAGATGAAGAAACTGAGGTCCAAGATCAGTTGTTTTGCTGTTCTGACTTCAAACCCAGTCTCAAAGTATTATGATAACCCCAAAGGTTGAAATAAACATTTCTGTTACTGTACAACTATGAGTTTGAAGCCTGAAACCCAAACAACTGAGGGTCAATCTAGAGATTGTTGGTCATTCCAAGGGGGCTCTTACTTGAAGGAGGAGTCCCTTGTTCACAAATCTGGGGGGGGGGGAGTAGTGTCCTGGACCAATGATTTCGGTGTACAGTCATCCCTTTCACATCAAGACTTTCCCCTTTCCCCATCATTGTTGTGAGAGATGTTGAGCTGTCATAAGAAATTAAGTTGGAATTTACACAAAGTTCATTCTGGGGATTCCTTGGTTCATCATCATTTCATGCTTTAGCAGCTCATGTGTTTGGTAGAAACTGGTGGGGTTCACTCAGGCAGATCTGATTGGTTTCCCAATTCTGAGCTTCCAGGTCATGGATGAGATACCAATTATCGAGCAAATAAAAGTTTTGGGGCATAGAAGATTCCAGAAAATGGATATTGATTCCAAAGAAAGAGCAATGTAAGCAGTGGCTTTAGAGACTTGTTGATAGCACATGGTTTATTTTTTTCCACAAAAGCTCATAGGCTTATAGGACCATTATAAAGATGAGAACACTGAGACTTAGAGAAATTAAATACCTTGCCCATCACCACATAGGTAGCGAATTCTGAGATGTGATTTGAACTTAGTTCACCAAGACTCCAACTTCAGGATTCTTCTATTCACTTTGCCACGTTGCTTCTTTTGCTGTTAACTATTGCCAGTAACTAGTCTACTTTCTTTTCTGGTCATCGATGTTCTGCCATGTCCTTTATCCTTCCTTCTTGAGCCTCTTGGGTAGCCCACTGTAGCATATGAACCCTTCAGCTTTCCATCCTCCTTTGGATTCTTTGTAAACTTAGCTGTTCTGCAATCGAGGTGCTTGAGGACTTAGAAGAGAATATCAGTGCAAAACAGCTGGACTCATGGTGTAACAGCTTGGGATCTAGTTGGTATCTTTCCCCTAGTACTGGAACAAGAGTGGAATAAATAGGTGCTTGATTAGAAGGTTGCTGAATGGGGCATTGGGTAAGTGAAGACTAAATCATCCAGGTTAGGTAGATAGGATTAGAGTTATGCTCATAAATGTTTAACAACTGGTTCCCTGGAAATGAAATGTACCCATGACCAACTTTAAATTTAATCTCCATTATTATCACTTTCTAAAGTCCAGACAATCAAACAATAAATCAAGCCCCAGTTTGTAGCATTTGCAAATTCCCAAGAGCTAAATGTTTTTATTGAGCAAACCAAATGGGTTTGGCTATAGACTTTCAAAGTGGCTATGACTATAAATGAGAGAAATTTGACAGAGGGGAGGCATAAATAAGGGATATATTTTAGTTCAGTATTCCCCTGTACATGGTCTTTGACTAGACCTCTTGGAAGAGCAGTAGTCTCTGTTGGGGTCTTCTTTTTCCCTAGTCTTATTCTCTCTCAACAATGTGTATGGCTCCCTGAGATGGATTATTTGGAGTAGGAAACTGCAACAGAGCTTGGGTCTTGTGTGTGTGTGTGTGTGTGTGTGTGTGTGTGTGTGTGTGTGTGTGTGTGTACACACAAGTGCCCATACATATGTGCTGGACTTGGATCCTGTGTGTTGTCTGCATAGGGTAGAGGAGGAAAAGGCAGGCAACTGGATGAAAAAACCAGATTCCTGCAGAGCCTGAAGAAAGAGACTTTTGCTAAGAGTATATGGAAATCATTGGTGAAATATGGGATCTGGGATTCATCTGCATATAGATCTTTTCCTAGCAACTCAGCAGCTAGAGGACCATGGACTGTATCTTATGCTTCTTGTCAGTCAGTCAATAAACATTTATCAAGCACCTACTGTGTACCAGGCACAATTCCATCATTCTATTACTCTCTCACCTGACTTTTGTTCCTCTACAAATCTGTGACATGGGTACACCCACATATTGGGAATTGTAGTGAATTAGGAAATGTAGTTGGTCCTTGAATCTCTGCTTCAAATAGCTCACTTCTCTTTCTTGTCATTCTGAAGGAGTCTGAACCTTCGGGGTCTTCAGCCATGTTTTCTCTCTGGGAAAGAAGACTCCATCGTACCAAGTGTGCAACTCCCTGTAAGTTATCTTAAACCCTGGAAAGGGACTGACCCATCAAATTGGAGTTCCATGGTCCTCCTTGCTACCTTCATGTTCTTCCTAGTCTTGGAGGACCACTCATGGCCTTCCCTTCTCCCAAATATTTCCTCTGTATCTTTGGATATAACTGGACAGGAAATTGACATACTTGGGGTAAGTCTGTGTGAGATCTCCCTTTTATCTGACTATCTTCCCATTTTTTCACATACCCCATAGGTCAGCATGGTGCTTGGCACATAGTAAGTTCTTAATAAATAATTGTTGATTGATTCATTCCATTCTACCACCTGTAGCCAAGTCCTGATCTGTTTTTACCTCTGTCTCTTGTGGTTTCTTCTCCCCTTCCACTCAAATGAACTCTTCTTGCTCATGGCCTCCCCTTCTTACTATACTTTGTTCCCCAACCAGATATATTTGGAACTGCCTTCTGAGAGTTGTTGAGAAGAGGGTGTAGATTGAAATATTTCATATGCCCATAACCACTAGCTAATTGGTAAACATGGAATTAGAGTCAGTTATTGAACCACTAGGTTTCAATGACATTTGTGTGACTGGCTTTCTCCATATTCTAGTCCAGTGGTTTCCAGAGTAGGGGCCATGGCATGAACCCAAGAAGTGATAGGTTAACCAGTAGGGCACATAGCACCCTCCTCTCAGTAGCCAATGATGGGCTTGTCCCCCAAACAACCACACAACTCTCACCCCTGATAGCCTAATGGAGTTTAGCAAGATCCAAACTTCCCCTTTCTGAGCTGGGCATCAGTTCCTCAAGGCAGTTACAATTTAACTCCAATGACAGCAGCTGCACAGTTTCTATTAGGAAAATCTTAAACTCTTCCACCCCTTTTCACAAATCCACCTAGGGAATGGGATGGATGATCAAAATGTATGGAGACTATTGCTCTTCTCTAGAGGATAGAATCTCAAACCTAGAACCTCAGAGAGTAAATTGCTTTTACTTTTCAGACTTATTCTCCTGCTTTAATGGTGGGGAGTGTGTACACCAGACATTCTGTGACTGCAGGCGTTTTAATGCAACAGGTCCCCGATGCCAGACAGGTATGACTAGACCCAGGAAAAGATGTATTTGAGAATAACGGGGCCAACTTTGGTAGAGAAAATGGGACTTAAAGAATCTCCCCAGTTTGCTGTTTTCCAAGGGGAGGGAACAAAGCTGCCCTGAGCCCCTGGACAGGTGGCTGGTGGATGGGAGGGACTTTGATTATTCATCTCTGGGCAAATTAATGCATGCATCCTCTGGACTTAACCTCTGACCCCCTCCCTAGAAATGTGCCCAGATTTTCTGTTGAAAGCTTTCTTTTTGCTTGTGTTCAGTGTATAACACAGGCCCAGAGAGAGATAACATTTGCCGTACATGGGGACAGCACCACGTTGAGACATTTGATGGCCTCTATTACTATTTTTCTGGAAGAGCAAGCTACACCCTGGTGGGTCAATATGAACCTGGTGAGCAGAGCTTCTCCATCCAGGTAAGTAAATGCATGGCTTCAGCCCTGGTCCCACTCACTATCATAGATGTGTGCATTTGAGGGTGGGGGTTGGGATGCTTGGTATATGTTCATATGTAGGACACAGAGCTATAGATTAGAATTGAGATGAGTTGTAATGAGATTGATTTGTTAGCTTAGGTTGGGCCAAAGGGATTCTGGATCTTGGTAAGGTCTGGGATATAGTCTTTCACTCTGTTCTTCAGTTCACAAACACGAATTTATTAGCTTCCTCTTGGGCCTCAGGGACTGATTCATACTAATCAACATCATAAAGCACAGATAAGTTTTCCAACTGAGATTTGGTGATAAAATTGGCCACCTAGCTCAATCTACACCTGAGTTGGAAGAATCCCAGCATTCTCATGTCATTTTCATGACTGGAGTCAGGGAAACATTCTCATCCTCTAAATTCTGGACACTCTATCTCTAACCTAGGATGACATTATTTTTTGAGGGTGTTTTGTTCTGCCTTTATTACCTCATGATGAGTTTCCAGTCAACAAAACCTACAGATTTGCATCACTTGAACTGTTTTCCAGTCATTCCTCCTCCCCTGTCTTGCACTTTTGAAGTTGATTTTTTTAACCCAAGCTAGAACTTTGAATTTATCTCTACTAAATTTAATCATTTATGACCATTGTTCTAACTCAGCACTTCTCAACCTTTTTGGCCTTGGGACCTTTTTACACTCTTAAAAATTATTGAGGAGTCCCTTCTCCTATGAGCTTTTGTTTAATGTGGGTTACATTGATTTTTGCCATATTAGAAATTAAAATGTCTTAGTATTAGATGGGAATAGTTTTGACCTTAAGTTCAGTGATCTCATTTGTGTTCAGACCCTTTGTGACCCCATTTGAGGTTTTCTTGGCAAAGATACTAGAGTGGTTTACCATTTCTACAACTCATTTTACAGATGAGGAAGACAAGTCTTTCAGATTTGGGGCCTGGCACTCTATCTGCTATACCACATAGTTGTCCCTTTTGACCTTAAAGACCTCTTGAGAGAATCTCAGACACCACAGGATTCCTTTGATGATACTTTGAGAATTTCTATTAGTCATTCATCTACAATGTTAGCTTTCCCTTCCCGTTTTATATATATATATTTGCAAACCTGAAAAGTATGCCTTCAATGTCTTCATCCAAGACCCTGATAAAAATATTGAATAACATGAGACCAACTCAGGACAGATCCCTTGAGGCCTCTACTGAGAACCCATTAATGACTGCTTTGTTTTAGCTTCATTCATTTCACCAGGTTCTGAATGCAACTGACCAGATTATCCTCCAGTCCATACGTGTTCTTGTCTACAAGAAGCAAGAAAGACTTGATCAAATGCTTAGCCTAGATGCCAGCTTTATTAAGTTACACTAAGAAATGTTGCTCCAGAGTGAACTGGATTCTCATGTCAGATGATTAGCTTATTATGTCTCAGCAACATCATCAGGTCAAATAAGATAATATCTGGAATGCACTTTGTAAACCTTCAAGCATTATATTCATGCTTTCTGAGAGGCAGTATGACAATGGTAAGAGTGTTGGGTCTGGAAAATCCAAGTTCAAATGCAACCCCTGGAGCACTGAGCTTTCATTTTATTGTTGAGCTTTCAACTTTCATTGAAAAAATTACTTTTATTTTATTTTTGGCAATTGACAAAAATCTATTTTCTTTCCCTCTTGCCTCCTCCTAGTCCCCACTGGGGGGGGGGGGGAGGGAGGGAGGGAGGGAAGGGGAAACAACCAAACAAAAGAAAAACAAAATTCTTGTAACAAAAATGCATTTTCAAGGAAAATAAAATCCCATATTGGTCATGTCCAAAAGATAAATGTCTCAATCTGCACTCCTTGAGAGGGGAGTCCACCCCCACTCTCCATCAGATAGGGTTCATTTTCCTTGTCCAATCAATTATCACTGCTCCCTGACCACTACTCTCTTCCCTTCTAGGAATTTACATTCCTTGAGGGAAGGGACTGTGTTCCTTGCTTTTATTTTATTTTCTTTTGCTTTTTTTTTTTTTAAGAGGGCAATTGGGGTTAAGTGACTTGCCCAAAGTCACATGGCTAGTAAGTGTGTTAAGTGTCTGAGGCTGGATTTGAACTCAGTTCCTCTTGACTACAGGGCCGGTGCTCTATTCACTGAGCCACCTAGCTCCCCCCACCACTTGCTTTCTACTCCGCCATCTACCACCCCCCTACCCCCCTTTGCTTTTATTTGTATCTTTATTGCATAGGATAGGGTCTGGGACAGAGTAAATGCTTTCTTATTCATTCATTCAAATTCTGCTTTATCTGCACTTAACTAGCAGTGGTCCTGTGAGAATCAAGTGAGATCTCTCTCTGTCTCTGTCTCTGTGTCTGTCTGTCTCTTTCTCTCTCCCATCCTCCCTTCTTCCCTTACTCCAACTCTCCCTTTTCCCCTCTTTCCTTTCCTTCTTTTCTTTTTTCTTTCTCTTTTTCTATAAATTATATATAATGAGATTTTATGTGTATATATAGATACATATATACATTTATATAAATATACACATGTACATATGTGTATATACACACATATACATACACATATCTATAGGCTTATACACACATAAAGTGCTTTATAAACATTTTTAGAAGCATTATAGAAATGTTAGCTGTTATTACTTAACCTATTTTTTTTCCTCAGGTAACTCCCTGGTATTCTATTAAATTGTAGCTGGGTGAGAGATGTATTAGTGGAGAAAGTTCCTATACTAAGAGTTCTCCTTCCTGATGAAATCACAGACCCTTTGAGTTGTTTCATTTAAACTTATGTAGTTTTTATTGTTATAATTTTAAAGCCATAGAAACCTGGGATCCCCATTCCTGTTATAGAGAGAGATCTGCCAGGCTGCACCTTTTGTCTCATTTAGCACTTTGGACACTTGACAAGTTCTTACTCTTTAACTCTTTTTTTTTCCTCTCCATGGTTGCTTATTAGTCATGCAAAACTTTTGCCATTATCACACTTCCTCTTCCCAAATATGTAGAGGCAGCTAGGTGACATAGTGACTAGAATGCTGGACTTCGGGTCAGGAAGACCTGAGTTCCAAACCTGATTCTGACATGCACTTGCTATGTGACCCTGGGCAAGTCACTTTACCTTTTTGTGCCTCAGTTTCCACTTCTATAAAATGGGAATAATGATAGCACCTGCCTCACAGAATTGTTTTGAGGATCAAATGAGATAACTTGAGTGCTTCACAAACTTTAAAATGTTCTATAAATGCTAGTTGTTACCATCATTATTATTAGAGTTGATCAGACCAAAGTCTACTTGACATTAGTTATATTTCTAAATGAAACTTGTCTCATAACTCCCATAGTACCAATAGAGCTAAGAAAAGAAGAAAGAGAGATCCAAGTCTCACCTTGACACTCGGACCCAGACCTCCACCTTGGGGTAGAACCTGTGATGGGGCAATGCTGGGAGTAGGTCCCTGGCTTAGTTGTCTCAACCCTTTCATTTCAGGTTCACAACTACCCAGAATGCAGCTCTTTCCCTTACAGCTGTCCACGATCTGTCAGCCTCTTCTTTGCGGGGGAAGATGAGATCCGCCTGAGCAGGAATGTCACCCATGGGGGTTTAGGGTAATGAACTAACTTCCTTGCACCTTGTCCTACCACCCATGGCATACGGGGTCTTGGGAAGAAGCAACAACATTACTCCTTTTCTAAGAGGAAAGTACAATGGAAAGGATCTGTCTTCCTTTTAAGTTCTCTGGTTCTAGATGACCTTACTGTTAAGCCCTCAAGAATCTTCAGGTTGTTTAAGGGGTATAAGTAGGAGCGCTGGGGCAGTGAGGTGGCACAGTCAAAAGAGCACCCACCTTGGAGCCAGGTGGGCCTGAGTTCAAATCTGGCCTCAGACAATTGACACACTAGTGACCTTGGGCAAGTCACTTAACCCCAATTGCCCTCCAAAAAGCAAAATAAATAAATAAATAAATAAATAAATAAATAATAGGAGAGCCAAATGTGTACAGACTGTGTATAGCAAAGGGTCTATTTGAAGGAGCCCCATCACCAAAGCTTGTTGTTGTCTTCTCCATCCCTCTCACTTCTCTCCTTCTCTCTACCCTCTCACTCTCTTGGTGTCCATGTTTCTCCTTTTTTGGAGCAACTCATTTGGTAAATTCAGTCACCCTGAGATTTTAGGGACTCCACGTGCCATCCAATATGGAGAGAGTTGCATTTTTTTTATTTTTTTATTTTATTTATTATTATTTTTTTAATTAAACAAATGCTTTATTAACTTCTGGTTTACATCATTCATTTCCACTAGATTATGAGTTACATTTTTCCCCCATTTTTCCCTACCCCCCACCCCAGAATAGCAGTCCCACTAGATATCCCCTCATCCAATCTGCTCTCTCCCATATCTTCTTCCATACCCCCCTCGACTTTGCCATTAGGGCAAGGTGGATGAGAGAGTTGCATTTTAAAAGAGGAACTTGGATTAAGCCAAAGAAACGTATTATAGTTGAATTTGGTAGTTTGGTAGGTGAAAAAGGGTGATAATAAGAATTCATTTATGTTTATTTATATAACATTGATCATAATAATGCTCCATATAAAATAAAAAGTATTTGTATAATAATAATTTATATAATATTTTATAGTTTTCAAAGTGTATTCCTCATAACAACAATATTATAAGTATTATTGTCCCCATTTTAGAGAGGCAAAAACTGAGGCTTAGAGAAATAAAATGATTGACTCACAATCTCAGAGCTAATAGGTGTTGACTAGGCTCTAACCAAGGTCTCTTGATCCCAGACCCAATAGTCTTTCCCCTTCTATGATCTCTTGCAGTTTGGGAGTAGAGGAGCCCCTCCCTCTATCCTTCCAATCCCTAAAAGCTTGTCTGGGGTCCTGATCTCCTATTCAGTGTCTTCATGCCTGATGGTTTAATCAGCAGACTCAGGTTCAAATCTTGGCTCTGAGGCTTGCTAGCTGTGGTGACCCTGAGTGACCTTTATCCTTCTGACCCTTACTTAGTATCTTCGTCTGTAAAATGGAGTTATGAACTTACTGCATCCATTAAATGAGATCTGCATTGTGTAATTCAGGGCTGTAAGAAAAAAGCTATAAGCCATAAAATATTATGCAAATATAAATTATTATTATTAAATGTAATACTAGTTATAAAGTAGTATTACATGCAATAATAGTAATTTATATTGCAGCCTATAAACTATATATTGTATATAATTATTAGCGTAATATTTTATATAGTACTCCATAGCTTACAAAGACTTTGTAAACTATAATTTACAAATTAAAGTATTGTAATAATTTGCTACATAGGCATAGTTCATAAGGAAAAGACTTTGCAAACAATGAGTTAATGTTATTATTCTAATTTTCTGTGGTATGTTCAGTGGGTCTGTAGCTAGTGGTGGGTCAGATGTTCTAGATTGGAATGCTTTTTAATAAACACCCTTCTTGGAGCATCTCAGTGAACAGGAGGTTTGTGAGCTCTGAGTACCCTGTCTTGTCTCCCCCTATGCCATGGCAGGGTCCAGCTGCCTCACACTGCAGGGAACTTGCGACTCCATCAGATGGCTGGCTATGTCATTGTGCGGCACCAGTCTGCTTTCACACTGGCATGGGATGGTGAGTCAGCTGTCTACATCAAGATGAGTCCTGAATACTTAGGCAAGACACATGGCTTGTGTGGGAACAACAATGCTGACCCCCAGGATGACCTGAAGACCAGCTTTGGTGAGTCCTGAGAGCTAATAGCTCAAGACCTTCTATTCCCCACCCATTTCCCAACTGGAGCACCAAGAGAGACATCCAGGATTGGAGAGATCAGGCAATGGGTTTGGGGATAAAGCTAATCTTTTCATCAATTGAGTTAGTACATTGTGCTTACTGTGCACCTAGCCCTATGTATATGTTGGTCCTATGCTGGATAGGTTCATAGACCAGATATTTCATATGGACATTGTTGTTTGCATGTTGTCCCCTTCATCAGAAGGGGAGCTCCTTCCGAGAAGGGACCATGCTTTTCCTTTCTTTGTATCCTCAGTGCTTAGCTTGGTGCCAGACACACAATAGGTACTTTGTAAATGCTTGATGATTATAATGACCAGGGATATTTTTGGAGTTAGCTCATATGAACTGATTGTTAAATTTTCAGTGTGAGCATTTTTACCTTGGAAATCTGCCAATGCTATAAATCAGGGCTTGATTTATTGTTTTATTTGATTATCTAAACTTAAGAAAAGGACTTAGAAAATGTTAATAATACAGATTTAAACTTAAATGTGTGTTACATATTTTAAAGATCTGGTTGTTAAACATTGACCAAAACACCCCTAATGATGAAGAGGATGATTTTATGATAGCAATAGTCATCTGAGAGACTGAGATTCTAGGTTAGAAAGAATCCCAGAGATCCCATTGTCCAATCTTTGCCTAAAGATATTTCTACTTCTGTGGCTTCATATAGTTTACAGGTAGAGAAGGCCTTCCCAGAACCTCTCAATGCACTCTATAGGGGTAATAGCTCAAGTGAATTTGATTTTATGGGGAGTTTTTGTTCCTTATCTTGTAGTCAAGAAATTTAGGTTCAGGTCTTGATGCCTAATGACTGTGTGACATTGAGCAAGTCTCTTTACTTCTTTGACTTTCAGTTTCTTCATTTGTAAAATGAAGTTTTAGTTATATTTAGTAATTCTTGACCTATGCACCTCGGGTTGTGAGAAGGCAGTCATCCAGACACTGCTAGAATCAAGATGACAGTCCACAGAGAAGGCATTAGTAACTGAGGAGACTGGGAAAGGCTTCCTGTAGAAGGTGGCATTTGAACTGAGTCTTAGAGAAATCCAGGGAGCCTAGGAGGTGGAGATGAGGAGGGAGAATATCCCAGAAATGAGATGAAAAGACAAAGTTGACAGTTGGAGTATTTGTGTGAGGAACAGCAAGTATAACTGCGTAATAGAAGGTTGGAGGGTGTCAAGTGTAAGAGGAACAGAAAGGTAGCAAGGAGCCGGGTTGTTAAAGGTTTTAAATGTCAACAGAAAATTTTATACTTCCTTCTGGAAATAACAGGGAGCCACTGTAGCTTATGGGGGTAGAGTGCTTTAGAAAAACCATAACAATGACAGTGAATGAAAAATGATATAGTATAGAATCCTTACCTGATGAGGATGGATAGCATCTAGAGGAAGGCAAATAGGACAGTGACGGAACTGGAGACAGTGCTATATGAGGCAGAGGAGAAAAAATAACCAGAAAAACTAATTAATACAGTAAAAAAATCCTGAAAGTAAACAGAATGTTCCCCACCCGGGGATTTCCTACTCTTCAAAGAAGAGGAAAATGTTCTTTGCAACATTGTTGTAATTTTGTAGCATTCACTTTTGATCATTTTGTGGTAGTGACTCTCTCCCTTTATATGTTTCCACTTACATAATCATTATGTATATTGTTTTCTTGGCACTTCCTTATTCTACATTAGTTCATGAAAGTCTTTCCATGATTCTCTATATTCATCCTATTCCTTGAAGGTGTGGAATTTAGATTGGCCCTTGAACTGGACCCAGTTAAAAGAAGGGCAGAGGCTATTTCTATTGGGAGGAACAATGTAAATGAAAGTGCAAATGTCAAATGATCTTGGAGCATCTGTGACAGGGAAAGAATGGAAAAGATTGAGGGACATTGAAATAAAGGTGGGACCAGATGATGGGGCTTAGAATTCCAGGCAGGAGAGTTTGAACTTGAAGCTGCGGGAAACTTTTGTGGGTTCTTAAGCAACAGAATGAAATGGTAGAAGTTGTGATTTAAAAAATAAACATGTCTTTCTTTTGTTTTTATATCACAGTGCTTGGCACATAGTAGGTGCTTACTAAATGTTTACTGAGTTGAATTGAATTTCAAAAATCCCCTCCCTCCTCCACTCTTAGTGATATGTCCCTTATAACTACAAACTTTTTTCTTAAAGAAAAGGAAAAGGTCACTCAACAAAATTAATCAACAGTCTGACTATATATAATTTCCATATCCTTAGCCTCCCACTTCTGCAAAGGAGGGGAAAAGGCACATTTTTTCCATCCCTTCTTTAGGGATAAACTTGGAAATGATAATTACCCAGAATGCAATTTTGTTTCCTTGGTGTTCTTTCAACACACATTTTTGTAATCATTGTGTATACTGCTTTCATATTTCTACTTACTTCACTCTGCATCCATTCATGTAAGTCTTCTCCTGTTCATCTGATTCTTGATATTCATAATTTCTTTCACCACAGTAATATCTCATTACATTATAGTATCACAATTATTTTTGGTCTACTTGTTCGTACTTTTTTTCCACCTCAAAAATGCTGCTAGAAATATTTTTGTTATATATGGGACCTTGCCTTGGAATTTATGCCTAGTAGGAGTTTCTCTGAGTCAAAGGGTATGAATATTTTAAGTGCCTTCTTAGCATAATTCCTAATTGGGAGGCTGCATTTTAAGATTAATCTGGCTGTTTATGAAAGGATTCAAGGATGTAGTGGAGAAAAATATTAATCGCTAACATTTACATAATACTTTAAGGTTTGCAAAAACACTTTCCATGCTATCTTATTTAACACTCACAACAAACCTAGGAGGTAGGTACTATTATTATCTGAATTTTACAAATAAGGAAACTGAGGCAGAAGTAGATGAAATGACTTGTGTAGGGTCACACAACTCCTTAAATATCTGAGGCAGGATTTGAATTCATGTTCTCCTGGCTCCAAATCCAGCTCTCTACTCACTATATCATTCAAGGCAGACTTGTTAGAAAAGAAAAGACCATTGCAATAATCCATTTGTTCTGAAGCTCCTACCTGAATACTTCTTTTTTAAAAAAGTTTTTTTTTTTTAAGTTACCTGACTTCTCTGTTACCTTACCGTCTTTTGTTGCTATTCCTTCCTTTTCCTTGATGGTCATCCCTGGGATGACATTTTACTCAACAGGAAAACTGACAGAGGATGTGGCCGAGTTTGTGAACAGCTGGCAGGAAGAGCCCCCAGATGAGGCTCCCGGACCCAATGTCTCATTTCCATCACGCCCTCCATGTTTTCATCAGAGCCCCACTGCCATGCAGGTCTACACCCTCTAAGAGTCTGCTCTTCTTTATTCCTACTCACCCCAAGGTTCAGCCTTTGTTTCTCCCTGCAAAAGCAAATGCAATGAAGGTTTCTTAATGGGGCCAAGACTGAAAGTCTTCAGCCATTGCTGAAGTCCCATTTGGATTGTGGGAGGAGATGCTTATGGTGGGCACATTGTGTAGAAGAAAACCATTCTCAGACCGTTAGGAACTTCCTGGTGCTGGAGGGGAGGGGGTCTAGGAGAAATGTACCTTCCTTTATCCTTTCTTCCTCCTTCTACCCTTTTCTATCCTCCTCCTTCCTTTCCCACCTTCTTTTCTCATCTCTTTCCCTTTCCTCTTTTTTATTCCTCCCCCTTTCTTCACTACCCCTTCTCTCTGGTTTCCTCCTTCTTATTTTCTCCTTTCTGTTCATCTGTAGATAATTGAACATATCTTACTCTGGCCTAATTAAGGAGCAGACTTACACAGTGACAGGTGGTGGGATAAGATGGCCCCTCTAAGACCTCTGTGTTCTTCCTCACCCCACCCTCTAACATCTGTGCTGCTTTGTTTCTAGGGGGTGTATGAGCTGTGTGAGGCATTGCAGAAGCCCCCTTTTGACACCTGCCATGACTATGTCAGTCCTTTGCCCTTCATGGCTAGCTGCACTAGCGACCTCTGCCTGTGAGTGAGTTGTGCTGCTCTAAGGGAAGGAATCCTGTGGGATGGGAACAGGGCAGGAGCTCTTGCTTAGGGTCTGAGACAGGGCTATCCCCACCCAGGATTTAGTCTAAGTCTTAAGCCTAAATTCTCCTGAGTCTTTGAACCTTCCGCCTTTCTTATTTTCAAAATATTCTTTTGTCTTTTATCTTCTCCATCACCTTGTGTGGTTGAGATTGAGCTAGAAGGGAAACAGTTTAGTTTCCCCTTTTCTAGATGGGGAAACAGGACAAGGAAGAGGAAGTAGGGGGAGGAGGGGATCACAGAGAGTGAGTGGCAGAGGCAGGGTAGGACCCAAAACCCCTTCCACTAAGCTTTACTTTGTCCCCCACTTTGTTTCCATCCCTGGATGTAAATAATCAAGTCAGAAGGTCGGCCAGGTAATGAGTTTGGTAGTCTGTATCTAACAACTCTGTAAAAGTCTCAGGTATAGAGGTCAGGGTGGAGAGATGGACCCTGTTGATCCTGACCATGACTCTTGGTTTCTCTGGTTCAGGTCAGCATCTGAGGAAGCCACATGGTGCCGGGCACTGACAGAATATGCCAGAGCATGTGCCCATGCTGGGCGCTCCTTGCAGGGCTGGAGAGCCAAGTTCCCACTGTGCGGTAGGCTGCATGAGTTAGTGAAGTCTGAACAAACACCACTGGGTGGAGGGAGAGCAGGAGGGTGGGGGAGGGTAACCATAAAAGTCTACAGGCATATCCTTGATCTGGGCTCTGAAGAAAGGGCCTGAAGTTGGGAGCCTGAGGTCAGAGAAACCCGGCTTCACTGATAGCTCATTTGCCCAGGCTGAGCCATGGCTGGTGTCATCATGACACAATGGAAAGAACGCCAGGTCTGGATCCAAAGGACCTGGGTTCCAATGCTGCTTCTGACATTACTTATATGATCCTAGGCCCTCCCTGGACTTTGGTTTTCTCATCTGTAAAATGAGGTGGCTTGTTGAGATGACCTCTGAGATCCCTTCCAGCTCTAAACCTATAACGACAACAACAATGAGCTCGTGTTTATATAACACTTTACAAATATTCTCATTTTATCCTCACAGAAATGGGACTTAGGTGCTATTATTTTACAGATAAGAAAATTGAGGCAGGCAGAAGTTAAATGACTTGGCCAGGATCACAGCTGATCAGTGTCGGATTCCAGATTTGAACTCAGGTCTCCTTGACTCCAGGTCATATCGGACTCTATCCACTGTGCCACCCTGATGCTGAATGACCTCTGTCATTCTGAGGCTGGGGGATACCAGGGATGCTCGGGTCATTGTTTAGGGGGGTTCTGGATGTGGACTTTACTCCATAGAATCAAAGAGCCTGATGCCACCACTGGAAGAGAACCCTGGAAATCATACGATCAATGCCCCTCAAGTTGTATTTAAGGAGACTGAATTCCAGAGATATGAAGGGGATTCCCAAAGGTCACAACCACTTGGTGGTAGAACCCCATTTAGTGAGTCAGCAGAAACAAATATGTATACATATTTATACATAGATATACATATAATAGCATACATTGGTATTAAGCAAAACTATTAATTTCCTCACCTGTAAGAATGAGGAAGGGGTGGCTAGGTGGCGCAGTGAGTAGAGCGCTGGCCCTGGAGTCATAAGGACCTGAGTTCGGATCCGGCCTCAGACACTTAACACACACAAACAAAAACCTAGCCGTGTGACCTTGGGCAAGTTACTTAACCCCGATTGCCCTCCAAACCCCCCCCCCCCAAAAAAAAGAATGAGGAAGACAATCCCTTCCTTCCCCACTGTCCATTGAGGTCACTGTAAAGCTCCAATATCATAATGGATAAGAAAACTCTCTGTAAGATGGTTAAATATAAGCATTGTAGTGGGGGTAAGGGAAAAAAGCATTTATTAAGTGCCTATGGCATTCAGCACTGTACCAAGCACATTACAAATATCATCTCATTTGTGACTCACAAGAACTCTAACCATATAGATGTTATTATTGTCCCAGTTTTACAGAGGAGGAAACTGAAGCTAACTGACTTTCCCAAGGTCACAGGGCTAGTCAGTGTCTGAGGCTGGATTTGAACTCAGGTCATCCTGACTCCAGGTGCAGCACTCTACCTACTGTACCACCTGGATGCTTGTAGAGATTAACATTTATTTGGGTGATGTATTTTATAGATATTGGCAGGTTGTGATGGATGTAGAAATGGCCCATTAGGACAGTGAGAGGACCAGAGACCTGACATATTGATGAGAGGATGATCAGACTGAGAGTGTTTGGCCTAGAAAAGAGAAGACTCAAGGGGGTAATCATTGATGTCTTCAAGTATCCAAAAGGCTATTATATGGAGGAGAGATTCAACCTGTTCTTCCTGGCTCCAGAGGATAAAGTGAGGAATATAGGGTGTAAATCCCAGAAACAGATTTCAGCTTAGTATAAAGGAAACATTTCCCAATAATTAGAGCTTTCAAATAATGGAATGTGCTAACTTTGGAGGGAGTGAGATCTCCATTCCTTAACACTGTTTAAGCAGAGGCAGGATAAGCAGTTATTAGGGGAATTATAGAGGAGATTCCTGTATTGGGCACATAAGATCGTATTAGATATGACCCTAAGGTCTCTTCATCCCTGAGATCACATAATCTGATTTATTCCCTTAAAGCTTTCTTATCCATCCATGTATCCAGCTCAGAGATTAAAGGGTCTGACCCTATCTGAGAACTTCCCTCTGTTGGCCCTGGAAGGTGGCTGGTACCTGAATCCTCAGACAGGTGCTGGATTCTGTTTCTGCAGTGGTGCTTAGGGACTCAACCCTACTGCTATCTGGGGGCCATCAGAGACCAAAGATTCCTTCCCCGAGGAAAGGATCTGGGGATGAGGGAGCTTGGGATGGGACTTGGGGCATTGACATGAGGAGCCCAAGACTTATAGCATGGGGACAGGCCAGATGGAATGTGAAAAGCAGACCCTGCCTCATGGCTTGTCTTCCTGTCCTCTCTCCTTCTAGCTGTGATCTGCAGTGAGGAGGCCTTCATCTACAATGAATGTATCAACTGCTGTCCTGTATCTTGCCAACCCAGGACCCCTTGCATCGACAGTGAGATTGCCTGTGTGGATGGCTGCTATTGCCCTGAGGGTAATGTTGAAGGGAGGAAATAGTTGCCCTAGGAGACCTAATGTCAGAGCTAATGAACTGGGGGTTATTGATGGGTGGCCCTGAGGCCATACTGTAAGATTCACTAAGATTTATAATTTGATTAAGGAATTCTGGTGTGGGAAAGACAGGGACTGAATATTTGCTCACTTGTTCACATACTCAATCATTCAGTTTATTCACATAATCACTCACTAATTCGTAAATTTGCTCCCTTATTCATAATACACTAATTCACTCACTAAATAATTCATTCACTTACTCATTAATTTGTTTATTCACTGTCATTCAATAAACCACTTCTTTCATACCCTACACACACATACACACACACAGAGTGAGAGAAAGAGAGAGAGAGAGAGAGAGAGAGAGAGAGAGAGAGAGAGAGAGAGAGAGAGAGATTCACAATTCAATGTCCCTGCCTTCATGGAACCCACATTTTGGTTAGGAAACCAGGATGTCATCACATGAAAAGAAATTGACAGTACAAGGCAGAACATGATAAATACCTAATGAGAGGTATAGACAAGCATGTACATTTTGATTTCAAAGGAAGGAGAGATCATTGTGTAGCTAGTGGTAAGGCAAGGCTTCATAAAGAAGTAGATTAGGGCTCTAAGGCATGGGAAAACAGTCAAAATTTGGAGGGTGTTAAATGCCAAGCTTGAAGAGTTCAATTCCCCATGTAGACAGTGGGGGAACCACTAAAGATCTTTGAGCAAGGCAATATTGTGATCAGAGCTGAATTTTGCTTGCATTCTCAGGTCTTATCTTTGAAGATGGGGGCTGCATGGCGCCTGCTGAGTGTCCCTGTGAATTCCATGGGAGTCTGTATCCAACAGGCTCTGTGGTGAATGATGATTGCAACACATGGTTGGTGCCCATCGTGGGAAAGGCTTAGGAGGAGTTGGGCATCCCTACACATACAGGCTCTGTGGGGCCACTCTGGAGAGACCAACAGAGGCTGGTGGTGCCTTGGTCGTAATTAGATGTGGTTATAGAAAAGATGGAGTGTAGTCCATGGGGAGATAGTGCATGGAGGGGATTCCCATTCCCTGGTAGGCTGATGGGAGGTGGACAATTGTTTATTCACTGTCATTCAATAAACCACTTCTTTCATACCCTACACACACATACACACACACACACACACACACACACACAGAGTGAGAGAGAGAGAGAGAGAGAGAGAGAGAGAGAGAGAGAGAGAGAGAGAGAGACCTTTTACCCTGATATTTTACAACCGTAGAAAGTTAGAGCTTCAAGGGCCTCTTGGGGACATCTAGTCCAACCTTCTCATTTTGCATTTGGGGAAACTGAGGACCAGAGAAGGAAAGTGACTTGCCCATGGTCACACATTGAGTTAATTACTGGTCTAACATGGGTATAACATGTTGGGCCTGGTATAACATGACCCCTGAAATGTCATATCTCTCTTTCAGCACATGCAGAGGGGGCAAATGGATGTGCAGTGCTTCAGCCTGCCCAGGTATCTTGTGGTCTCTAGGGCCATGCTATCAGGAGTCAATGATCCAGATATTTCAGACAGAGAACTTTTCTCTGACCCGAGTGTTTTTGCTTGAATGATACTGAGCCCTGTAGACTGAACTGTTTTTAATTTTGGAGTTTTCTAAGCTTTAAGATCATAGATCATAGGATGATGTTCTCCTTCCCCTCAGAATGAAGGCTTTTCGAGGTTAAGCCTGTGTCTCTTGTATCAGATCGAGGACCCTAGGACAGGGTTTCTCCATCAGACACTCATCCTTCAAGGGTGGAGGACTACATCTCCTTCACATCTTGGCTCCTAGAAGACCAGGATCCATAGGATGGGGAGCAGTCCTTACTGTTGGTGTGACAGGCTCTCTGCTCTTTCAGCGGAGTGCTCTGTGACTGGAGACATCCATTTCACGACTTTTGATGGCCGCCGGTACACGTTTCCAGCCACGTGTCAGTACATTCTAGCCAAAAGCCGATCTTCAGGCACCTTCACGGTGACAATACAGAATGCCCCGTGTGGTCTGGTAAGATTTCTGCTACAATGGTTAGTTCTAGTTCATGGGAGTGCCAATTAAGGAGAGGAGATTGCTTGCAAGTGAGCCACAGGTCAATCAATGGAAAAAAGCCTCCTTATGGTGAAAGATAAGCTCTTCCATCCATTGCTCCCCTTGAAGTCTGGGCAGGGGGACATCTAAGTTCATAAGCTTGAAACAATCAGAGAACCAATCAGGAAAGGCTTTATGGAGGAGGTGAGACTCAGGCTGTATCTTGGAGGATAAACAGGTAAGATTTAGATGAATGAATAAAAGGATTACCAGGCATGGTAATCAAAATGACCAAAGGCCCATAGACCATAGGGGAATAAGCTAGGTAAATTCAGGGAACCCTCAGGAAACCCCACTAACTAGAGTGGAGTATGACAAGGAGGGCTCTGTCCTCCATCACATCCTTGACAAATAATCACCAAGTCTCCATCATAAGACCTGCCTTTACTGATGGGGACCTCACTACCTCTTAAGGCAACTCATTTTACTTTTGGATATTTATCATTAGAAAAGCATCAAGACATAAATTTAATCCCAAACTGTTGTTTACTAAGTGTGTGACCTTGGACAAGTCAAATAATCTCTATCTGCCTTAATTCTCTCCTCTGAAAAAATGGGGATAATAATAGGATCTACCTTTAAGCATTGTTGTGTGAGGATAAAATGAAGTGATGTTTGTAAAGTACTTTGCAAACCTTTATCAAAGCATCATATAAAGGCTAGCTATTATTTTTGTTTGCATCAAACTGACATCTGCCCTTCTGTAGTTTCTAGCCAGTGCTCCTAATTTTTCCC
This sequence comes from Gymnobelideus leadbeateri, assembly GCA_011680675.1. NCBI lineage: Eukaryota > Metazoa > Chordata > Mammalia > Diprotodontia > Petauridae > Gymnobelideus > Gymnobelideus leadbeateri. Next base: position 35,744 of record WOXC01007355.1, on the reverse strand, counting down.
TTTGGGGCCAATCCTTCTTCCTTTATTTACACAAATACATCAATCAATGTCCCCCTGCTTAAATTTTCTCTTCTTTGGGCCAAACATTTTCTTCAATTAATGTACCTGTGGAATAATTTTAAGTCTATTATTTATCTTGGTCTCCCTCTTCTGGACATGCCATAGATTATAACTGTCCTTCCCCAAATGTGGTGCCCAGGACTGAGCTCCAGATATGGTCTGGCCAGGGCAGTATTTAAAGTCTTAATTCATGAAGCTTGAGATGGTGAATCCCTCTATTGTGTATCACTTATTAGCAAACAAGTCCCTGGGCAGTTCCCAGGCACAGAAATGATAGAATAGACATTGTCAACTCCTTGCTGGAGAAGGGACCAGCCCCCATGCCAGGCTGCTGGGCAGGCTTAGACTAATTGAAATGTCAGCAGTCTGACCTTGACCTGTCAGAATGAGTGGAGAACTGAGTTCTGAGGCATTTTAATTGAATGTCTAAGGGAGCTGGGTGCTTAGGTCCTGTCAGGAGGGGAGGGTCAGCTATTATGAACTTGGGGGCAGTATTTTAAGACCTTTCATACAGGGTGATTTGCAGGATTTTTTTTTTACTTGATTATGCATATTTGTTGCAAGGATTTTCCTTTTCTTTCTTTTTTAATTCAGTGGGATAAGTGAGAGGAAGAGAAAATTCACTTTTATTCATTGAAAAAATTAAATTAAAATTTAAAATATGGGGTTGATGGTGACAGTGTGTGGTTGTCAGGGATGGAGAGGAGGATTGCTTTGGAGGGAGCTCAGCAGAATAGAATGAGGCTGATGAGTTTCCAAGAGCTTGCGGTTCAGGTTTTGTTTGGAGGGTTGAACTGTGTTTACTCTGGGTACTGTTTAGTTCAGTGGTTCTGGGGGATCTCATGGTTATACTTTCCTGTCTTCCCTGAGGGTTTGTTTATAAAGTAGTCCCTTAGACATTATCTTGAGTTCATTTTCCTAAACCTTTCACCAGAAACAAGGATATCTCCTCTCCTGGAGATGCATTTGAGTCTGCCCTCCAATTGGGGAATAACATTAGTGTACAGGCAAGTAATATGGAAGCTAGTCAGGGTTCTACTACACCCCAGATAGGGCAATGTCCTGAGGTGGGGTGGTGGTGTCTGGATCTGGTTTAGCAACATAGACCAGTACTCTGATATTGGTAATCACTCCCTTGGGCAGCAAGGTATAGGCAGCAAGACCCACAGAGTGAGGTATAGAGTGAGTCAATGTTGCCTAGTGCAACAAATAGTAACTCTAGCCAAAGGACCTAGAGATTCAAATCTCCATTTGACAGTACCTGAGTGACTATGGGAAAGTCACATGATCTCTCTGAACCTTGGTGTCTTCATCTGCAAAACAAGGGAGTGGGGGAGGACTAGACGACTTGTAAGGCCCCTAATATCTTTAAAGCAAAGAGTTTGAGAACGGTTATCTAAGAGATATTTGATCCCATCTTTTCCAGAGTCCTAGCAGTCACTGGGGCTCTGAGCAAAGATCCTCCTGTTCCCCAAGATGAAGGGTTCCTTCCTCTGTTCTCATATTTCCTTCTACTTCCTTGAAAAGGGGGGAACTTGAACTGACCCAGTCACTGACCTTCCCAGTGGGGAGGAACCTGGAAGGGCTAAGTGACTCAAGGGCATTATTTCAGGGTCTATTTCTCCAAACTGTTCCAAAGAAGCAAAGAGATGTCTCCTCTCCTGGAGAAGAAGCTTCATCCTCAATGCCCAACCTGAAAATTCTCTTCCCTTGGAAAAGGTGGGAGTGGGTCATAGTCAACCATGGTGTAGTAAGTAAATCTCTGGACTTGGAGTCAGGAAGATCTAGGCTCTGACACATACTAGCTGTGTAACCTTGGGCAAGTCACTTGGCCTCTCTGGTCCTCAGTTTCTCCATCAGTAAAAGAGGCAGTTGGACTCAATGCTCTAATTTCTCTTTCATCTTTAAAGCTATGATCCTGATTTCCGTGGGAAATGACCCTAAGATTTCCACTTGGCCACCCCCCACCTTCTCCCTACCATAACTGAGCAGGGAAATGGGGGAAGAGGGGCCAGAAAAGCTGCTGGTTTAGGTGTGAGTCTATGAAAAGATAAAGTCTTCGATTGCTGATGGATGTTAGTTAGTCAATAAACACTCATTAAGTTCTACTATGTTCCAGTCTCTGTGCTAAGTGCTGGAGATACAAAGAAAGGGCAAAAGACAGTCCCTGCCCTCAAGGAGCTCACAGTCTAATGGATCCTCTTGAGAAACTTAAAGTATTTTCACTTGTGAATAAGCTACTCCTCACTGCTTCTCAGTTGTATGGCAAGGGGAAGGGAATGTTCTACTTATCCTACCCATTTCATGAATGGCAATACTGAGTTCTAGAGTGTACTTTGTTCATAGTCCCATAGTGAATGGGCAGCCAAAGTGGAATGGGAACCCAGGCATCCTGTCTCTTGGTCTAGCACTCTGTCTACCAGGCTATTTTACTTCCCTGGAGGGTTTCTCATTCCATATCATCAACCACCAACTGTGCCCCTTGAGAGGCAGTGTGAGGTAGTAGGTAGAGCACTGGGCTTGTAGTCAGGAGCCCTCAGTGTGAATCCTGCCTTAGACACTTGTTAGCAGTTCAATCACAGACAAGTTGCTCTCTCTGACCTTCAGTTTCTTCAGTGGAAAATGGGCATAATAAGACCGGCTCTCCCTCCTTCCCTGGGTTACTGTGGTGAAAGACACTTTGTAAACCTCAAAGCAAAATGTGAGAAATGTGAGCTAGGAATAGATATTCATAAAATGACTGTCATATTCATGGTACCATGCCAGACAGGGCTACAGATGAAAGGGCTATTTGTCAGGGGAGATGCTTTGATTTAATAAAAGGATCCCAGGCAGCAAGGGTGGTGAAATGTCATTGTGACCTTTCAGCAAGATATTTTGTAAATGACTCCAAATATAATAAGCAATTCTCAGGTCCAGGCTTTATGGTGAAGGGAGAGTTCCTTCATCCATAATTTATAGTACTCTCCCTCCTTTCCTTTACCCCAGGCTAAAGGGTCAAAGGTGCTCTCCAAAGTGTACATGAAAAATCACTGCGCCAGCCCCTGTGGTATATGGATTGCCAGCACTCAGTCTGTCAGCAAGAATTCATTAATTACCCACTATGGGGTCAGACACATGTTAAGCCTTGGGGGTACAAAAGGGCAGAAACAGATCCTGACCTCAAGGAACTTACATTCTAATAGGGGAAATGATATATAAATAATATGTGCAAGATACACACAGAGAAGATGCAAAAAAACCTCAGAGGGGAAGATCCTTGCTGAGGGTAGCTCTTGAGGAGTCTTGAGGGAAGAGTTGAAAGTGAGGAGAGAGAGCATTCTAAGCATGAGAAACAGCCAAGGCAAAGGCACGAAGGCTGGAGATGAAGTGTCCTCTTTGGGAGACACAAAGTAGACCAGTGTAGATGGATTGGAGAGTATGTGGAGTGTATGATGACTGGAAAGTTAGGAAGGGACTAGGGACAAGGAGCTTTAAATACCAAAAAAAGGACATTCTATTTGATCCTGGAGGTAATAGGGGCCATTGGAGTTTATTTAGTAGGAGAAATTTATTGAGTATGGTTAAGACCTATGATTTAGGAAAATTATTTTGGCAGCAGAGTGGAAGGTGGATTGTAGGGAGATACTGGAAGGAAGAAGGTTAGATGTGAGTTGATAGCAATTGTGATATAAAAGGAGTCTCCGTCTGCAACAACTTGAAGTTAGAAAGGTATAAGGAGAAAACTTAGGGCTGAGAGCCTTGAGTGAGCTGGCCCCCTTTTCTGCCTGACTTCTATGTGACTGGCCCTCCAACCCCTCCTTGCCTTTGTTTCCAGAACCAGGATGGAGCCTGTATCCGGTCAGTGACTGTGATTCTAAACCAGACACTTCGGAGACAGGTGACCCTGACTCAGGCCGGAGACGTCCTCATGTCTGGTCAGTACAAGGTCACTCTGCCTTACACAGATGGTAAGAAGGGGAAGGGCAGGCGGGAAGTGCTAGGTACCCTAGATTTCTTGGACTCTGTCAGGGCCATTAGTCACCATTGCCACACCCTTAGGCATAGCTGTTACTCCCCATGCCAATGGCAATCTAATATGTATGTCCCAAGATATGATGTTGATGTTGGCTCTGCCCATGGAATCCCATATTTGGAAGGAGTCCCTTGCAAACCATCCAAACCCGAAACCACCTAGTCCAACTCAACTTTGACCAAGAATTCCCTCTATCATATCCCAGGTAAAACCCATTTAACTTCTGCCTGAAAACCTCCAAGGAGATAGGGACTTCCCAGATACCAGCCTTATTAGTGAGTTAGTCTCAATTCCCCAAACTGTTATTAGAGTGTAAGTGAACAATGAGCTTGGAATTGGAGTGTCTGGATTCAAATCTCAGCCATGTACCCATGGAAATGTCATCTCACTCCTCTGAACCTTCATTTACTCCCTTATAAAATGGGGACATTTTATACGAGGGCTCTGGAGAGAATAAAACACTGAATTTAGAGTAATCTGCAACTGTGTCATGTAATATGTATGTATGTATCCTATCAACAGAAGTATTATAATGGGGTTATTTCTGACACTATGAGATTAATTAGTTCCCTAATAGTTTACATTTCTTCTGGATAGGGAAACTGGGGCACAGAAGATTCTAACAGCAGGTGCTTCGGTAGGATGATCCCCATTATCAATGTTGAAGTGGGGTTATGCCCGATACCTTTGTAATGGAATTATTGCCATACCCTAGTATTGGTACTGGAATCAGTTTATTTATGGCCTCTACCAAACCAGCCTGGGGATTATCTTTGTAAGTGAGGGAGGGTGCCAGCCATGCTTCCTGAAGTCCTCTTTCCACCCCTGACCACCATTGCTTCTCCCAGACGCCTTTGAGATCCGGAAGCTGTCATCTGTGTTTCTACGTGTGCGGACCTCTGTTGGGATGCAGGTGCTATATGACCGGGAAGGGCTGCGTCTCTACATCCAGGTGGACCATCGATGGAAGGATGACACCGTGGGGCTCTGTGGGACCTTCAATGGGAACATGCAGGATGACTTCTTGTAGGCAATGATCACATGGGGTTGGGGAGGGAAGTGGGGGAGAAAGTGGGTACAATTTGTGGTGAGAGGATAGAGCAATCAGGGCTGCCTAGAGCTTGCCAACATGCTGTGATTTGAGGGGATAACAGGAAGCTCACCCTGCCCTAAGATGTCTTCCTATAGCCCATCTGTTCCTGAAATGCCACCATTAGAGTTTCATCCTTTAGCAGTCACTCAGGCAGAAGCTTTTTAATTCCTGAATGTTTCCTAATATTGCCTTTAAATATCTAAATATTCTCAAATATTAAGATTGATAGTTCAATATACTTAGCAATCACTGTCTCCTCAGTGGGACTTGTTGACAGGCAACTGGGATCTATATCTCAGGAATACATTAAAGGTGAGGCGTGCCTTAGGAGCTGTAAGGGATGCCTAGAAATTAGATGCTAAGAGGATTTGGCTGGAAATGTACCTCCCTACCCTGCTCTTGGCAATCTGGGGGCTCAAGACCCAGCTCTTCTGCTTCATTCTCCCCCTCACTCCTCACCAGTTCTCTCCTCTCTGCAAAGGAAAAAGGTAATCTTTTATAGTGGCTTTACTTCCTCATCTAGAAACTCAGAGCCTATTATGTTCTGGTTCAAATGTGATGACTCAGAGAAAAGATTATAAAAAGATTTATAAAAGATTATAAAAAGATAAAAAGATTATAAAAATCATTATAGCAATTTCTTGTTCAGAAAAAAGGGGATGAAAGTCAAAGGATTTCCCCAACCAGCCCATTAGGTCAAGAGGAAATGGAAGCTTTAAGCAACAATGAAATGTGCAGCTGGCCACAGGATTTCACAGTCAGAGGGGATCTCACATGTAGATGGTGATCTCCTGGTACTACTTTCCTCATTCTTCATCCATCCATCCATCTAGCTATACATGAACAAGAGAACCCTTCTATGGCATCCCCTAAGTGGCCACCCACCCCACCTCTGCTTGAAGGGATACAGCACAGAATAGTGAACAAAGTACAGGACCTGTGAATCAGGATGACCCAAGTTCAACTGCACACCTCAGATGCTTGCTAGCTATGTCGACCTGACTGAGTCTCTGTGACTCAGTTTCTTCATCTGTTAAATGAAAGGTTTATATTCAATGACCTTCCTGCTCTAAGTAGATGATTCTAGGTTGTATAGCCTTTGCTGAGGGCAAACCTACAATCTCTTGAGGCAATTGTTACCATTTCTTGGCCAACTCTGATTGTTAGGGAGGTTTTCCTAATGTCAAGTTAGGAAAACATTTAGATGTGCCACTCAGGTTCTGTCCATTTGTGCCCTCTAGGGCCAAGTAGAACAATTCCAAGACCCTTCCCAGGTGACTGTCCTTCAAATACTTAAAAGACTCCTTATCTCATCCAATTCCACCAAGTTTTCACCAATCTAAATATCTCCAGTTCCTGTAGTCATTTCTTGTATGGCATGGTCCCTAGGGCTTCTGTCACTCTAACCTCCCTTTTCTTCATCTTTTCCACATGGTCAGTGCCCTCCTTAAAATATGGTACCCGAGCAGAGCCCAGAACTATGGGTGTGGTCTGAGCAGTACAAAGGACAGTGGAACAAATGCCACTCTCCTCTGAACAGTCTTGCTCTTAATTAGATTTCTCACATAAGCCTAAGAGCAAAATCTGCTGGAGAATCAGGAGAATTCTGGGCAGGAGGCATCCTGCACAGTCTTTGTATCATGACATGTTTATGTAAAACATATTCCTTGGCTCTCCACAGGTCCCCTGTGGGTGTTCCAGAGAGCACCCCACAGCTCTTCGGCAATTCTTGGAAAACACTATCAACCTGCTCCCCAGGCATCTCCAGTGCCCCTCTGGATCCCTGCGATGTACACCTGCAGGCTGGTGAGTGAGGTCATTTATGGTTCAGTAGTGCTTGGGGACTGGGCAGAAGTTCAGTGATAGGCAGCTACAGGAGGAGGTTTGGGATTGGGATATGGGTGTAGGGAAATTGTTGCTTGTAGGAGGTAGGGGAAGAGGGGGTCTGGCAATGATTAGGGCAAGAAGAAGTAGAAGTAAAGAGAGGGTAAGCAAGAGGTGGAGGGCAGAAGATAAAGATAAAAGATGGATAGGGTGCAAGACACAGCTATCCCATTAATAGTGAGGGACAGCCCAGAGATTGGGGAGGCAAAAAGACTTGGCTTATGATCAGGAGTGGGGGGTGGTGAAGGTAGACCATAGACTATGGAGGTCACTGGTAGCTTGGGAATGGAGTGTAAGAGATGTGGGCAGGTGCTAGAAATGGTTTTGTGGCTAATATCAAGGTAATGTGGTTTGCTGAACTGGGAACCAGAAGGTCTGGGTTCTGGTTCTAGCTCTTCTTTCTGTACCTGAGCAAGTCCTTCCCCTCTGTGACCCACAGTTTAGTCCTCTGTAAAATGAAGGGATAAGAGGAAGCAGTATCATGGTCTCTGTAGTTCCCCCGAACTCTGTTGTTTGGTCCTGTGATGAGGTCAGAGACCCCAGAATCCCTCCCTATTGTGTCCCCCTAGCATCCTATGCAGCCGAGGCATGCAGTGTGCTCACTAAGGATCTGTTTGCACCTTGCTCCCCTTACTTGAGCCCCATCCCCTACTATGAGCAATGCCGCAGGGATGCCTGCAGGTGTGGACACATGTGCATGTGCTCCACGCTGGCTCACTACACCCATCTGTGTCGTCGTCACGGCATCACCATTGATTTTCGTACCCAGCTCCCAGACTGTGGTGAGTAAAACCTGAGCGTGACCCAGCTTTGTGCTTGCATGGGGTGGGTCTGTGGGTGTGTTTGGGTGATGTTTGTATGCATGGCCCATCATCCCAGGGGGTTGGGGTCACCCCAGGGGTCATCATGATTTGCTATTCCTCCTTCTCTTACCTCCCTCACCCCATCCTGGCAAACATACTTATCTCAATGAAATCAGTTTAAAATGACTATTGAAGGTAACCTTGAAGGCGAAAAGCTGTTCCACACAGGCAGCCTGAGAAGGAGATGAAGAATGTAGCCTGTCAAATTACCCACACTCAAATGATGCATATACTCTTTCTATCCCAGACCTCACAACTGCTCTTTCTTGTTCTCACCTTAATGTCAATACCTAAGAAGGGCTGGGTAACCTATCTACTTCACTACTCCTACCCACTTCTACACTATCCTTGTGTGTCCCCGGGCTGGTGACTCAACCTTTGCCTGCTTCAGTTTCCTCATCTGTAAAATGAGGATGATAACAGCACCCACCTTATAGGGTTGTTGTAAGGATCTAGTGATATACCATATATATGTTAAGTATTTTCTGACCTTAAAGCAGTATATGAATGTTTATTGCTGCTGCTGCTACCACCACCACCACCACCACCACCACCACCACCACCACCACCACCACCACCACCACCACTACTATTACTACTACTACTACTACTACTACTACTACTACTACTACTACTACAGCTACATCATGAGGTTGCTGTTCATTTTTGAAGAAGTGATGATGTGTGAGTGAACTGAATTTAAGTGAGGCAATTTCTTAGCGTTGTCAGCCTCACTCTCTCTTCCTAAGTCATCAAAGTCCAACAGAAGGATGAAAGTCAAGATGACTGGTGATGGTCCAGGATATAATGGATGACCTTGGTATTTTCAATGCCTGCTTTAGCTGCCTTCAGGCATTAAAACAAACTGTTCTCATTCCATCCATTCTTCCATGGAAAATCTCCACATTCTTGGGGTAGACATCCTCCTAACTCACTGTTATTATTCTCCATGGGGTTGGTCCACCTGTTTTCCTGTGTTCAAGTGTCTTATCCATTGGCTTAGCTCAGAGGGGAACTGTGCATGCAGTTGGGGATGGGGGCACATTGTGACTACCTTTCCTGATCTGTGATCTGACTGCTTTTCTTCCCTGTAGCACTGTCCTGTGAAACCACTAAGGAATATAGCCCTTGTGTGGCAATCTGTGGGCAAACCTGCCAGGCCCTGGCAATGCCAGAAAGCTGTAGTGATGAAGAGGACCACTGTGTAGAGGGCTGTGCCTGCCCTCCTGATACCTACCTGGACAACAAGGCAGAGAGATGTGTCCCCAGGTAGGGAGACTCTCAGACTCCAGCGTAGCCTCTCACTGCCCCTCCCCCCCACCCCCCAATGAACCAGACATTCATTTGACCCTGAGGTTTTGTTGTTTCTTAGGTGTAAGTCTTACCTGGATGAGTAAAGACCCTCATCTCTGAGGAGATGACCCTCTGAGGAGAGGGGTGAAGGAGTTACTTCAACTTCCTCATTGGACCCCTTCCCATGATAATAATCATAATTCCTAGCATTTATGTAGTGCTTTAAGATTTACAAAGCATTTTACCAATATTGTTTCTTGATCCTCATAAACAATTATGTAAGGTAGGGCTATTATTATTTCCATTTTATAGAAGAGGAAACTGAGTCTGAGAGAGATTAAGTGCCTTACTTAGGGTCACATATTTAGTAAGTGAGTTAGGAATTAAGCCTGGGTCTTCTTGACTCCAGGTTCTGGAATTCTATGGATTAGATGTCTATGTATATGACTTCAACAGATATCTGCTATCACTACTGTCTTTATTATTTTCATAATATGTAGGGTCTTAAGCCCATATTATATAGGGTCTGCCTCTAATGCTCAACTGAAAATGCTTCTTCTAAGGTCACCATTTACCTATTATTAGTAGAATCCAATGACTCATTCTTAACCATCATCTTCTTTGACCTACTCATCACATTTGGTATAATTGATCACCCCATTTGGATTCAACTGAATAGATTTTTAATAAATGCAAACATGAAATTAATCAACATTCAATAAACAAATGTCTGGTACCATTGAAGATACAAACAATGAAACAATTTCTACTTTCAAGGAGGTACTATTCTATCTTCCCCTTAGCCTGGTATTCAGGACACTCCACAATTTATGATTTCTAAATTTCTTCCTGAAACTTACACATCAGCCAATCTGACCTACTTTACTGTCTCATGAACATATTAAATATTTTCCTACCTCCACACTTTTGCTTCCACCATTCTTCCTCCTTGGAATACTTTCCACCTCTCCTCTAAATAGCCAAATTCTGCCCAAATTTCTTTTTCTCTACGAAATCATCCCAAGCTACTCTAGGTCACAGAATCATAGAATCTGAGTTGTAAAAGGTCTTGGAGGTTGTCTAGTACAAACCATATCTCCATAATATCTGCAATAAGTGTTTATCCAACCTCCTCATGAAGGCTCCCAATGAAAGGCACTCTGTGCTTCCCAATATAACCCATTCCACTAACCCATGAGCCTCCCTGTAGCTTCTACTCACTGGTTCTAGTTCTACCCTCTTCGGATGAACTGAATAACTACAGCTCTTCCAAATGACAGTCCTTAGAATAGCCAAGATAATTACCACATTCCCCTTGATAAGTTTCTCTTCTCCAGGTGAAACAAACCCACTTCCTTCAACCCACCCATAATGTTATTCTCTCCTAGACACATTTAAGTCTGACAATGTCCTTCCTACAATGTGGTGTCCAGAGCTGGATTCAGTATTCTGCATCATTCAACATGATGCTGAAGAGGGCAGAGCATAGCAGGACAGATATTTTCCTTTGTCCTGCTTAATAGGCTTTTGTTGATGTAGACAAAATCCAACACACACATATACACACACACACATACACACATATACACACATACATACGCATACACATACATATATATATATATACACACACACACACACTATTTGTATATTTATATTTACTGCCTCTTGAACATATTGAATGTTTTTCTACCTCCACATTTTTACATTCATCATTCTTCCTCCCTGGAATAGCTTCCATCTTTCCTCTACATAGTCAAATCCTGACTATCCTTTAAGACTCAAATTCTTTTCTTCTCTATGAAATTACCCTAAACTTTTCCACCTCACAAAATCATAGAATCCAAGAATACGGTATATATACACAATACATACATATATTACATACATATAGATACATTCATATACATATATGTGCGTATGTATATACATACGCACATATATCTTTATATAACATTTTTAGCTACATTGCCATGTTGTTGAGTGATAGCTTATAGTATATGGTATGCTGGCAAAGGTTTAACAACCAGCTTTCTGAAAATGCATGAAATACTTCTAACTTTTTTTTTAAAGCAATTGGGGTTAAGTAACTTGCTCAAGGTTACACGGCTAGTTATTTATTTATGTGTGGGTGCTCATTTTCTGAGTATGGAACCGATTCCAGGTCTTCCCGACTCTGGGGCCAGCACTCTTACTCACTGCACCACCTAGCTGCCCCTAATACTTTTAACTTTAATCTGCAGTTTTTAAATTTTCTCCATCATTTTCTTAAATCAAACCCTTCTTTGTAGCATTTGTCAATTTCTTAGGTGGAAATGCTCATACCAAAAAATTAACAATAGACTCTTGTGAGTCTTTAGATCTTTCTCTTATGGACTAGTGTCTATCCATGTTTCCCTCTCCACTTCTACTTTTGTATTAAAAAAATGAAACAGCCCTTGTCTCTTAAGTAGCAAATATTCTAGTGGACAGATGCAATATATACACTGATAAGTAAGTACAAAGGTGACTTGTGGAGGGAGAGACATCAACAATTGGATTGGGAAAAATGTCACAAAGAAGATGACTCCTGGAGGAATGCATGCCAGGTATAGAAGACATCTTGTACAAATACATGGAGGTGGGAGATTGATTGCTAATTTTAGGGAGTAGCTGGTCCAGTTTGGTGATGCACAGTATGTGTGAAGGGTATGAAATGTGTGAAATAAAGTTGGAAAGTTAGAGGCCAATTGCAGAAGGCAGTTTGTAGGAGCCAAAATGCCTGGTATTTCCAGAGTTGAAGCCATTCTATGAATTTTTTTGGACTTCTCTATTTTCAATAAGTATGCGTGTGGTCCAGCTTTCTTGGGTGCCTTGTCCCTGACTAGCTGGACTGTTAATTAGAATTTTGCCAGTCAATCATGGGCTAATGACTGATTAAAACTGTCATTGACCATCCAGATGCTGAGGAATTTGTATTATATGGTGGCAATAAGAAGCCAACACTCTTTAGCAGAGGAGTTACATGGTCAGACCTTTGTTTTAGCAAGATTATTTCAAGTTGTGTGATTGGGGGACCCTCAGGACACTCATGTATAGAGAGCAGAAGATGGATTATGAATCAGCAAAGGAGACTAATAAGGACTAGTCTGTTAGGTAGGAGAATCAGAAGAGAGCAGAAAGAATTGCAAAAGCTAAGGAAGGAAGTTTATTTCCATTAAACTTAATCTTTCATGAACACTTCACAGACTGGAATTTTGCATTGTCCCTGCCTGTCAAGATTGTTGGCAATCTTGATTTCTCTTACCAACTCTCATATTTTTGTTCATTACCACAGGAGCCAGTGCCACTGCTATTTCCAAGGAGTTGATTATCCCCCTGGAGAAAACAGCATTCCATCCCTGGGCCATTGGTAAGCTTGCTGAGGGGCTATGTCAGCAGATGTGAGCATGTACCTGGCCCTCACTGGCATCACACTGACCAATGGAGCTATCCTCACATTATCCATTTGGGGCCACATGGGTCCAGCTGTTATAATCATCTCCTTTAGGGTGTTTATAGGGACCCTCAGAAGCCATAAGAGAACCAAAATGCCTGGTATGTCCAGAGTTGAAGCCATTCTATGAATTTTTTTTGGACTTCTCTATTTTCAATAAGTATTCGTGTGGTCCAGCTTTCTTGGGTGCCTTGTCCTTGACTGGCTGGACTGTTAATCAGAATTTTGCCAGTCAGTCATGGGCTAATGACTGATTAAAACTGTCCTTGACCACCCAGATGCTGACTGAGAGCTTGGCCAACCAATGGGTGGAAAGAGGGAATGAGCTCCTCCTCCTACCCCATTATCTGCCCCATAACAATTTCTAGGGGCCCACTAGAACAGAATTCCCATTCCAAATTTCTTTGAATAGGGCTATTTTCCTTCCCATAACAGTTTGACTGAGAGACAGTGTTGTGTAGTGGATTGAGAGCTAAACTCGAAGTACAGAAGACCTGAGTTCAAGTCTCACCTCTAACCCATACTGGCTCGGTGACCCTGGAAGTCTTTTAACTTCTTAATGTCTCCTGCTCCTCTCTAATATATATATATATATATATATATATATATATATATATATATATATATATATATATATATATATATATATATATATATATGACTGATGGGAATTGGGAAGGAGGAAGTTTCCTCACAAGGAATTCCCTTGAGAATGAAGTCACAGGTCCAGCCTCTGCTCCCTTCCCCCAGCAAAAACAAACAAACAAATGGCTTACAGCACTTCATGAGCAAGGATTCTATTAACTAGAATCTCACTCTGGGGCTCATACTCTCTTGAGCCCAAAATCTCATTCTCTCATGCTTCTTTACTTTCTTCCATGTACCCATATTTTCTCCCATTCCAATGGAGTATGAGAATAAAGACAATAAGACAAAGTCAAGGTCACACACATCTGCCTAATCTACTGCCCTTTCTCCTACCTCTCTCCATGGTCCTGGAAGAAGAGACCGGAGGTGTGGGATGGCTGCTCCCAAGGTTCTGTGGGATCCTTAGGGACTAAACAGTCATGAAACTCAAAGGCAGGAAAGTGGACTCAAACATTTGAAGAAGGCTTTCAGCCATAAACACCTAGAGCCAGAAGGATTTCCTTTGCAATTTCTAATAACAAAAAAAGAAGAAAAATTAAAATTCCCCAGAATTCTTGCACTTCTTACTTCCTCGGGTGTGCTGGTTAATGTCTGACAGTATCTCCCAGAATTCAGTTTGGGGACAGTGTATATACTCTATGTGGCCCATTGGAAACTTGGTCTGGTCCCTGGAAGGGTCAGCTATACGGTGTGTGTGTGTGTGTGTGTGTGTGTGTGTGTGTGTGTGTAGGCAGAAAGGAGAGTCTCTCCCACTGTTTGACTCATACATGGAATCTCTTTTTTTGAAGTCACTGCATAGACGGAGTCATGAGTTGTTACAGCAGAGCACCAGGTAAGGTTAGGGGGGGCATGGGAGAAGGGGGGCAGCTTGGGTCATAAGGTCATAGGTCTAGAGATAGAAGAGACTTCAGAGGTCATCTGGTCTATTAGACTTTTTATTTTTAGAGTTTAGATGACTCCTCATTTTTCGGGTAAAGTGTTTGAGGCCCAGAGAAATTAAAAGACTTGCCCAAGGTCAGACATGTAGCTAGCAGCAGAACTTAGATTTGACTCTGACTCTGACTCCAAAGCCAGCCCTCTTTCCATTGTACCTTGATGAGCTAACCATTGATGGGGACCTTGATAAAATCTTCATGTGGGGAGAGCCATCTGTACTGTCTGAAGGGAATGGAGTGAGGTCACATTATTATACAGTACAGTAAACATTTATTGAGGACCTACTATGCACCAGACATTGTGCTAAGCATTGGGAATACAGATAAGATTCCACCCTGAAGTAGAGCTGTGAGTGGGATGGAGGAGCAGTGTTCAGGGGCTGACAGGTGTAGGGAGATGGAGTAGAAAACATCTGTCCAGTAACTTCACAGACCTTGTCTCACTTTCATCACATAGACATGGGTTCCTAGGGCTTGAAGCTAGAAGGGGTCTTGGAAAACATCATTTTACAGATTGAGAAACTGAGGCACATAGAAGGGAAGTGACTTGGTCAGAGTGCATAGGTATTAAATGTGGAACTTAACTCCATTAAGTAAAATAACCCTTGTTGGTGTGCTTATGTGCATGTATATGTATACATAATTCATAATAATCCTACTTCGGATACTTACTAGCTGTATGGCCCTGGGCAAATCACTTACTCTTTCTGGGCCTCAGTTTCCTTTTCGGTAAAATAAGGTGAGACTCGAAGATTTCTAAGGTCTCTTCCAGCTCTAAACTTATAATTCTATGAAATTTTTAAAAATCATTATATTCTTCCACTCTACCCAACCCCAACACACACACACACACACACACACACACACACACACACACACAAAGATACTGGTTGTTTTTCCTTTTACCCCTGAGGAGTCTTCCACCTGAAAAGAGAGGCTTAGGATTCTGCCTCTTAGTAACTTGGAAGCAAATCCAGAAACTCTTATCCCATCTGTATGGGTTTGTCATTCAGTCAGTTGATCATCTTGATTGATTCAAGTCTAGTTGAAACTTTGGGCAGAGGTTACAAAAGAACCTTCAGGTTCCCCATCCCCCATCTAATTGGGGTGACAAAAAGAAAAACAATAAAAGCATAATTAACTTCTAAATGGGGGTAGACACTATATGTGAGCTGATCAGAAGAGAGTCAAGGATTAGGGTACCCGTTGAAATAGTCAAGGAGGGCTTCTTGTTGGTAGTGTGACTTGATTTGGTGAATGAAGAGAACTTGAATAGGCAGAGGAAAGGAGGGAATCCTTAAGGGATCTTAAATTCCCCTTTTGGGGAGTCACACAACATTCTTTCCTTCTTCTGGGTTTTAACTTGACCCAAGTGTTGCCTTACACACTGCAGATTACAGGGGTTCAGTGATTTAAAGCCTTATGGAAATTTCTCTTTTCTATTTGATGGTTGTTCCTTAAGGAAGAGAGCCACAAAGCATTCTGGGTCTGGGAGAGAGGAGTCTGGAATGGGAGTAGAATGGTGATCTTTGACAAATCTGGACTGTATTTTCTCAAGTCCTAGAGAGTAGGGGGCTCTAGAATTGTACCAGAGGTTGATCCCCTCCCCACCCTGTGAACCAAGTTTAAGGCATGTTTCCTGTTACCTCCTATTGTCTAGCATTCCCTGTCCTTTACTGTCTCAATTGTCTTTCAGTCTCTGCCTGCCCTTTGGGCCAGGTCTTTGTGAACTGTACTGACCCCCATGCTGACCTTGCACTGAGCAGAGAGAGGACATGTGAGCACCAGCTGCTAAACCTGACGGTGCCTGCCGATGGACCCTGCGTCTCAGGCTGTACCTGCCCCCAAGGGTATGTCTCCAGCCCTGCTGTCTCTATTATACTCGGGATAAGTAGGAAAGGCCTCATATAGGAAGTCATACTTGAACTGCGTCTTGCAGGAAATGAGGGATTCTGCAAGGCAAGTCAGTCAGTCAGTCAGCCAACCAATCAACAAACATTTGTTAAATTCCTACTTTATACCTATCACTTTGCTAGGCAAGAGGGATACAAAGACAGAAGTGAAAACTGTTTCTACCCCCAAGGAGCTTTACAGTCTAGCTAGAAAATACACCTCACATGTCCATGCTTATTTTAAAAATATCATGAGGAGGGAATGCATTTCAGGCATAGGGGAAGATATATATGCAAAGATAGGGAGGCAAGAGATGGGAATATTGTATAAAGGAAATAGAGAAGCTGAATGAAATAAAGAATGATTGAAGGGAAATCATATAAGCTAGATTGTGGAGGACTTTGAATGACGGGTTAAAAATTTTGTAATTTATCTTAGAGGCAATTGGAAGCTATTAAAGATTATCATCCAGGAGAATGACGTGGCCAGATCTATGCTTTAGGAATGCAGATTTGTCAGGAAGGAGGGGGGCTCAAATGCTTCCAGTGGCAATTCCCATGAAGATATTTCTGATTGATATTCATGTTTGATCTCCTCCCTCTTGGATCCATTTGTATTTTTAATAGGAGTTATTGAATTAGACCCAAGGGATGAAGCTATGACAATGGAATTCCAGGCACCAGTGGGGGTAGGGATATCAGGATGGGTGGCTTCTTGATACCCATGGAGCACCATTGCTTAATAGACTGACTTTGACTGGATGGTCTTCTCTTTCTACTGAAAGGAGTGATAAAGATGGGAGTTCTCTCTCTAGAGGGATGGCTGTAAACAGGAGAGATTTTTCTTTCTGGAGGGGTGGGGGGCAGACAGAGCCTGAGAAGTGCTTACATACCTAATGAAGGTCTTATATACCTGGGGGATGTTACCAAGAAAATATAAGGACTGACACCCTTCAGGCAAATGCCAAAGGCTTTCCCTTCCTCAGAATTCTTCAGGAAGAAGTTGGATGACCACTTTTCAGATCTATTGTAATAAGTATTTTTTTTTTCAAATATGTGCCAGACTAGATGACGGTCAAGATCCCTTTCAATTCTAAAATTCTTTGATTCCTTATTCCTACTTAGAGAATCCCAAAAGAGGCTGCATAGGGTAGTGAAAAAAATCACTGACCTAGGAGTCAGGATGCCTGGGTTCTAGCCTTGGCTTTACCACTAATTTATTGTGTGACTTCAGGCACAGTCAATTCTCACCTCTGAACATCTTTTCTTATCTATAAGACACAAGACTTGGAATTAGGAAGACCCAGAGTTTACACTTACTACCTGTGGGACCTTGGGCAAGTCTCTTAAACACAATACCTCTGTTTCTTCATCTGTAAAATGAGTGGCTTGGATTCTAAGTGTTGGATTCTAAGGTCCCTTCTATTTCCATCTCTAGGGCTCCTTCCAGCTCAAATGTTCTAAGGTTCTAGATTTCTTTATCTGACCCCACTCTATAAGTTCCATTTTGCTTAGTCTAGTCCCAGTTCCCTTACTCCAGGGACAGGAGGATGCCCAATAGCTGTTGCTGACAGTATAGGTTTTGGTCTGGACATAGAAGGGAACCTCTTTTAACAGGCACATAACAAGAGTTTCTCTGCCCCATGACTCCTGATGAAGAATACTGTTTTCAGGAGCATCTTTTCCTTTATGACAGGGGTTCTTAACCAAGGTCACTGAACTGAAAAATTTATAACTGTGTTTTAATGTAATTGGTTTCCTTTTAATATTTTTAAAATTTTGTTCATTTAAGAACATTATTATAAGAAGGTATTTCTAGACCTTACTGGATTGCAAAAGGGGGACAGAACAACAGAAAAGATTAAGAACCCCTACCCTAGAGGATGCCCATGCTGGGTCTGTAGGGGGCTGCTCTTGGCATCTCTGCTTGCTTGTCTCTGGATCGGTTGCTGGAGATGTTTCGGACACTCGATCCTGGAAGTAGTTATGGAAATGTTCTGACCAGCTTTGTGGGCTGGGTGATTTTGGGGGTCCTGTTGGGTCAATATTCCTGGGTCAGCTCTATAGCTATCCTGGCCACATCTGTGGGTCCTGGGATCAGAGCACAGAATCATAGGCTCTTCAATTCTTAAGACTACAAGGGATCTCAGAGGGTGTGGAATCTCATTCCTGATCAAGAGAGCATTCAGCCTTCATTTAAGTACCTCCATCAACAGGGAACTCACCATCTCCCAAAACAGCCCATTCTAATTTGGGACAGCTCTAATTATTGGGAAATGTTTCCTTTTATCAAGCAAGCTGTAAATAGCCTTCTTATACCTCTGTCTCCCTGCTTTTCCCTGGGGCTGAGCACAGCAAGTTTAATCATTATATAGAGAATAGGGGCCAGACCCTCCCTCTGCTTGCCCTTTGATTGTTACCCTTCTCTTTCCATGGCAAGCTCTTCTAATTTACCTGTAATTCCAGGTAACTTCTTAGCTTCACCTTTTCTGTATTCAGGCCTATAGAGCCAGCTGTCTCGTGTGCATGCACAAGAGTGTATATCATATATGTTAATAAAAATCACCATTGAAATAGACGGTATATATATATATATATGTATACACACACACACACACACACACACACACACACATATATATATATATATATAAAAATTTAATGTTTGCAAAGTATTTAACATACAGCATCTCATTTGATTCTCACAATGATCCTGTAAGGGAGATGCTTTTATTATGCCCATTTTACAGATGAGGAAACTGAGACTGAGAAAGGTCAAGGGACTTGTGCAGGGTCACATAGCTAATGGGTGTCTGGAGCAGATTTGAACTCAGGTCTTCCTGACTCCAAGACTAGCACTCTATTCACTGATCTGCCTGGCTACCTAGTGTTTTCCATGTCATATTCTGTGTGTGCATATGGAACATATGTGCTGCATGCCATGTGTCCTATGTATGTGAATGCCATACTCTGAGATCGCAAGCGGCCTTTGGAGTGTTCCTGATGTATTCTCGTAAAGAAGATATTTACGATCCGTCCCTAGGTTGAGATGTCTGATGAGAGATTTTATTATTTACTAAAGTTCAGCCTGTCTAACTTGGCAGATCTAAGGCCTGATCTATAATCTTTAACTGTGTCCTTTAGCCCATGCTAATGTCATTTGTCACCTTGATGAGTGTTAGGGCCTGACTCAGGCCATAGAACAGAAATAAAAGAAGAAACGCCTTGGGCATGGGGCCAAAAGCCTGGGCAGTTGCCTCCTAGAATTCTGTTTAGAACAATATGGATGTATGGATGAATGAATGACTGAATGAATGAATGAGAAAGCATTTATTGATCCCTTGCTATGTGCCAAACACTGTGCTAAGCCATGGGGATATAAATTTAAAAGCAAAGACAGGGCCTGCCTTCTGGCATTATTTTAATAATGAGAGAAAATACACATAGGGAAGAAGCAACCAGAGATGGAGCATTTTAGTTCTGAAAGTTGCAGGGGTGGGAGTGGGCCATGTCAGAGTAGTTGATACACCCATTCCTGTGGGAAAAAAAATAGAACTGATTTTATCCTGGTTTCATAACTGGAGGAAGAATGGAGTTAGTTCACGTGTACTCTGGCAAGACAATTGGCGAGACTGCAGAAAAGGTGTCTGAAGAGTCGGGAATAAAGTATTTCACTATTTAGGATAGTGGAAATGGGAGTTTGTGGCCTCTGGAGACCTCAGGGGCTCAAACCTGAGCCTATAGGTAAAGTAAAAAGGCAGTAAAGTAAAAAGAGGCAGATTGGCTCACTCTTTGTGTGAATGGAAGCAATAGGGATCAAGAAAGGACCTGAGGAAGGAGGGTTGGGATTGAGCATCTGCCAGGATTGGAACAGAGACCCCCTCTGCCTGAGAACTGGGCAGAAACATGGAAATTCAAAGGCATGGTCTAGGTTCTGGCATGCCCCTGGCATCCCTAGGCTCCCAAATACAGGATGACTTGATGGCTAATCTCTGTGGGCTGTGGCTGTATATACAGCTGCCTATCCCAAAGTATACATGTAGTTGAGTGCATTGTACACACAGGCATATATTCACATTCATCCAATGTGCCTGCGTACTCATCTAGATAAATATAGCGGTCAGATTGGTGGAGAGTCCAGTATAAGATTAGAAGGTGTGATTACCCCATCTCAGGCAGGTGGTGCCTAGGTCTAGGAGAATGAGTGAAAGAAAGAGTAAAAGAAAAAAAAATATTTGAGTCCTAATTTATTCTAGAAATATAAAACCAAGACAGTTTCAGCCTTGAGAAAGCTTATATTCTAAGAGGAGGAACAGCATCCATACTAGAATGGTCACTTAAGAGGGGGTGTTTTGATTTGGGAAGTCACAGAGAGGGTTAGTGGAACAGCTGGGGAGTTGATTTGCCCTTTCTAGTAACAATGATGGCATTCCAGAAGCCTTCCATTTATTCATTGGCATTTCTTAAGCTTTGTGGTATTTAAAAAGTTCAAGAGACTGGGTAATTAGTTATTTTGTTAATAAAATTTTAATAAAAGGTCAGTGGCATTCTTGAATGTCGAAGACCATCATGGTGGTGGATTCACAGCTTATATGCCCTTGGAAGAGGTGTGTTCCCTAGGGTGGCAGTCAATTATGATTGGTTAACAGTTAGTGAGAATATGAATATTACAATGAGGGCTGGACATATTCTAGTGAACTTTGATTATGTCACTTACTTCTAAATTATCTGTCTCGGGCAATCTATTCAAAGAATTTATCCACACCCAAACCTGAGTAGAAGTTTGTGTAGAATCTCACCAAGATTGAGAATTAATTCAATCTCATTATCAGTAGTTTCCTTTAAGAGACAACTTTAAAATGAGAACTGTAGAAAAAGCGGGGGGGACCACTGGATCTTTCCAAATTATTGGTTACTAATAATTATTTCTTCTCTGCCTCCTTTGGTGACATAGGCTGCTCCTAATGACCAGGTCACTAGCAACTTGTACAAAAAAAGCTCAGGAACTCTGACCCAGGACCATTAACTTTCTCCTGGCTTAAGCTGCACTTACACCATTTCCCAAGAGCACTGTAAGGATCAGAGGTCTGACTGGTTGTGTTAGGGTATAATCATACCCTCACTGAGTAAAGAATATGGTCACTCTGGCTTATTGGAGAGGGGCTTTGGTAGGGCAGAAAGTGACCAGATAAGGTGGCTTCCTGAAGGAAGAAATCAAGTCTTTTAAAGAGGTACTATGGTAGAGGTGTGGAAAGAAGAGGTGGGAGTCAGAAAACTTTTGGAAATATACTGTGTGATCTCAGGCAATTGTATGACCCTTCTAAGCCTCAGTTTAGAGGCTTAGAAAAAGCCTATAAATAAAGAATAAAGCCCCATTTATCTGTAAAATGGGGAGAATAATACTTGTTCCACCTGTCTTACAGAATGCTCCTAAGAGCATTGTGCATAAGTTTTGAAAACTAAGTCACAGTACAATTCATTATAAATCCTTTTTAAATCAGATTATAAATCAGATACTAACATAGACCCTACTGTCTAGAAGTAGGCACCCAGTAAGTTTGAAGTGAATTACATTGCTGATCAGAGAGGATAGTGTGTGTTGGGGAGAGAGAGCTTTGGAATGGCTAAGCACTGATACCATGGGTGTGCCAGGGCCAGGGGCATACCTTGGGCAGCAGCCAGAAGCTGGGCTTGTGACTATTTTGGGGCTCAGGGTACAGTTTATTTGGACAGGTAGTCACCAGTGACTACTGGGAATTGGGAAGTCCAGATGGTGGAGATGCTGGAGAGCTGTGGCCAAAGACCTGCAGTAAACTCACCAAGAGCCAGCTGGGGTGTGGACACAGATTATATGAGGACTATTTGGAGTGGGAGTAGGGTGGCCTTGCTCCACCTCTTAGGAGATGTGTCACCTGATGTCTAAACCTCTCTCTGCATGTGCATCTGCAGGTTGGTGAAACATGGGGATGAATGCTTTGTACCCGATGAGTGTCCATGTTCCTGGAAGGGGAAGGAATACTTCCCTGGGGATATGGTCAATTCTTCCTGCCATACCTGGTAAGTTGACAGCTGTCACTGTTCTGACAGCCTAGCCCTTAGGGTGTGTGCTGGAGGGGGGTGGGGGTGACCTGGGGCTCTCTGGGCTGCTTGGCAGATTTTCCTTTTCCTTTCATTGTCCTTCCATATGCACATATTTATGTGTCTGTACATCTGCATGTGTGTGTGTGTGTAACTTGGATACCAAAGCATGAGACCTGAAGTGGCTGATTAAGTGGCCCTGCTCTGGGATGAAGGCTGGGGGCATCTGTAGGTGAATGAGCAACCTTGAGAAGGCAAGTAGTTGATTCGTCCCTTGGATTCACAGTAGTTGGCCTTCCCCACCATTCACTACTAGGATTTTTAAAAGATGCCTGAGAACTGCCTAGCTCATAACTTGGCATCTTTGAGAAACCTGCAAAGTCCTCCTGTGAAAGCTTCAAATTCTCTCCCTCTCCCTCTTTCCTTCTCTCTCTCTCTCTCTTTCTCTCTCTCTCTCTCTCTCTCTCTCTCTCTCTCTCCTCCCTCCCTCCCCTTCTATTTCTCCCTTCCCCTCTCTCTCCCTCTCCCCCCTTTGCCTCCCCCTTGGTTTCATCATCTGTAAAGTAGGAAGGTTGGATCGATTGATCTTTAAGGTCACTTTCAGTTTTAAATCTATGAGCAAAACCTTTAAATGCCTATGGAGGTGCCTATAGCACCCCTTCTCTATTTCAGGCCCGGGGTTAGCTCTATCTGGTCTGTGCCCTAGATTTGTCATCAGCTCCCTCCCTTGTCTGGAGGGGCAGAAACGGTAACTTCTCCTTTCCTTTTGCAATGACACTAGACCCAAAGGCAGCTGTTGTCATTGCCTTCCTCAGGCCTCTTCTAGAATGGGTCGCTCAAACTAGGGGTTTCAGGCCTCTTCACAGTTGCTGAGCTATTGCTAACTGCCTCACCCCACTGCCTAATCCCCATAGGAATCCCAGCCATGCTCACTCTCAGCATCTCCCTGCCGCAGTATTGACTGCCTTCCTCTGCCTCTCGTCAGGTCCTCAGTTTCCATCTTCTCCATCCATCTTGACCCTGGTGGATGCTCTGGCCAACTGCACAGTCACCCCTACTCCATCTCTTCTTGGTGGGCAGGTAAAACAAACTCATGCTCTTCAGCTGCCTTCAGCAGTTCTGCCCCCACCCCCACCCCCTACCTTGGGACTCTGGACAGAGGTCTGGCTCTTGCTTGGCCACTGGCAGCAGCTGCAGCAACAGATCTGATGTTCTCACAGCACCTCCTTCCCTCTGTCCCCTTCCCTTCCCACCCTCAACCAGACCTGTGGGACTGAGTCTATTTCCTTTTCTCTTGTTCTCGGAGGTCAGATCTAAGGCACAAGCCCCACAGAGAGGGGCTGGGAGATCCTGTTGTCTTTGGAAAGAGTCTGGGCTTGGCTGGATCAGGCAGGTGGAAGCCCAACCTGCCTGAGATTCAGTTCACTATTAAGTATTTTCTATGTCCAGTGAATGCCTAGTGGTTGTGGCAGGGGTGATGCAAAGAGAAACAGGGCACATGACAATAAGCATAATAATGCAAATCAAATAGGGGTCTCCTAGGTGTCCTGCCTTGTCTCTCCTCCTCCCTCCACAGAAGGACCCCCCCCCCACCATGTGACCAGGTTTCAGAGAAAACCACATTGAACAAAGAGTTGATGTGTGTGTCTCGTGTGTCTGTGAACCGTAGAACAGCCCCTTCTCCTTCCATTAACCATCCTGCTTTGCATAATTAATCCACCTCCATTAGACTAAGTGGCCAGCAAGTGCTAGACAAAGAGGAGATGGGGTGTGTGTGTGTGTGTGTGTGTGTGTGTGTGTGTGTGTGTGTGTGTATGATGGGGCCATATTTGTAAGAGGGGACAAGAAAGATGAGTGGAAAAGATGGCATGAGAATTAGTCAACCAGAAGGATAGGCACAGTGTAGGTATAACTGAACTGTGCTGCCGATTAGCCTACCTTTCCTTCCAGCGTGTGCCAACGTGGCTCCTTTCAGTGTACTTTCCACCCCTGCCCTGCCACCTGTACTGCTTATGGTGACCGACACTATCGAACGTTTGATGGGCTCCCGTTTGATTTTGTGGGGACCTGTAAAGTGCACCTGGTGAAGGTAAGCACATCTGGAGTTTCTGTCCCTCCAAGCTCTTCCATGACTAACTTGGGAAGTCTAAAGGGAGAGTGGAGGATTCTGTTATTGACTGACATCTGGTCTGCCTGAGCCCAGGACAGGGCATGGGGAACGGTGCCCAAAGGAGTGGGAATGAATTTCAAGGGCCTGTAGTCAGGGACATTTCTGTGTGTAAGCAGAATGGATGACTACCTGTGTGATAATGTAAGGTGGTTTCTCTGTCCCAAAGTATCAACACCACTGCTTGTTCTTTTGCCATTATAGCTTTGTGTCTTAAGCTGTCCTCTATTGAAACACAGGTGTACCTTGGAAGGGTCACACAGATATTTGGGTAGAGAGCAGATCTTAATTCAGGAGTTCCCTGATAACTTAGCAGTGAGCACCTTAGCAGGGCTGAATTGACCAGGGAAACTCTGTGTCAATGTGATAGTGGGAGGGAGGGAGGAGTCTTTGTAAGAGGAAGGGAAGAAGTGTAGACTGGTGAGGTAGAGTCAAAAAAACTGGCTGAGCTCAGGGCTAGCTTGGACCAGCAGTGTGCCCTCTGTGCTTCTGTTGGAATGGTGCTTTTTTTTTTCATTTCTCTCTTAGAGTACATCAAATTTCAGCTTCTCCATCATTATGGAAAATGTCAACTGCTACAACACTGGAATCATCTGCAGGAAATTTATTTCCATCAATGTTGGGAACTCTCTTCTCATCTTTGATGATGAGACAGGCACTCCTGTAAGATTAAGCCTTGGTGATGCTATGGTGGAGGGCCTGGGAAATACACAGACCATCTGGGGAAGGCTTAGACTTGTCTCTTCTGCACTGAATTGAAGTTAATCAGAGGAGGTCAACCCTAGGTTGGGAGAGTGGAAGTCAAGGTCCAAATGGCAGGTCAGCTCAGCAGCCCAGGAGTCAGCAGACCCCATGCATTAGGATTGAGGTGTGGAGCAGCAGTCTTAACTGAGTCATTTCCTCTTTCTAGTTCTCTGTTACTTCTCTTAAAGGAGAAGGGAAGGCTAGGAAGGTTTCCTACAAGTAACATTTGAAAGACTGCATGGTGTAGTGGATAAGATCCTAGGCTTAGCGTCAGGAATACCTGGGTTGAAAACTGGCCTAAGATCTTTATTAGCTTTGTGACCTCAACAAGTCAATTAACTTCAGTTTTATAATCTGTGAAATGAGGATGTCAGATATTGTGGCCGATAATATCCCTTTCTGCTCTAAATCTATACTCCCATGATCTTTGACCTTCTATGAGTCAAGGTCAGTTTACAAGATGGAGGTCAGAGGCTTAAAAGGAAAGGAGTGAGAGAGGTAGGGTGAACAGAACAAGTGCAGGGACCTCTGCCTGTTGTGGACCTCTTTGCCCAAATTACGAAGTAGGCCCTGATTCCAAGGATCCAAAAGACATAGTTCTTTAAAAGAAATGAAACTGCTTTCCACTACCTGCCTGATCCCCCGATCTTATCTGTTTTGTGGTTTGGGGAAGGAAATCCAATCTGGGTGATCTGGGACCTCACTGGTCTTATGGTTGCCCAGAACACGGTGAAAGGTCTTGCTAATGGGTAGTGAAATCTACCAGGGGCATGTTAAAGGCAGCTTTAGAGCCTGTTATCCTGCTTGACTTTGGCTGTGGTCAGACTTGGGGTAATGGTGGGAGGGCAGAGAGAGAGAGCTAGTCCTGGGTCTTCAGCTTTATCTGACCCCACCTAATTATGGCAGCAGCCATTGGCTTTCTTCACTTCTTATCTCATTGGTCTTGTCCAGTGCTGGTGGCACAGTCAGGGACTGAAAGTTAGACTAAAGACGAGGGAGGGGGAAAACTGGAGGCCTGACTAGAACATTCAAACCACAAGGCTAGGGTCCTGACTAGGGATGACAGATGGAGGTGAGGGCTGTGTAAACGATGAGATGACCAAAGTCCTAACAGAAGAGGGGAGATTCTGGTTAAGGAGACAAAAGTGTAGCCAGAGGCTAAAGACTTGTCTAGTAGCTGCTAGAAGCCTGACTTGGAGATGGGGGTAGGGTAGGGCAGAGTACCTTACCCAGAGTACCTGGGGAACTAAGAAATATTCTTAGGTACTAACAGTTGAGCATAAACTCTGAACTGAAATAAAGCTTTAGAATGAAGTTTGTTAAGTTGTCTGTAAGAGGGGAAAGCCAAGAAAAGGGGTAGCTTGCTCCCCTTGATCCCGAGATCATAGAGACTTATCAGTGCCCATGGTCGAGGTGAGTCTTTGGGCTTCTTTTGTCAGCTATCTTCACTTCTACCACCATATTATTAGCTGATATCAAATCAGAAGTAAAAAAAAAGTTTTAGGAAGAAATGTATTAAGTCACACAGCAGAGGGGGTGCCAAAAAGTGAGGGACCACTCCCCCAAATCTCTATGAATTATACATTATATAGAGTTCAAACAAAGGAACAAGGAAACAACAGCTGGTCAGCATGGAGGTAATTTCCAGATAAGACACACAAGTTGCTTGAGATATAATGGGAGAAAATTCCTTACGTTTCTTGTAGTAATCTCTGCTCCCCTGGAAGATTTCTGGGATCAGCAAATCCTGGACATCCTGAATTAAGCACTAAATATATCTGGTCTCTAAGCAACGAGTTTTGTCTCTCAGTCACACAGGAGTGGGTTAAAACAGTGCAATAAAGTCTACCCATGGTACTGATTGATTGAATGTTCCAGAGTCCTGTGAGCTTCCTGGATGAAAATCAGGAGATACACATGTGGCGAGTGGGATTTTTCACCCTTGTGCATTTTCCTCATGAGCACATCACTCTCCTGTGGGACCAACGGACCACGGTGCATGTACAAATGGGGCCTCAATGGCAGGTAGGCAGAACCATGGAGCTGGTGACCTATGATCCTGGATCTCCAGTCCAACAGCAGGTTAATATAACTTAATTCAATTAAAGGTCTAATTTCTTTTCTTCTGAGTTACCAAATATTTGAAAATATAACAGAGCTCACAAGAATGGGGGACAGGCTTATGACTGACCCTTGTGTCTATGAAGGATGGCTGGACTAGTTAGTGGTGTGTGATCCCTGCTTTTTCTTCAGGGGATGCTGGCTGGACTCTGTGGGAACTTTGATTTGAAAACAGTCAATGAGATGAGTACCCCAGAGAACTTGGAGCTAACAAATCCCCAGGAGTTTGGAAGCAGCTGGGCTGCAGTAGAGGTAAATACCGTATGAGCTTGCTCTTTCTCTAGACAGAACCTGTGACATTTCTCAGTCCTCCACAACCTTTCACACTAAGAGCACATTCAGTTTCCTAAGACCAGTTCAAAGTCACCATCTATTCAACCACTGCTCATGAGCCTGAGAGTTAATGAGTGACCACATGGGAAAGGCATGCGCCACAATAATAATTCAAAAATACTTTTACTTACACTCGAATTCAAGGTACAAAACAAGAAATATGACTCAGTCAGCCAATACTTTCACCACCACTTTCCTGAACCAAGAATTCCTAACCAACCTTCTTTCAGATTTCAAAAAACACTTTGTTTTATTAGGCAGCTAGATGGAGCAATGGATAGAATGAAGAATTTAGAGTCAGGAAGACCTGAGTTCAAATTCTGCCTCCAGCACTTACTAGCTGTGTAACTCTGGGTAGACCATTTTATCTGTGCCTCAGTTTCCTCATCTGTAAAATGGGGATAATACTAGAGCCTATGTTATAGGACAATTGTGAGGATGAAATAACATATATAAAGCACTTTGTAAATGAACACTATATAAATGCTAGCTATTATTCATATGCTTTCTAATGCACTTTTTATGTAGGGTGTCCTAAAAGTCTTAGGGCTGCCTTTAATTTTAATATTTTTAATTTAGAATATGCACCAAAGACTTTCCGAACCCCCTGTATAATCAATAATGTCTTATCTCTCTCCACAAACTCCATGAGGGGAAAGTTCTGTGACTTACTTAGATACTTACATGGATACTTAATAAATATTTGTTGAAGATGAATATCCCTGGACTGAAAAAGTCTTAGTTAGCTGGGATTTGGTTTGAAAGCTAATAAGAGGAAGTGTGACATATTGGATAGCACATTATCCTCAGAGTTAGGAATACCTGCGTTTCAAGTCTTGCCCCTGACTAGCAGGGTGGCCCCAGGTAAGCCATTCAATCTCTCAGTACCACAGGCAGCAGAGAATTTTTTGGTTCTATTTGTATTGGGAGAGGGTATTTCTTCATCTGAGATTTCTCTGAGTGACATCATAGGTCCAATTCATATCCCTATATTTGAAAGTCAACTAGGAACTCTTACTTGGAAATGCCCCCTCCTTGGTCATTGTCCTGATTCAAGGCAGTGGTCTGATTATACAAGTGCTCAGGTCAGTGCTGCTCCATTAGGTACTCTACCCACCTGCCCAAATGCCCATCTCAGATCTCCCTCATCCACTAGTTTGGTGAAATAGTAATGAAGGACTAGCCCATTGGTCGGAATGATCTTTGAGACTTTCCATCTGGCTTCACTGCTGGAATCGATTGAGTCACATGGAAGACACTGGCAAAGGACTGCCTAGCATGGTGTGCTCACATCAAAGAAGGTGCTTTGGTCTTTGAGTGAAATAGAATTGTAGTAACTCAAAAGAAACATGAGATGTGCAAATTTAGAGACATCTTTGCTTCAAATGTTCATGTGGACTATTTGTTCCTGACCTGTGTTAGTCTTCTGAGCTCATATTGGTCTGATCAGCCACAGTCAGACACACACCCTACCTTGATTCTAACAAAGCGATGTCATTTGAGTTCTCTTTGAGAATGAAGGACAATGACCAACCAACCATATCATTGAAACTTATTGATCAAATCCAAGGCTGGATATAACCCATGCCATTAGAAGCTTGTTAGTAGCTTAGAGTATTTCAGCAGAAAGAGTCATATTTAATCCAGATGCTGGTGACTTGTGTTAAAATCAGTGTTTTCTGTCATCATTTCCCCTGAAGTCTCTGACTGGTTGGAGAATGGAATGGGAGTGGGCTGCAGGTCACTGATCCTACCTTCTTGCTCTTAGTGCCCAGACAGCTCTGATCCTCAGGATCCATGTAGCTTAAACCCCCTTCGGGAGCCATTTGCTAAGAAGGAATGCAGCATTCTGCTGAGTGAAGTGTTTGAAATCTGCCACCCTGTGGTGAGTAAAGGCTATAGGTCCAAGGTACTGGCCTCAGGCACTTCCTGGGGGAGGGGCACATCTCATCCCCTCCAGATACTCTAAATATGTGACCCTTGTGTCACTTCAAGGACACTCAATCCATACCATATCTGCTTCCTTTCTCTATTAGAAGGCTCTAATAACTATCCAAATAATTTGCATGCTCCAGCATAAATCTGTCTTTTAATCCTATTTAAAATGATTGATTACCCCGCCTGGTGATAATGCTTCACTGCTTTGAGGGTCAATATTAGGTCATTCCTTAGCCTTCTGTGAGCAGCCTGTCATACTCCCTGTCTTCTAATGCCAGTCTCTGAACTTTGGAACCAATAGAGCATTTATCAGGGATTAATTTTCTCTGAGGACCAGGTTCTTGGCTGCCAAGTCCTGGACAGCTCCTTTTTTGGAATTTCAGAGTGGTCTGGTTCTTTCTTCCAGGTGGTCCCTGCATCTGCCCCCTTGTGGTCAACTAGCTTGAAGGATATGAATGGACTCAAGGGAGTGGCAGGGCTCTCCCACTTATTCACCCCCTCCTTCCTGCTGCTCTTGGTATCTGTCCTGGAGAATCCAACTTAATGGCTTCTACTTTGGTTCTTTTTTGTGTCCCTCAGGTGGATGTCACCTGGTTTTATTCCAATTGCTTGACAGACACATGTGGCTGTAGCCGAGGGGGAGACTGTGAATGCCTGTGCACAAGTTTATCTGCCTATGCCCACCAGTGCTGCCAGCATGGGGTTGCCATTGACTGGCGCTCTCCCCGCCTCTGCCGTGAGTGTCTACATTGGATAAGTCTCTCCTTTCTGGGTTCTTGGCCCATCTGTGCAGGGTGACCCCGAGGGAAACATGAATCATGAATCCCAATGCTGCCTGAAACTCATGCATGTCAAGGTTATTTTTTTTTTGGGGGGGGGGGAGGAGATGACTATAGAAACCATAAATGGAGCTTAGAAGATCCATAGAGATTATCTAGTATACCTGACATTATATAGATGGGGAAACTGAGGTTTATAGAGATTAGAATTTAACCAAGGTCATACAGCCATGTGCATCCAGGTAGATATAGCGTCACAGCCTAGGGCTTCAGGAATGATAATAAAAGGCATTGCCTCATGCATTGCTAGTGTTGGACTTTCAGGTATATCTGATACATATATATATGTATATACATATGTGTGTGTGTATATATACATATACACACATGTGCATATATACATATACACATACATACACACACACACACACTGCGTGGTTCAGGAGCCCCTTCAAGGTCCTCCTCTATTCACACTCATTGGTAAGGACTGCATTGCCACCAGTGACTTCTTTCTATGCCCCACTTTTCTAGCATCAATGACCAATTCTCTGCCTAGAGAAGGTCCTGAGTTAGGCACTACTGATCTGAAATTTCCCCACATCCTACTCCTCCATATTGTAATAGATGTTTATTAATTAACTGTTCCTTTGAATGGCTGTGGTACCCCATTATGACCACTAGAGGGTGCCCAGAGCTCAGGTATTCTCTGCTTTACTGTGGAATTCTAGTAGGCAATTAATTGGTGCTGTAATGAACTTTGAGAATCATAAACTCTCAGACTTTCCTACTTCAAGCAAGAAACCCCTTTTTCTACAGCTTTCCGGACAGACTCTGCCTGAGTTTGTCAAATAAGGGGAAGTTCACTACCTAACATGCAGCATTTTTCCATAGATGGACAGTAAGTTTTCATCTATACCGAACTAAAATCATTTATATTGAGCTAAAAGCTGACCACTCCATAATTCCATTGGTAAATCAATCATACAAGTATTTATTATCCTAGAAACTGTTCCCTTGGAAGAGTCTCTGGAGACATCTCTCTCCCTCTCTTTCTCTTTTTCAGCTTATGACTGTGACTATTTTAACAAAGGTAAGAATAAATGGAGTGTAAAGAAATGAGGACAAATGGAGAGATGGGTTGGTGATTGAGTGGACATCTCTCTCGGACTGTCCTCTTCAAATGGAGTTGTGGTACCCAGGGTGGCAACAGCATGTTTGAGGTCTTGTACCCATATCACTCTCCTGGTCCAGGCAAGAGTGATTGGGGGTGGGAGATGAATAGGATTTTAATGCTATTAGATATATGCTCATGCTAAATGTCTAAGGTGCCCTAGGATCACTGTCAGTGTCTCTGGATCCAAGCTGGTGTTATATCCTGCTCCATTCTGGTTGGGCTCAGGCTGATGAGCCCCTCTAGCCTCTTTCCATTGCTGGGGATTAGGAAGACGAGGTTGGATTTATCCAGGCCAGTGATCATTGCTGCCTATCCCCATCCTCTACGTCCCCACCTCTGATCAAGAAAAGTCACCCAGAAACATCATTAGTTTAAAGCAACAAAATCAGATTTTTGAAAATACACCATCCCTAAAATGCTTCAGTATATTGGGCCTGGGCGTGTGGCTTCATGTTGTATTCCTTGGGGATAATTGTTTATGAATAGAAATTTATAATTCTGGGAATGCCTGGAAGAAGTCTGAATCATGGCTTATATCTGCCACTTTTTAAACATTAAAATGCGTATTGTACACTCATATAGGTGTTTGAATGTGAATGTTTGTAGACATTTATATTACTATGGTCACATGTCTATACATAGTCATATGTGTGTATATATGCTCATACTTATGTATATGTGTGAGTGAGAAAATACTATTCAGGGCTAAAGACCAACAAGTTAATACCCAACTAGATGACTAGCAAATTCATTAATCACGGTCTTATGTGTCTGTCATTTGCATGTTTGAATCAGAGCTGGGACCAAGCTCAGCAAACTGATGAAGCCAGGCCCAGTGGTGCTTGGGATCTTCCTTTCATTTTCTGTATTCTTTTCTTATCTCGTGTGTATAGAAGTGTGTGTAGCCTTCCTAGTGTTCTTATTGTCATGTCTAAAAGTATTCCACTAACATGATAAGAGGTGGAGTATGGGGAGATAATTTAATTAATCCAGGTACTGTTAACATAGGGTTCATCAATTTTTAAAAGCCATTTTGATAACTTCATTTCATTATAATTAGTTTCCTTAGCAATACTGCGTATTTTATTTTCTTCACTTCAAAATATTATTCTGAGAAGGGGTCTAAGGATTCAGCAAATTGCCATAAGGGTCCCTAACACAAGCAAAGTTGAGATTTCCCTTTATTTTATTTTCAATTCAGGGAACAAAATAAGCATTTCCATAACACAGTACAATAAAAAAAGATGATTGCATATAAATCTACAAATCTACCATGTACAACTTGCTATTCTCTCCTACAACAAAGTTATCATGTAAAATTCTTCTTTTTCTTTTTTTTCTTTCCCTCCCCCCTCCTCTACCCTAGAGATGGCTACCATTAGACACAAATAGGTATACGTATATAAGTATGTGTATATATTTACATGTATATGTGTGTGTGCACACGCACCATTCTATACACACTTCTATTTATCAGTTTTGTCTCTGGATGCAGATAGTGTCTCTCTTCAATATGTCCTTTATTTTAAATTTGTATGTTTATAATATTTAAAATGGCTTAGTAACTCAAAGTCATTCTTACAACAATATTGCCGTCACTGTATACAGTGTTCCAGTTCTGCTCACTTTGCTCTTCATCATTTCATCTAAGTCTTTCCATACCTTTCTCAAATCAATGAGCTCATTGTCTCTTACAGCACAGTAGTATTCCATCACAACCAGACACCACAACTTGTTCAGCCATTCTCCTCTATTTCCCAGGGAGTAAAGTTGGAGGTATATGCAGGTAACAGACCAGAATATCTGATACCTTTCCAAACTCTTTCCTCATGGAGTATAGTTTAGTCTTGTGTAGGTAGGGAGTTGAAAATTATAGTCAGGCATGGTATCAGAAGAAAGGAAGAAGACTAAATGGTGTGGTGGGGTGGATGACCTAGCAGTCTCTCTCTAGCTTTAGGCAAGGGACCCTATCAACTGGTCAGCTATGTGCTTGGTGGCACCCGGGTGACCGTGAGGAAGGCGAGTGGCACTGTCGTACTAGCTCTTCATGAGAATGTGGGTCCTGAAGACACCATTAACTTCTTGCTGACCTCTTCAGTGTATAAACCCAAGGCTTATGGTAAGAGTCCTTTCTCTTATAGTGGTAGGGGAATGGAGAGAGGGTTGATCTTTCAAAAAAATGTATTAATGTTTTCATGCTTTTACATCACAATCATTTCTGGGTAGGGGAACTCCCCACCTTTCTCTGAATTAAACTTTCTCATGACAAAGAAAAACAAGCACTAGCACCTGAAATGATGATCCCCATCTGATGGGAGGGCTGATCTTAAAAATTCAAGCATGAAGCAGTTAATGGGGACATAGCTAAAAATTCAGCATTGCCAGGAAGTTTGATACTTGGGTAGCAACCTTATTCTCCTAGTCCATTTTACAGAAGAGGAAACTGAGACCCAAAGTTACCCACCAAGTTAGTAGCAAAGCTAGTACTAGGACCCAGAGCTCTAGATTCATAGTCTGGAGCTTTGGAAGTAGTCTCAAGACCTTGACAGATCTATTAACTAGCTATAATAGTCTCAGTTTGCCAAGTTGGGCTTTCTCTTGTCTTGTACATTTAGGAGAGATGCTGGCAGAGGAGTCTTCCTCTGTTCCTATCTGGAAGGGGCTGTAGGAGGTCACATTTGACTGAACTGATTAAGTGACTATGACTTTTTCTCAATTCAACAATTCTATAAGCATCTATAGAACACTTATTAAATGCAAGTCTGTGTATTATTAGATATTGAGCCTGACAAACATCAAACCAATCTTTGCCCTCAATCGATGTTGATTGCATCTCAGGGAGGATAGCCCTGATCTGCCTTACTATGTCTCTGGTGGTCACCAGGAACAGAATCCTGGGCTAGAGAAACTATGGGATCAACCTAGGATCCCGTCTGGTATGTTCAGGGACTTCAGAGTCATGGCAGGGTCATTTTCCATTTAATCACTTTTCATCTCAATTCTTGGGAAAATCACTTTAACCTCTTTGGGTCTCAGTTTCCTCATCTGTAAAATGAGGTGTTTGGTCTATCTGACCCTAAGGTCCTTTCCAACTTAAAATTTATGATCCCAAACCCATATAAAGATTCTCTGAGTGATATTGAATATGGTGAAGAGAGCTCTGGACTAGGTCTAGTCCTGGCCCTGGTGCCAATGTATTATGAGTCTTAGGGAACAATGATGATAGCTAGACAAACTTTAAGGTTAACAAAGTGCTTTACAAACGTTATCTCACTGG
Source organism: Gymnobelideus leadbeateri (assembly GCA_011680675.1). Lineage (NCBI taxonomy): Eukaryota > Metazoa > Chordata > Mammalia > Diprotodontia > Petauridae > Gymnobelideus > Gymnobelideus leadbeateri. The sequence goes on along the minus strand of WOXC01007355.1, from coordinate 975 downwards.
AACCTCACAACAGCCATGGGTTGTTGTTGCTTGTTCATTCAGTCATGTCCAACTCTTTGTGACCCCATGGACCACAGTACACCAGGCCCTTCTGTCATCCACTATCTCCTGATAATCCTGGGTGGTAGGTGCTATTATCACCCCCATTTTGTAGATGATAAAGCTGAGGCAGATAGTAGTTGAACAACTTACCCAGGCTCAAACAGCTAGTAAGTATTTGAGGCTGTATGTGAACTCAGACCTTCCTAAATTCAGGTCTGAAGCTCTAACTATGGCACCATCATTTTAAAATCTTTCTTCCTCATTCTTCTTTGTAAAGTGAGATGCAAATGATCTCTAAGGGTCCCTCCCAAGCCTAACATTCTGTGATTCTGTAGGAGTATACTAAGGGCAACTTTAGAATTGAGAAATCACAAGGAGGCAAGATTTAGCCCAACATAAGGACAAGCTTTCAAAGTGGAATAGGAGGTAATGAATTCCCTGCCACTGGAAGTTTTTAAATGCAGACTAGATGACCATTTGTCAGAGATCGCTGCTGATAGGTGGCTTAGACCAGGTGTCTTCTGAATTTCCATCCCAATGTATGATCCCAATACTGTAGAGCTGTATATTATCTGGGATCATGGAAGACAGAGAAAGCAGAGAAACTGAAATCTAATGAATCTTCAAGCTTTGTTTTATCCATTAATTTCAATGTCCTCTCCATAGTTTTAATTCCAGTTCATTCTTATTTTACCTTCTCCTCACCCTTGGATGAAGGGAGGTGCCAATGAGCAAATGAAAAGTGAACATGAGATGAGGGGCAAGGAGAAGCAGTGGTCTGGTTAATGCAAAAGTCAAGTCATTGATTCCTGGATAATTGATGTAGTTGGTTGACCTTGCTTGTATGGCTAAGGATTTTCCCTGGCATTATCATCAAGCCCCTGTTGCCCCTGGCCTAGGCAGGGTCTAATCACCTCAGCACCCTCCTCCTCT